>JACATO010001500.1:0-15441 GCA_018389105.1 Nautilus pompilius | reverse complement strand
GAGAGAGAGAGAGACTGGTTGGGTATTTTGTAGCGGATCTGGGTCGTGCCGGAGCCCGCCTGGCATGAGAGTCCGCAGGCAAGCACAAAGCGTAGGAATGGATCTGTTTATTTGTCACACATGTCCAAAAGTCCATGCTTTCTGTTCGCTTAAGTAAGGTCGGAAAATTTCTTAGGTTCTATTTATCTTGATTGAGTCCCCATCCATTTAGACGCATGACCCTGTGTTCCTCCTGCTTTCCCCCCCGCATCTCAGCGAATAAACTCACGCCGAAGTTACGTTTGCCTGTAGTTTAGAAGGAAAAAGAAAAACAGCGACACTCTCGTCAACTGCAGGAGTTAACACCAACCCGCTGAAGCGGCGAAACGTTCTTGAGAACAAATGTTGTACCACTGCCGTTTGTACGTTTAATACAAGGCAAGAAATCCCTCCCTCCCTGATCCCCTTCACCCATTTAAGTTTCAGGTTTTAGGGGCCCCCTAAAAGTACCGCCGTTGGTTATTGTAGGAGACAGCAGAAAATGACACGGTGTTTCCGATTGGCCATCTTTTAATAAACAAGAGTCAGCGTGAAAGTCCGGGTTCAGAGATCTCTCCCCCACCCACCCATATGAAGGGACAGTTTGGGCTGTTCACATCCATGACTTGTTTGACCGACTCCGGTAGGGTGGCGATATCACGTCACGTCACGTCACGTGTAGCGCGTTCTGCCAATTCGGTATTCCTTTAAAACTCGAGATCGGATCAGGTTTACCCATTTTTAAGTAGGCCTGTCGACCCGCCACGCGTCTCAAACCGACACTATGAGTTGGTGAAGCATTCCATCTATCCCCTGTAAAACACCCAGCACAGCTTCGACACCGTGCGGACCGGGAAAATGTTTTAATTCGCAGCCTACCTAAGGAGTTTCGCGATTTTTTAAACTTGCACACGGCAAATGAATGAATTAAGAAACGCTACGAAAAACAGCGCAGTCCAAACCTTTGATCACATTTATTTTCCACTGTCGCCGCACCGTGTCCGTACGACGGAGATAGCCCTGTCGAGAAAACGTAGTACCGCGGTCAACCGCCAGAGAGCGCTTGCTGCCTGTCTTGCGCCACGATGAGCTTCGGAACTTCCGACGTCGGCATGGAAATTCTCAGTTGGGTTCATCTTTTTCAGGTGTGAGAGGGAACCGACGCATCTGGAGGAAGCTGAGACGATCGATCTGACACCGAACAGGAGTCGAACCCGTGTCCTTGGTATAGCCACTCAGTCACTTTCCGGCCTATTTTCTCTTGTATAAAATAAAAAAAAAACCTTCCATATTAAAATCTAAAAAAAGGAAATAATTATACATCTATCGCTTCATAATTAATGTAAGTAGGTTATGTACTCCGGGGAAAATTGTTTGCCGATTTGTAAGGAAGTCTTTTAGGTAAACTGGCTGTATATTTAGTCAAATACTCGTAATGGTTACAAGACTTATATTAATGATGAAGAAATTGTGTGCTGTGAATCATTTTGAGCGTAATTAATAATATACAAACATCTGAAACGATGCAACATATTAATTGTGACCAATATTATGCACACATTTATATTTTTATATAAATTTCTCGTTTTACAATTTGGAGGTAATACAGGTGCATCTCAAAAATTATAATATCGTGGAAGAGTTCATTTTTTCCGTAATTTAATTCAAACAGTGAAACTTTCATATTTTCTAGATTCATTACACATAAAGTGAAATATTTCGAGCCTTTTTTTGTTCTAATTTTGATGATTACGGCTTACAGCTCATGAAAATCAAAAATCCACTATCTCAAAATATTAGAATATTTCATAAGATCAATAAAATAAAGGATTTATAATATAGAAATGTTGAACTTCTGAAAAGTATGTTCATTTATGCACTCAATACTTGGTCGGGGCTCCTTTTGCACGAATCACTGAATCAATGCGGCGTGGCATGAAGGCGATCAGCCTGTGGCACTGCTGAGGTGTTATGGAAGCCCAGGTTGCTTTGATAGCGGCCTTCAGCTGGTCTGTATTGTTGGGTCTGGTGTCTCTCATCTTCCTCTTAACAATACCCCATAGAGAATCTATGGGTTTCGGGTCAGGCGAGTTGGCTGGCCAGTCAAGCAGAGCAATACCATGGTCAGCAAACCAGTTACTAGTAGTTTTGGCACTGTGGGCAGGTGCCAAGTCCTGCTGGAAAAGTAAATCAGCATCTCCATAAAGCTTGTCAGCAGACGGAAGCATGAAGTGCTCTAAAATCTCCTGGTAGACGGCTGCGTTGACTTTGGACTTGATAAAACACAGTGGACCAACACCAGCAGATGACATGGCACCCCAAATCATCACTGACTGTGGAAACTTCACACTGGACTTCAAGCAACTTGGATTCTATGCCTCTCCACTCTTCCTCCAGACTGTGGGACCTTCATCTGAAAAGAGGACTTTGGGCCACTGAACAACGGTCCATGTTCTTTTTCTACTTAGCCCAGGTAAGACGCTTCTGACGTTGTCTCTGGTTCAGGAGTGGCTTGACATTAGGAATGCGACACTTGTAGCCCATTTCCTGGACACGTCTGTGCGCGGTGGCTCTTGATGCACTGACTCCAGCCTCAGTACGCTCCTTGTGAAGTTCCCCCAAGTTCTGAAATCAGCTTTGCTTGACAATCCTCTCAAGGTTGCGGTCATCCCTCTTGCTTGTGCACCTTTTCCTACCACACTTTTCCCTTCCAGTCAACTTTCCATGGATATGCTTTGATACAGCACTCTGCGAACAGTCAGCCCTTTCAGCAATGACCTGTGGCTTACCCTCCTTGTGGAGGGTGTCAATGAGTGTCTTCTGGACAACTGTCAGGTCATCAGTCTTCCCCATGATTGTGGTTGTATGTACTGAACCAGACAGAGAGATTCATGGTATTTATACTGCATAAATAGGGATTTACTTGAAATGGAATATTCTAATATCTTGAGATACGTTTTTTTCTATTTTTTGATCTGTAGGACGTAATTATCAAAATTAAAATTTAAAAAAATGCTTGAAACATTTTAGTTTGCATGTAATGAGTCTAGAATACATACAACTTTCACTTTCTGAAATAACTGACGAAAAATATTGAACTCTTCCACGATATTCTAATTTTTTGAGATGCACCTGTATATAATTAAGTGATAATTTTAATTTTCAAAATTCTTTACTCTATACTCCTATATATAATTGACACGTTAATCAAAATCTATTTCATATTTATTTTTGGTTTCTTATAAATAGGGACGGGAACCTTCTTAAGCCTTTCTGTACTGATATTCCACATATAATACTTTGTTGCCTAGGCCACTAAATGCAAAAAAAAAAAATTCGAATTAAGTTGTTCTTTTTTGTTATTATAAACCGAACTTCAATAATGAATAATAACGTATTTTGGGGGGCTCCTTAACATTACCTAAGTGAAGCCTCATATGACTACACACTCTGTTATGTGTATGCAGTTTATGAGTCAAATTAGGAGGATTTTTAACTACATCTGATGCAGCTGGAGGGAAAGTGAGAAAGGAGAGGATTTGGTCAACCGAGCAGACTTACTGAATATGTTTGCTATGCCACGTGAAATAATCAATTCCGAAATTCTCGTCACTGAAGATACTACATCAGTCATAGAACACGCAGAAAAAGAACTCTTTCATTTATCCCAGGAGGTAAAAAAATCTCGTCCACAGTTAACCCCATAGGTACAGCGAGGCCAGCAGGCATTGAAGCCCCAACAGCAAATATGGATGCCATAAATCCAGCTGCGAGATGTCTTTCCTGAGTTCCTTCCACTAAACGAGAGTCTTAGAGACGCACCTGCTGTTCCTAAATGGACAAAGTCTTCAGCGGAAGAATTGCACGAAAACAAGATGCATGCAGGTACAGGTCAGGGATTGGTGAGTTAGCACTTTAAGTACAAGACCTCGTGGTGAAAACGAAATGGGATCGTTTGAATCCTACAGATTCTCTTATGCGGGCTGTAGAAATGTCAGAAGGTGTTTCAGAGACTGTCAAAGGTCTAAACGTAGCATCAGGGGAAGCTCTGTTGGAACACCGCCATCAACCTGAACACTTTGAATGTATATTCAGTAAATCTGACGATCTGCTGGACCATGGTCTTGTTAAAGGAAAACGAAATTTGACAGATAACCAGGGATCATCTCTAATAACACTTGGACCGTGTCACCCCCGTCTTTTCCCAAACAAAGCTCAGAGGCAAAAATAACAAAGGGGGTGTACGTTTTCTGCCGCTTCGGTACAAGAAATCTCCATCCCACTAGATTGCTGAATTTTGTGTTGTATGTAGATTATTTCCAGATGGTCCAGGCCGTAGTAAGGCAGATAATTCTTGGGTTCATGGCAACAAATCTATGGTCGAAATAAAAGGAAACCAGCCCAGGCAAAAAGAGGGAGAATTCCTTGCACATTTCACTAGTGAATCGCATAAAGCAGCGGTAACGGACCTAACCCGAGCCACAAAAACAGACAAACACGTAGACATATTTCAAGACAAGCATAGAAGGACTCGTCTGGCAGCGGAAGAAAAACTTAGGCGGGAAAATAATGAAGTGATGACAGTGCCGCTTGATGAAACCGGAACATTAGCTCGCCAAGGAATATCAATGACACGTAAGGATAACGACAAAGATGGTAACATTAACCAAACAGGGAAGCTCTTGAGTCTATATAATCCTATACTTAAGCACTGCCTGCAGACAACAGATATGCGACCATTCCATGTCAGATACATGTCTGGGAAATCTCAGAATGAATTTATACATTTGTTGGGCAATCCTGTTCTAGAAGCTATATTGTCTGAGGCTTTTAGAGACTGGAGGATTGTGGGATATAATGGTTGGTACAGCTCCCAATGGGTCACACGAGGAACAATTAGCAGCTGCTGTCCGCTTGGTGAATCAAGTAGTATAACCAATAGAGCTTCTTACTAAATTCAAAATAGTTACTGACAAAAACCATCGTCTTTTGCAGAGAACAACGTCGACAAAGATGCCACACGATTCTAGACATTTGGCAAGTGCAAAGATGCACGGAAGACTTCTGAAACTCTACGACCGTCAGTAAAGTACATGCGAGATGTATCTCCCAAGGAGCCATCTTCATTACAGAATATGGCAGCAACTTAAGGATCCTTGTATCATCTATTTGGAAATCTTGGGAACATGTATGCATTATTTTAGCAGCGCACTTCAGCTGAATAATCTGTCTAAAATGTTGGACAGCACCACCGGGATCAGCTGAAATGGTAACGATCAGACAGCAGAGGCTCTCAGACATCGTCGTCAACAGAGATATCGACAAAGAAACACACACTGAAGCAACGAATCTAAACGACACCATTCCGCAACTAGCTGACATCCGAAGCAGAGCTGAACCAGCTCATTGAGGTATCTATTGCAAAACATTGATGTCAACGCAGCGTTGATGCGGTTACTGAATGCACCAAAAATCCATTGACCTTTCAAAGTACCCGAGCGACTAGATGAAGATCGCGGTACAGCATTCATCTTACTTATCTCGTTAAACAAGGGCCTAAAGTCGAGCGTAGGCGTACTAAAGTACTGCCTGAGCGCTGAGCATCTCTTGACACATTCTAGAAGAGAATTTACTCTTATTTTGGCACCAGTAACGATTTTCCAGCTCTTAGCTTGATGACTGCATGTACCTGTTACACTCTGACGAGTGCAGAAGCATCACCATCATTTTTTTGGCCAATTTTTGAAGTTGTCTCATAAGAAAACAATTTGGTCAAGAGGATCCGCATTTCATATCCGAGCGAACAGTTCTTAGACCTACTTCCGGCCTCGTTTTAGTAACCTATTACATGCATGTTGTCTTGCAAGCAATTTAATACATAGTTCTAGGACTGAAATTGTTTGTTGAACGCATCCAAACACGTCGACGTCACGCGCCATCCGTTCTTGCTCTTCTCCTATTTCTTAATCTGACCCAAAATTACCACGGCTATTACATCTGTTTCTCCCCTCCCCCCTCGTTGCTTTTGTTTGTTATCTGTGAATAAGTCGAAACAAACCAATCTTGTTTATATTTTTCAATAGACTGATAAAACCTTTCCAAAAGTTTTCTTCTTTATATATGTATATATAAATACACATAATAAAAGGGTCAAAAATATTTTACACCCCCTGCATTAATTTATTCGACAGCCCCGGTGAAGACTCTATGGCTCAACCTCCGGCGAATGATATGAATTTGAAGAGTAGAGAGAATTCAGATGACCTTCCAGAAAGGTCATACAACTTTACATTTTTAGTAGGATTTTTAAGCAAATCAACTGGTTTGGAATTGTAAACATTATATATATATATATTTTTGAATACCGGTGTATTTTTGCACCGTGAGTATATTCCACATAGGTTAGTGGAAGCGGAAGATAATGGTGAAGAGAGATAGCAAGCGTGAATGTGCAAACAAAAGATTCTGTATGATGGTTCCCCCCCTTTTTTGAAAATAAACGGAAAAAGGAAACAGTGTTAGAGGAGATTTTCCGAGACTGAGAGTCTCTTGTACCATGAACAGGATCAAAGATGTTTACGAGAGCTTACGCTCGTGAAAGTATCCGAGCAGCTACAATAACGGTCTGCCGATTTATTTATTTATATATATTGTTTCCAATGATCTTCTGTATGTTCTGATAACTTGTCTGGTTTTCTTGTTGAGCTGTTGTTTTCTGACAACAAGACGAGAAGGAAACACCACGGCGACTTATTTACCATTAACGTCGCTGATGGAGGGACCCAGTGCTATGTCCCGTAAGCGACCGATTCGAGCAATTCGGAAACTTCTTCCGGACTTCCGACAGCTCTGCCTACGTGCGCTTTCCCTTGTACAGCCCGTCCCTTTAATAGGTCGTCTTAATAATTAGTGATGATTTGTAGATGAGAGCCCCATTCAGGCCTCAAGAGTTCCAAACACAATGATCATAGCTATCACTGATGCTGCGAGGTCAGAAACTCAGTATTAATTCTCTCACAACCTCTCTAAAAGGACTGCATCACTGATAGATGAGACAAGAACTGTGCTAAGCGACCACAGTCAACATGCAGTCATATAGCGCACGTAAATTACTTTTATAAGGTTACTCTTAAACGTCGAATTTTAAGATGACTTTTAAGGACAGGAGTGCCAATTCGAATAAATGTATATGTTAATTATTCGTTGTTTTTCTCGGAACATTTTTGTTTGATTATCTGTATTATTTTAACTTTAAATAAAATGTCTACTTCGGTTTAGTTGGACATTATTAACTGAAAGCTAGGTGGATGGTCAACATCTGAACTGAGTACTTGCACCAGAATTGTCGTCTTTAGGTCCGTGTGGTCTTGGCTGGCTGGACCCTATGCGATCGTGTCAAATATCCACGTCGTCTTGGCTGGCTGGACCGTATGCGATCGTGTCAAGTATCCACGTCGTCTTGGCTGGCTGGACCGTATGCGATCGTGTCAAGTATCCACGTCGTCTTGGCTGGCTGGACCCTATGCGATCGTGTCAAGTATCCACGTCGTCTTGGCTGGCTGGACCGTATGCGATCGTGTCAAGTATCCACGTCGTCTTGGCTGGCTGGACCCTATGCGATCGTGTCAAGTATCCACGTCGTCTTGGCTGGCTGGACCGTATGCGATCGTGTCAAGTATCCACGTCGTCTTGGCTGGCTGGACCCTATGCGATCGTGTCAAGTATCCACGTCGTCTTGGCTGGCTGGACCGTATGCGATCGTGTCAAGTATCCACGTCGTCTTGGCTGGCTGGACCGTATGCGATCGTGTCAAGTATCCACGTCGTCTTGGCTGGCTGGACCGTATGCGATCGTGTCAAGTATCCACGTCGTCTTGGCTGGCTGGACCGTATGCGATCGTGTCAAGTATCCACGTCGTCTTGGCTGGCTGGACTTAGAACATCCGTATGGTCATGTTGTTCACGTCTGTTTGGAATCTGATCAGGCTTGTCTCTAGTTTCCTAGACACCTCAATGGCATTTTAAAAGCTTTTATAGATTCGATTTCACCTGATTAATACTTAAGAAAGGATTTTAACTTATGACAGTTAGAGAAACATCTGTTACTGTACTGACTGCAGCCATTGTTGTTTTGTTCTCGCTCGGATTTTGCAACAAAAGTGCGGCGAATCTCGTTATTTGTCTGGTAACGAGTCGCGCCCCCTATGTGGGGAGGAGGGAGCATTTTAAGGATTGATAGATTATTTTAACGCTAGACTGATTTCTTTTATTCCCCTTTTTTTTCGGAAAAAAAAAGCATAAATTATTATCACCTTTTTAAACTCGGTATAAATATGTAGTGTAGGTATATCAGACAGCGGTTTATATCGCGGAGAAAACGTATAAAAACACTATAATGCGCTTGTAAAGAACCAAATAGCACGGGCAGGTGCTTGTTGACACACCTTTATTTGAAGACGATCCCACGACCGGGACAAGTTTAAAAGTCTGCGAGAGGAAGGGAAAAAAAAAACAAAAACAAAAAAACAACAACAACATCACGTGGGCGGGATTTCGCCGGTAGGACCAGAGGAAAAGTCAAACCTCCGTGTAGATCTCCGTTCGGGTGACGTCACGGGTCGGGCCTTTGACCGTTCCGATCGCCAAGAGACGGAAACGAACGAATAACCGCAGGGCATCGATCAATCAAACGTAATTTTCTGGTGATCCACGAGAAATGTTTCATCGGCGAGTATTCCCTCCCCCGCCCCTTACTCAAAAAAAAAACAAACAGAAATTCCTCCCCTCAGCCCACCCCCCCCGGGAAGAGATCCGGAGACCATACCCCGTATTTCCTCACCGGCTTCTTCTCGGGTAACCAGACTTTTTGATTTGAACAACACGACACTTCAGAATAAACCATCAGCTCTGCAACGGTCTATTTCTTCTGTTTGCCCCCTTCGAGCCGGGAATCTATTTTTACACGGAAATGGTTTTCAGCTGTCCACCACGCTGTTTGATTTCTTCTTGAAGGGTATTCTTCCTTATAGTTTTTGTCATTACGAGAAAAAACCTGCATAACGACAATTTGGCTGCTTTGAATAATACTAAATGCCGGCGGGCGGCGCTGCAACACCACTTCCGGGTGGTCGTCTCTCTCTCTCTCTCTCTCTCCATCTCTCCCTCTCTCATCTCTCTCCTCTTCTCTCTCTCCTCTCTCTCCCCTCTCTCTCTCTCTCTCTCTCTGCCTCTCTCCTCTCTCTCCATCTCTATCTATCTCTCTCTCCATCTCTATCCTCTCTCTCTCTTCCCCCCCTCATGTCTCTGGCCGCCCATCTCTCATCTCTCTCTCTCTCTCTCCATCTCTATCCTCTCCTCTCTCCCCCTCCATGTCTCTGCCTCATCTCTCTCTCTCTCTCTCTCTCTCTCTCTCTCTCTCCTCTCTTCTCGCTCTCTCTCTCCTCTCTTCTCGCTCTACTCTGGCTCGCAGTCAGCGCATCTATGCTGGAGCGTAAAACCGATTCTGCTCGAGTTCATGCGTGTCCGTCATTATCAAAGTCAGTTTCAGAGAAATTCATTCGTTGGTTGTATTGCAGATGTGCTGCCGGCCGCTACTGTTTAATGGCAGAGTCTCGCTTTAGCCGGTTGTTCATTAGGCGACCAAAGCAGAGTCCCTGCGGCACCAGGCTCTGTTACTCTCCCCTTCGCTGGTCGACGTTCTTCGCAGGGGATCAGACGGCGGGGTTAGGCAAGCCTCGAGGACGCTTTCAATTTCAGAAACCAAAGAAATGTTCATTAATGGTTAAAGAGTGTTTCTGTTCCACAATGTGTGTCAATGGACAACAGGGTGTTTCCAAAAAAAATAGGATCTTTTAATCTGGATTAAGGGAGACTGCAGCTAGCTGCTGCGGTACCAGTAATTTCTAATTAAATGTTAAAATTAGTCTATAATGAACAATCTATTATACTAATACCATCTATTCTACAGCATCAACTATAAGTAATTATATGACGTCAGTTATAGTTTAATTAATAAGTAAGTGTATGACGTCAGTTATAGCTTCATTTATTAATAGTAAGTATATGACGTCAGTTATAGTTTAATTAATAAGTAAGTGTATGACGTCAGTTATAGCTTCATTTATTAATAGTAAGTATATGACGTCAGTTATAGTTTAATTAATAAGTAAGTGTATGACGTCAGTTATAGCTTCATTTATTAATAGTAAGTATATGACGTCAGTTATAGTTTAATTAATAATTAAGTGTATGACGTCAGTTATAGTTTCATTTATTAATAGTAAGTATATGACGTCAGTTATAGTTTAATTAATAATTAAGTGTATGACGTCAATTATAGCTTCATTTATTAATAGTAAGTATATGACGTCAGTTATAGTTTAATTAATAAGTAAGTGTATGACGTCAGTTATAGCTTCATTTATTAATAAGTAAGTTTATGACGTCAGTTATAGTTTAATTAATAATTAAGTGTATGACGTCAGTTATAGCTTCATTTATTAATAGTAAGTATATGACGTCAGTTATAGTTTAATTAATAATTAAGTGTATGACGTCAATTATAGCTTCATTTATTAATAGTAAGTATATGACGTCAGTTATAGTTTAATTAATAAGTAAGTGTATGACGTCAGTTATAGTTTAATTAATAAGTAAGTGTATGACGTCAGTTATAGTTTGTATTAATAAGTAAGTGTATGACGTCAGTTATAGTTTCATTTATTAATAGTAAATATGACGTCAGTTATAGTTTAATTAATATTAAGTGTATGACGTCAATTATAGCTTCATTTATTAATAGTAAGTATATGACGTCAGTTATAGTTTAATTAATAAGTAAGTGTATGACGTCAGTTATAGTTTAATTAATAAGTAAGTGTATGACGTCAGTTATAGCTTCATTTATTAATAAGCAGCATATGACGTCAGTTATAGTTTAATTAATAAGTAAGCATATGACGTCAGTTATAGTTTAATTAATAAGTAAGTTATGACGTCAGTTATAGCTTCATTTACAATTTCAGTTATAGTTTAAATTATAAGTTAGCATACTACGTCAGTTACAGTTTTATATATAAGTTTGATTAAGAATTACTAGTTCTATAACAACTTACCCCCGTAACAACCAGCCCGGTTTTCCCTAAATATAAAACATCATGCTCTGTTTTAACGAAATCATAATCAAAACAACGCATTTACGGAAAGCAGGACATTTTTTTAAATGAAAATTATCAACGGAAAACGTTAAAATTCTATACTTATCGTAACAAATATTTGAGTATTTTGAATCACAAATGGCTGCTCGAGTCCACACAGGCGTGGGCTGTGGTTTATGCATTAGTTTTGATCTACTAAAATTTTCATCTTATTTGATGTATTATTTTATTTATTTGTTTATAATAGCATCTATATTATTATTTCTCGTTGTCATAAAGGCCAAGGGAGGACTTCATTCAGTCGCTGGTTGGTCAGTTGCTCCAATCGCAGATGACCATGACACGATCGCACTTATAGAATACCTCTCTCACAGGATCAACAACCAAAGGTTCAATCTTTAGTACGTCATGCACACCTGTAGGCAGTATATTACTTCGAGCCTAGCAACTGTATAAGAAAATTGTACGATGTTTCTTTTAGTTAAAAGCCCAGGGTGGGGGCGCTAACGTCACAATTTCCTTGCAAAGTGAAGAATTTCAATCTCATTACTTGACGACCCTGCTGGCCAGCCAGCCACCTGCATAATTACACAAAAAAGTCTTTTTGTGTCACTTCCACCCAATATACTCCCGTGAAACAACTTTCTGTCACAGGCGTAATGAAATTATTAGTGTATAATATTTTTTGTCATCACCAGGGGTCAGGTCAGGTCTTTGTAACCCAGATTCATTAGTTGCGGTTCACGTGGCCAGAACCGAAGCTGACAAGATACATAATACGTATTTTCATCCAACTCAAGAAAGGTCAAATTTGTGAATACTGCACATTTCGTGGACAGCAAATTGCTTTCATGGGCTAGGTCATTGAGTCAAATTTACAAGATCCAGTTAGTTGGTATGAAAGATCCCTTCCCTGGTGGCTGCATCTGACGTGTGTACGCGGAGCTACAGGATACTGTTAATTCTGTAAGAGGATGGCCGAGGCAGATACGCGCACTAAAAACCAACGAAACTGGGTCAAAAAAATTCTAATAATTTCCTTTTGAAAAAACATAAGGCAGCGGGAAGTCTTTCCACCATTAACCTTTCCAGGAAGTCAAAATACTCCCCTTTTCCGCGAACCGTGCATAAGAAAATTAAAAAAAAATAGGTTTTCCATAATTTCATCTACGCAATTGAAGAAGTATAGGTTCCAACAACGCTTCTTGAGTTACAGCAGCCAGTATTTAATCACGTGACTGGTGGTGATGACAAAGACGACGTTGGCTTGACATGGCGGCCGACTGGTCTAGCGCGATCCTTAGCTCGCCAAAAGGCGCCTGGATTCAACATTAAATATTGTCTTGGGGGTACTTCCGGTAAATGTTTTATGAGTACTAAGCTTCTTCCAAAACACGTAAAAATCGTGGGGGGGTGCCCACAGAGTGAGATCTGTAGCCAATGAAGTCAACCGAGCCCTTTCAGAATTCGTGCAAACAGCACGCTGAACTGAACTCCTTTCAACACACGGACATCATTAAGCGATTTGGGATCTGCACTAAAAGTACAATAACACGATAGTTGATGATTTCGCGAAAACAGACTTTGAGGGTTAAACGAATTAACTGTAAAAAAAAAAACATGTCGCTTCCAGCATCATCACTGATACTCGAGATAATGCACGGTTGCCTGTCTCCGTGCGTAATCTTTTGCAGAAAACCGAAACAATTCGCGCGATCTTTTGCTTCCTGATCCGACGTCGGTTATCTGCTAAGCCGCAGAACTGAGAATTCCACGCCATTACCCGGAGGTGCGTTTTCGATGAAATCGATCGGTGCTTTACTTCCAGCTGGGCTGTAAAACGATTTTCGTCGCACAAAGTACAAGAATCTGCACGAACGAACGGACTTTAACTATTCAGTAAACGAATGTTGGTTCTTTATTTCCGTTTCTTTTATGAACAGGCTACTTACTCTCGCGCCAAATCAAAGTGTGGTCCACGCGTAATGACCATTTCCGAGCAAATCTCTTTGATGACTTTTAGCATTAACATCACCCCTTTTTTAATTCCGGCGAATACGATTCTTACGGCGTTAAAAAGGTGGGGGGGAGTGGGGCGAGGGATCAGCTGAGTGTCCACCGAGGGAGAAAACAGATGGCGGAATACTGGCGACGTCTCCAAAGGATGGGGAGATAACTTTCAAGGAAAGTAATTTCTTGTGGAATCTGCATCACCAGAGTTGAACCAAAGATCGACCGAGCACTAAAGGTTCGTATTTATTGTAATGTCTTCCGCAAAAATCAACAACAAAAATCCCGGCAGACCTTTTTTACACCCCATTTCTCTCTCTGTACTGACGTCATATCTCTCTCACTGACGCCATATCTCTGTGCTGACGTCATATCTCTGTACTGACGTCATATCTCTCTCAATGACATCATATCTCGAGGCTGACGTCATATATCTCTCATTGACGTCATCTCTCGGCGCTGACGTCATATCTCTCTCACTGAGACCATCTCTCTCTCTCTCCCAGCCACTGCTATTCCATAAAGGAAATACCGCTTATATATATACGCGCACACATACGTTACATCAGAACGAGACCCTCACGTCATACCTCTCTCATTGACGTCATCTCTCCATCTCTGATATCTGTACTGACGTCATATCTCTCTCACTGAGACCATCTCTCTCTCTCTCTCTCCTCTGTCCCTCTCCCTCCCAACCACTGCTATTCCATAAACGAAATACCGCTTATATATATACACGCACACATACGTTACATCAGAACAGACCCTCCTCTCTGACTGAAGTCAGATTTCCGGACTTGAAAACAGAAACAAATAATACGTCAAAAATCGTCCGACCCAGAGCGGTTTCTGGTTTAACTGTTAGCTCCTCCGTTACTACCAATTATTATTATTATTATTATTATTATATTATTATTATTATTATTATTATTATATTATTATTATTATATTATTATTAAGTAGGCCAGTCGCGTATTTTTAAACAACCCCCCACCCAACACCCACACACACACACACAACCGCCCGTCACAGCCCACACCTGCACGTGCTCAGAGTTTCCTGCTGTTCCGAGTGTCCTGTGCGCATGTCGGCTGGAGGCCGCTCGCGCGTCCGAGCTCATAAAGCCGGTGCCTCTTTCGCCGAGAAGTTGACTCGCGACAGATCAGCAGCAGCAGCAGCAGCCGGCTCCGCCAGAGTCAGTAGCAGCTAGTCTCGACGGAGTTACCACGATAGGCTGGCTCACCTGTTCGTCTCTCTCTTGTCAACCGCCAGAAAAAATAAACGACCGAGACAAATTTAAACAGAAAAAAAAGAATATTATTTTTATTATTACTATTTAAAACGAAGAATATAAATTTCCACTCTCTCTCAGAGAGAGAGAGAGAGAGAGGGAGAGGGAGTAACCAAAACAAGGAATAGCTAGTATTCTACTCGAATCGGGAGGATAACCGAATGACAGAGCGCTGAAAGGTGTCCCCCACTACAGGCTGCGACGGTCACATTCCTACGGCCTGTCTCGGAAGGACGGGACGGGGGCGACAGCCAGCGTGAAGTTACGGCTCTCGCACTCTAACAGACAACAACAGCGAAATTTTGCGCAAGAGAACTGACTACAGACATGCTTTGTGCGGAGGAAATGTCGCTCTTCATCTACGTACTCGTTTCTTTGGCCAGCATCTTCCCCATCACAGCGCAGGGAAGACTGTATCGAGCCGGGTAAGTACTTCAATGTTTTTCATATCCCAATATTTCTCTCGCTCTCTCTCTCCTCCTCTCTCTCTCTTCTCTCTCTCTCCGCTCTCTCGTCTCCCCCCCCTCAATCTCCGCCCTCTCCCTCTCTCCTCCTCTCTCCGAATCTCATCCCCTTCTCTACCCAGTTCTCCCCCGCTCTCTCCCTCGCCTTCCCCATCTCTACACCACTTCTGCCCCCTCTCTCTATCCCCGTCTCTCCCAATCTCCCTCCCCTCTCTCTCTCTCTCCCTCCTCCCTCTCCCCTGCTCTCCCTCTCTGCCCCTCCTCTCCTCTCTCTAGCCCCGTCTCGTCTCCCCTCTCTCCCCATCTCCCGCCCCCCTCTCTCTCTCTCTCTCTGCCCTCACTTTCTCTCCCCTTCTCTACCCAATCTCCCTCCCCCCTCTCCCGCTCTGCCCCTCCTTTCTCTCTCTTCCCCTCTCTACCATCCCCTTTCCGGCCCCCTCTCTTCGCTCGTCCTCTCCCAATCTCCTCCCCCTCTCCCTCTCTGCGCCTCTCTCTCTCTC
>JACATO010001499.1:7500-328638 GCA_018389105.1 Nautilus pompilius | reverse complement strand
GAAAAGCGAATTTCTTTTTATTTGGCACGAATCGTCGTAAGGTAACACCCACGCACACAGACCCGTTCCCAAAGGTGTTCTGCCGTTACTCCACCTCTGGCAAACACATGAGGTCTGTTTGCAGAAACCTATTATAAACTGGTTACTCACTGACAACAAGTAACACGGGGGCCCGGGGGAGGCAGGGGGGGGGAGGGAAAGGAGGTGGTGGGAGGCGGTTGATCGACCGGGTGCTCAGAAAACTCGAAACATCGGCAACTGTTTGGTCTTTCAGCTCCGATATACGCAGACAACGGCGGTGCTTTTCAGGTTCGGTCTTTGCTTTCCCGATTTTTTTTTTAAAAAAGGAGGTGGGGAGGGGGAGAAGAAGAAGACATCTAGTTACCGGCCGTGCGAAGGAGATTTCAAGATGAACGTCTATCCGGGACCAAGTTACCTTCCCAGCCAGGTGAGTGAGAGCGCTCATGTCCTCGTCTCCTTTACTTCGAGAACGCCAGCGACCGACGGACAGCAAATTCCCCGTTTTTCCTGTGGATCGAGAGCATAGGCGGGTGTTTGCTAAAACCACCGACGGCTGCGACATTACGTGCCGCGCCATCTTACCTCCTCCTGCCCGACTTCATCCATAAATCTACCTCTCTTGCGAATCTGTGGCTGGACTAAACGAGCAATATCCAATGAAGAAAGAAGAGATGTCGCCGTGCCGGTGTTTCGGCTGTTATCTGGCTTCGAACGTGCGCCGCCAGAGGGCGATCATTAGCTTCACCAGCTTTCTGTGACGCGTTCCCGTCCATATCTAATCTCTACCGCTTCTCTCTTTTCAGGGAGGAATTGCTCTGAGTATCCTTGTAATGGTAAGCGCTCAAGGTAGGTAACTCGCACGCCGTCTGCTATGACGTAATCACTACGTGGTACGCAGCTCTCTTCAGATTTTGAGCCGGGGGGGGGGTGGATCTCTCTTTAAACGGCATTAAGAAGCAAAACGAAAGTAGAATGGAATAGTCTTCGTGATATGACGGAGCGAAAGGGAAGCTTTCCCCGAACGATTTTTCCCTTGTTCTTGCGGAATTTGCTTACCACGAGAGTAAATGCCGTGTAAATTCCAATTCAAAGACAAATTTTGGTTTTTCTAATGCAATCATCGAAGGACAAGAAAATATGACGAGAGGTGTATTTGGATCCAACTGCATTTTTTAAAGCTTGGATTATGGGACATTGGGAATAGATTACGTCAGCAGAGAGCGAGAGAGAGAGAGGAGAGGGCGAGAGAGAGAGAGAGAGAGAGGACGAGAGGGAGAGAGGAGAGACATGACGAGAGAGAGGGCGGTGCGAGCGGAGGGAGATTTCTTAAACAGGCTCTTTTTCTTCTTGTTATTTTCAGCATTTAAAATAAATGATCAATGCGGTTCCAGCTCTGATTGTCCTGCTAACGCCTCTTGCAGGGCCAAAAGTTGCTTGGGCTATATTTGCTTCTGTGACCCGGGATTTCAAAATTTCAATAACAAGTGCATTGTGGGTAAGTTTGTTACTTTCCTCCACGTGATCAAAGAGATACTTGATTGTCTTCCGCCTGTTTTTTTTTTTTTTTTGTTTCTTTTTTAATTATTATTGTGAACTCTGGACGTTCAGGGGAATCTGGGAGGAGGAGGAGGGAGGGGGTGAAACATATAGTATAATGTTCCCCGTCCGTCCGTCCATCGTTTGCTTTTCGGTCACAAGAGTTTGGGGATCAGATCCCCATTTTGGATTACGAGGCCAAGGATCGTCTGCTTGTATACTATGCAGGCTGCACGACCACTTCCCAACGTGAGGGGCCACGATCGAAAGTCGCTACTAGAAATCGTTATTTCTAGGGACCTGGTGGTGGGGAAGGGTTTAAAAATAATGCGCATATTAAAATATACCATGATGCGACGTTCGCAATGTATCTGAGGGCGATGTCCACCGTGCGGACAGCCGTAACACACCTGTGACTATACTACGTCTCACATTTAGCTCTGTTACTCTATTATCAGTTGGCTTAAGGTATCCCGGGGTATTAGCGTGCGCTCACGTATCTCCTTCTGCACCGACCCCAGAACAGCCTTTTGGTACGCACTATTTGCTCTGACTCCTGCCCTTTCACACACTGGCCCAATAAATTATTCAACGGATATTGTTGTCATGAACACCCGAGGAGACAATACACGACACAGCGAGAGAGAGAGAGAGAGAGAGAGAGGAGAGAGAGAGAGATGAGAGAGAGAGAGAGAGAGAGAGAGAGAGAGAGATGCAAGAGAGAGATAGAGAGAGAGAGAGAGAGAGATGACGTCATTACAGAGAGATTGAGAGAGAGAGAGAGAAATGGAGAGATGGGGAGAGAGATGGAAGAGACGGAGAGAGAGCGAGAGAGTGAGAGAGAGAGAGATGGTGAGAGATGGAGAGAGAGAGAGAGAGAGAACGTGTCCTTCTCTTTAAATTATGACCAAATATTGTACGGTATTTGTCATCTTCGGACACCAATAAGGACATTAAAAACCCCCCAGCTTTACCTGAGCTGGGTTTCATACGATGTTTACTTATACAGAAAGTCATGAGTTTCTCTGGATATGTGATCAGTTAAAGTAATTATACAGCGTCCGTGGTAACTCGGTCTTGCTTGTTTGTTTTTCTTCTTCTTCTTTCTGAATCCGTTCTTAACGGTACACCTGGGGGGATCCTGCGTGCACTCACTCACCTGTCCGCCATTCGGCACCTGCGTGGAAGGCGCCTGCCGCTGCGGCGATGGTCTCAGAGAGCACGGCCGCAGCCGGTGTTTGCCGGAGGGAGACCTCGTCGGTGGAGAAAGATGCGGGGTCGCCGACGGCGCGAACGGATGCAGCTGGGATCTGATTTGCCGGAACGGAGTCTGCGTCTGTCCGCCGAACATGAGAGAGAAAACGGACGAAGAGACGCACCTGCTGGAAGAGAACTTCACGAACTGCGTTCCCACCAACTACTCGCTACGTAAGTAAGATGTACCCTTGGTTTCGCCATTATTGATGTTTCTTTTGCTCTCTCTCTCTCTTTAAAAAAAATTGTGTAGCAGTAGTTTCGAGAGTTCGAAGCGTAGGAATGGCTAACAGTTATGGCTGGCGTGCTCGCTCGAAACCATCCGGGTCTTACTAACGCCATGTGGGCTTATATCGACTTCTTTCCGCGCTTGCCCGGACGGTTTCCGAACGCCCAATCAGATTAACTGTAACAAGTGTCCTTTGCAATCGAAGTCGCCGATTGGTATCCCAGTATGCATTTCTGTAGAACCACCTGTACCGCCATGACGACTTAGATATAAAAAGCCATGTTCACCCAAGGGACACAGGCACCGCCGCCAGTCAGCCGTGTTTGTGTAATCGCACGACATTTTAACCAATGAGGGCGAATGTCGTTAGTGTTTAAAAACGAGACTGACGTTCGTTCCTGGTAACCATTCGGGGCTGCGATATTGGGACATTTTCAAAATAAAGTAGCGTGAAGGTATGCTTCATGTTTTGTAGAGAGAGAGGTAAGGGGAGACAACAAAAGAGGTTTTCTGGAGGTTAGATGGAGAGAGAGAGAGAGAGAGAGAGGTAAGGGAGGGGCAACAAAAGAGGTTTTTCTGGAGATTAGATGGAGAGAGAGAGAGAGAGAGAGGTAAGGGGAGGCAACAAAAGAGATTTTTCTAGAAGTTAGATGGAGAGAGAGACAGAGAGAAGGAGAAGAAGAAAAAGAGATTTTTCTAGAAGTTAGATGGAAAGAGAGAAGGAGAAAAGGAGATTTTTTATAGAAGTTAGATGGAGAGAGAGAGAGGCAACAAAAGAGATTTTTTATAGAAGTTAGATGGAGAGAGAGAAGGAGAAAAAGAGATTTTTTATAGAAGTTAGATGGAGAGAGAGAGAGAGAGAAGGAGAGGCAACAAAAGAGATTTTTCTGTAGGTTAGATGGAGAGAGAGAGAGAGAGGGAAGGAGAGGCAACAAAAGAGATTTTTCTGTAGGTTAGATGGAGAGGGAGAGAGAAGGAGAGGCAACAAAAGAGATTTTTCTAGAAGTTATGACGACCATCCTTAGGTGTGTTGGGGGGGGGGGATAATGCGAACGGAAACGTTTTCTTTGAAGGAACCGTAGGTGAAAAATTTTTGTACGCGAACAAAAGCGTCCATAGCCGCGAGCCTAATTGCTAACTTTCGATTACATCGACCTCCTCTCCCAACCCTACCATGCACACTCATTCTAGCTACATTCCACAATATCTAGCCCACGAGACAATGGACCTAGATTTTATTGAGCGTTCTTAACTTTGACCTTCTTTTTTTTTCATTCTGTCTCTTTGTTTTGTTTTGTTTTTTTTAAGATGTCTGCAACGGCAGTTTACTAACAGTACCGCCAGATCTCAGAGATACAGCAACCAACAGGCCTTCAAGTGCTCGCGATTCGCAGACACCGGTAATGGCTTTGACCTTGTTCTCGGTTGCCTCCCTTTGCTGTAACTTCGTGATCAATAAACACACATATATATATATATATATATATATATATATATATATATACTTGTGTGTTTAAAACTCACTCTTGGACACTTTCCGTGTTTACAGTAATAAGCAGGCCGAACGTCCGGTAATATTGTTCCGGAAGTAGTCGATCTGACCATTCGAACGTGAATAAGTCAGGTGATCACCCTAACCCTGACACGAGAACGCCTCTATGCTTGTTCTTATCTTTTCGGTGGTACTTCCAATGTCTTTTTTTTTAAAAAAAAAGAATATACGACAAACAATAATTAAAACAATATCAACAACAACAACAAATGTGATTTCGCCTTCGAAGCGCACGGAAGCACGTGAGCGAAGATAAAAACGAAAGTAGAATACGCTAAAAACTACAGCAAAAGAAAACGAAAAACAAAACAACAAAACGATCTACCCGCGATGAATTATTTATTAAAAACATTTTAATGGACAAATATGAGAAACTTAATAAATACAGACATATTAATAAAGTTGGGTGGAAAGTGAGAGCTTGTTCGGGCGTTCGTAACAGGTCGACTCTCAACTCGGCTCAGATACAACGCCACCCGTCCGCTGAAGGGACAGATATGCAGAAATGTACTTGCCGATTGGCGTGTACTAGATATAACCACGGATAATTAGCGCACTGCTGTAACGACATCTCTTTATATGGCTCAGCTCAGCTTTCAGCCGTTTGGATCGGTAAAAACGGATTTTAAGGCAACGTTTTGAAACTGAACATCACCTGGAAATGCGTGTTCTTCCATGGCTACGTTCCTGAGGTAAAACGATTTACCAAGATGGTATCACGGGACTCATCCAGCGGAGAAGAAGAGAGCTAGAAAGAAAGAAAGAGAGAGAGAGATGACGTTAGTATATATATGTAGAGAGAGAGGATCATGACGTCATACAGAGAAAGAGACATGGCGTCAGTGCAGGGAGAATGAGAAAGAGAGACCTTCCAAGATTAGTTCCGGGAAATTTTTTGTTGGCAGGAAATCAACCAGCCGACGCCCTCGTCGTCGAATAACTGATCTTATGAAAGTAGTATTACACAATAACAAATTCTGCGACGTGAAAGAAAAATGGATTGTAGGGCAACATAGTAATTTGAAATATGAAAATTATATTCCGCTACAAGTAATTTGTACCTGCATAACGTAAAATCCTTATAAATAACTGCTATTTGTTGTTATTTGGTCAGAATAGGTTATATATATGGTTCAAACAAAGCAGAATTGTCTTCACTGGACAGTGGACCGGTATACAGCGATCCATTTGATACATAAATTAAAATCGACTTTCAGGTCAATATTAACATTGTCTCTCTCTTTTCTTCTCCGTATAACTTTCTAAAAACAGTTTTTAACCTAAAACTCCACAATAAAATGTTTATGTTCTCGTTTTTAGCAACAAATTTGAAAGCCGAAAATTTTTTTTATGAAAAGCTAACTGCCAGCAAATATTCGCATCCTTCGAATGTACCTGGAGACGAACCAAAATATATACCTTTAGGCAATCGCGTGACTGCTGTGTCAGCAATTAACCAAAATTAACTGTAGAAGAGTTTCGATTTAAGAGTTACTTCCCTTAGAGTATGAACGCTTTACCGGTTGCATTAGAAGCAAGGCAAGGGAGATAACTCGACATTTTTTCCTTACTTAGTTATTTTTTTGTTTTCATGATGCGCGCTTCGTTTTCCATCAGCCCAGAAGAGAGTTAAGTCCACACCGGATCCGACTTATCAGGAGGAGATCAAAGAGATGCTCGTGGGTACAGGATGAGAATAAAATACCTAAATAGCACCGAGAAAATTTCGCGGAGTCATCAGTAACTTTAGTGTGAGATGATTAACTGATGCTTATCGCAGCCAAGCCACTGGTTTAAATACGAACGGGAGCGGCTTCAGATAAACTAAACTGTGAATGATAACGCAAAAAAGTGGGGATGGAGGGGGTGGGGGCCGAAAAATAATAGAGGCCCAACAAACACCAGTTGGGGGGGGTGTGGCTTCCCCGACGCCAGATGCACGTGAACGTACGTCATCGTCGACGGTGGCGGGGGGTGGTGGTGGAGTGAGTGATTTTGGTTTCCAGGGTAGGTAACTGCTGCAGGACTATTCACGATAAAGACCTGGAAATGATATATATATATATATATAAAAAAAAAACAAACAAACATTATAATCAAAATTTCCAGCAATCATCACAAGCGAGGCGAGGAGGAGGAGGGGAGGGAGGAATACGTTCCGTGAACTTCCAGCTCGACCGGGGGGGGGGTGGTGGACCGCCATCGCGAGAGCGAGAAACAATGGCCGCCATCATTCCGGAGACATTGGCTCTGGAAACCTGGAAAATGCCGATCGTTACGCAGTCGGAGGTAAAGGAACTTGTTTGGTTATAAATAATGTTAAATATGGTGATTGTTTCAGAATTTCATAAATAATCCATATAATATTTGTTTCGTTGGATTTATTATTATTATTATTATTATTATTATTATTATATTATTATTATTATTATTATTATAACAATAGGAGAGAGAGAGAGATCGAATCGCTGGTCAGCGAACATAGTCCGCAAGTCGTCCCGCGCACTGGCGACATTCCGGCTTTTTGCCAACTCACCTTCAGGCCGGGAGGGGGAGCTGCAGCAGCAGCAGCAGCGAGAGAGAAGCAAATGGCGTCCGAGTTACGTATCCGTGGAATGTTACTGTTGGATTTTGGCTGAAAGTTGTTCGAATATATTTTTTTTTTTCTGCTTACCCCTCCCCATCACCAGCTGGGGGCCCCCCTCCCTCCCTCCCTCCCTCATCCTGGAGCTGCAGAAGAGAGCCATATACATATAAAGCGGAAAACACACACACACACACAACAGCGAGCTGTTTTCCCTCCCCAGGGAGGCGTCCTTGCCCGTCTTTCACCGATCGTCGTTCCTAGGTTCGGCTCCAGCGATGTCAGTGGACGTCCCGTCTGAGGCCCCCTTCTTCCACTCAGGTAGGGACCCTAACCCCCTCCCTTTTTTTTTATTTTTTATTTAAAATTTAAAAAAAAAAAAAAAAGATGATAATTTGGCTCTCCCTCCGTCCTTCCATGGTTTTCGGTCTCTCTCTCTCTCTCGCGCCCCTCCTGCTAACCCCAGTCAGTCCGGGGAATGCCAACAGTTTCCTTTCCTTGTTGTTGTATTATCTCGTTCTTTCTAGGTTTCTCCAACAGTTAGCAAAGCTGGACTAAGGTAACAGACAAACAACAACTAAACGTTGAAATGTAAGAGGGAGATAACTCTTGGTGATATCTAATCCACCCCCCTCCCTCCCTCTCTCTCTCTCTCTCTCCCTCTCTTACCATTAAGAAAACTTAATTTGCGGTGTACGGGACGCCCGGTTGTATAAAGCCCAACCTATTTTCTACTTTCGTGTATTAAAAAAAAAAAAAGGGGCAAATGTGCCGATATCACAAGGAAAGCAGGGGATGCCCACACCAGAAATCCCTTAATTGGAATACAGGTGCATTAATGCAGAATTATAACCAGAGCCTCTACCAGAATTGATTCATTAGTGCATCGTCCTCTGTACCAGCCATTGGCTTACCGATGCCTGTCTTTTAAAATGATTTTAGAACAGTTTCTGCTTATAACGTTACCCCTCCCCCCCTGGCTCATTTGTATACTTGAATTTTCCCAAAGGTGAGTTCTTTTCCCACCCCATCGAGTCCATTGCTTGTGCATTTAATCTTTGACTGGTCTCGTTAGAGGGCTTTAAAATGCATGTAAATCTGCCAGGAACAATGGTAAGGTAGTTATGCTTATCAGTGGCATCAGGATGCATCCAGTGCTGACTTGTAAGTAAAATCCCAGTATCTGGTCCATTTGCTGTCTATCCACAGTTTCGTTCTGTGCTCATCCATCTATTCTTTTCTGGAACCTGTACTTTAGTCTTTTCCAGCATTTTTTAAAAGTCATCTGTATTTATCTTGCGATGAACCTGACATACATGGCATGGCGATAGTCTAAAAGATCATGCATGTTCATCCATTGCGGTTTACAGAATGATCATGTCTAAAAATTTTCAGCAGATGCCTCGACTGAGGGGTCCCTGGATCAGAGGTACCATGTGTCATCAGGTTTTACTCTGTGTGTTCTGGCTTGGTCTTCTTTTAAATCAGAGGTGGGCAAGTTTTTGTCCTGCATGAGTCATGATACCTGCTAACTCATTTGCTACTCTCTAAAGTAGCTACATTTGAGAAGGGAGGGGGTGGGGAAAATACATTCAAATTGTACTGTAAATGTAAAGCTTATTAAAGCTCAAAGGTTTTCAATGAAGGACCATCAGCCTCTCGCTTCTGTTCAGCTACAGTAAAGATACTTAAAGAATTGGCTTCATTTCTGGGCCCTGATGTGGTAATTTTTCTCAGTCAGAATGACGAAGCAAGAGTTCTACTAGGAATAGTGGCTGTGCAGAAGTAGGCAAGCATCTAGAACATCACGTCATTATCCATTCATGATTGCAGACTATGCAGCTTGTAAGATCAGAGATGATGGTCACCTAACATATCACTGACCAACATTTATAGCCATTTAATTAGGAAAACACAACTACTTAATGGCAGCATCACATTCTACTGATTTTCAATGCATGATAAAATTGTCAGAGTCTGAAGGTGTTTCCTGGATGGAGGACCTGATGAAAATCCTTGCTATCCAAAGACCTTGGCAGTCTGGGTAAGTCATTTCAAACATTACAATCTGGTTGCTGTGTTTGTGGCACCTTATGTACCTGGCCAATCTGCATTCAATGTTAGTGGATCCTTAGTACCTGATCTTGTTGCCTAGGATCAAACAAGGATATGTCCCACCTGCAGCGATACTTTCCATCATAGGTAGTTTTAAAGCTACACAGGATGGTCCACAATATACTTAGTTGTTTGTTTGAACCTGAAGAAAACGACAACGGAACTGGTGTTGAAGGACCTCAGTTAACAGAGCTATGATGGAAGAAATGCCCATCTTCTCTGGAAGCATTTTTGAGATTATGCAGAAAGGCAGTGTCATTACAGAGAAAAAGATTGAGGAACATCACTAGCCAGGCATGAAGATCCTTTGTTATGGGAGAAAGAAAATACTCTGCACTTTAAATGACTAAAAAAAAGCTGGCTCAGGTGCATTTACATGCAGCTCCATCTGCTGCAGATAGTGAATGGCTTTTCAGCATCAGTGGACATGAATTGATAAGAAACTGCCTCAAACCAAAAAGTGTTGAAAAGTTGATGTTTCTACATTATAACTTAAGAGCTTTTGACCTCAGGTAATGCGTTGTACTTTTGACAGATTTTCTAATAATTTTCAGTTTAGTCCATGTTTACAGGCCAGTATTACATTGAGTTTTTTTTTTTGGAAATGACTCTGTTGATTGTCTTAAAGATAATTAGGCTTTTAATTTCAAGCAGGAAGCTTGCATTATGTTTTTGACTACCTTTAGAAGTTTCAAAAATGCTGTCATTTTAAATCTGTGTTCGTTGAACACTATTGCTTTTAAATCCACCTAGTTATGTATTAATTTGGATTTTTATATACTTATTTTGATTAGTTAACTTTAACTATTTGAAAATTTCTATTTCCACTGCGCACTTTTTTTTCCTTTTTTAAATTTTTTTTCATGATAAACTTGCATCTCATAAATGCATTGGATTTTGGGTTGGTCTTCCAGGAGTGTTGATCCTGGTTAGCAGGTGGAGAGAGGGTTCTGAGGGGGGGAGTCTACCTTAAACAAGATATTACTTGCACTAAAATGTTCATGTATATAGGGGGTGGGTGGGTGTGAGAGAGAGAGAGAGAGAGGTGGTGGTTAAACGAAGGGCTGTTGAAAGTCTCAAAAATTTAACGAAACGTGGGATTTCTAAAAAAAGCTTAATGTAGATTTACTTGTGTACATAGATCATCAGCTGCGTATTGAAACTCCGCCTTCATCACTGTCGTCTGCGATAAAGGGGTCCACACGGTTAGTCGGTGTTAATACCTATGATATCAAAACCTTTTCTTTTTTATTTCACACCTGTTGTTGGTCTCTCTCCCATTAACGCTACTCTGTTGTACATTAGCACTGACAACTGAAAAAAAAAAAAAACATTCTTAAAAGTTTAATTCTCGAGTAGTTGGAGTCGGTCAACGCTTTGACCATCCTTCCAGGTGGGTGGGGAACTGTCCTGTCCTGTCTGAGACACGAGACCCAATTTCACCAGGTACCAAACCACTCTCGAGCTCACAGGCAAACTCTTTTTTTTTTTTTAAACAAAACCCTGGATCTGCACGGCCTGTTTCAAATGCTCCTGCCTGTAAACTAATCTGCATTGTCCCTGTTAACTATAGCAGGGATCTGGCTTTTAGAGGTGGCTGTATGTAGGTCTAGCTATCTGTCCAGAGGAAGGAGATTTAAGATACCACCTGTGTTACCTCTAATTTGTTTTCATTCATGTAAACAAGAAAACAACTTTGATAGGACATCTCTATAGAAAACATCCAGGGTATACAAGACAAACAGAACGAATGTACAGAATGATGGGTGATTGAAAACAAGGCAAGCTGTCGAGGATTTTCTATTTAAACAGAATGAAAGGAAACATTGTTCACCTGGTGGGTTTTTGAGGCAAAACTGGTAAAAACAGACAGCTTGTTACGGCATGGTCAGTGCTTCTCTCTCGTTACACCTGCAACAAACCCATTATAATAGCAGCTTAACAGGTGTGAAGGATCTGGCTGATTAGCCAGTCTGGTAGCATTCGTCCTGCTACAATAATAAATTATTGGTTATAGAAATTTCGACACGCATGTTTTGATGCTACCACAGGACTTCGCTCGTCCGACACACTTTATTCACTGTGTATAAAAATGAAACAGTGATTTGCAAGACCTGCTGGGTAATATGTCAGCTTTTGTTGGCTCAAAGGAGACAGGAAGCATTGTAATTGGACGGTGGTCAGACAAAATGCTCTCTCTCTTCCTAGCTCCAATCGCAGTCTGAATAATCTTGACAAGTGCTTTAGCTATTTAATTTAGGGGCTTGGCTAAATGAAAGCCTTTTAAAAGTAGACAAAGTGTGTGATGAAGTTTGAGATCATGATGTTACTTAGGGACTGACATTCTGGCACAAATAAGTTGGCTAGGAAGTGCATGACGCACAACAGTTGTATGGCGCAGAGCTTAGAAGGAACAGTGGGTATCGCCTATTTCCTGGGGAACACAACCCTCCTCCCCCCCAACTCTATTAGGCTAATGTTGGCAAACAAGGGAAAAGAGCCATAGTAGCTGCTCTATCCGGCATAAAGTCACCAGAGTGTAAAACAACTCATCCCCGTTTCTTTCTTTTATGGCTTCTGTTCATTTCTCCACTAAAACTTCTGGCATCTTCCCTGTATTCTGCCTAGACTACTGCCTAACTACCCTTCCATGTGTCGAACTTTTGGATTATCTTTTTTACAGAGAAGACCCATTCTTCCACGAGATGCGGAATACCTTGGCAGGGAGAGTGAGGCTTGCTGCTCTGGTTTTGGCTGGACTATGGGAGGCTCATTTTTCCAAAAAAAACTACAAACCATTGTGAAGATCTATAACAAACGCACTGTGATAGCTGCTTTATACATTTTTGTAGCACTTATTAACGCACCGTGGATTCTCTCATTTCCAACATGTGATGATATTGCTAGAAGAGCCGTGTTTACTAAATAAATGATTATTTCTATTTGGGGGTATGCTTTAGTCTAGGTTATTTACTTTTACCAGCAGTTTACCTTTCTGAAATGAATGATAACGTTACCTGTTTCTTTTAATTCATTCACTTGATGGTGTTATTGTTGTATAAACATTGAGGATGCTTTGTGTGTAGTGTGAGGAAAGAGTGACTGAAATAAGCATTCAGAGGTCATTCCTTCATTCTTCTCTGCCTCTACTTTAAAAAAACATGCGTTTATTTCTATTAGCAAGCACTGGCCCAAAGTCCTTCCGAGCTCTCAAGTGCTGCATTTAGTTAGAAGAGACCTGTTTCTGTGATCAGGGGAGGCAACACCTTTTTAATCTTTCCTATCTTTTCACACTACATGAGAACTTTCTGCCAAGTCTACTGGAGTGAGCTCTTACTGATGTGAAATACGTCTGCTGACAGACGTATGGGGGAAGGGAGAGACGTTTATGAAACAGTGGGTTAAGGAAGCTGTGACGATTCAACATTTGAACCCAGGCATCAGGTATAATGATACCTAGCCATGCACCTCTCCTGTACCCCGAGACAAGTCAGCCAACCATGACAGTGAAAAAATCGAAATTGTCGTCTTAAGCATATGGATGGAGTTGTGTGTGAGCTTGGATGAACTGGGAAAGAGAACCATTAGTAACCGTAGCAGACAGACTGGTCGCTAAAGGCTGGCACACGTTTGAGGCCTTTTGTTGTTCAGCTTGCTATTGCTTTTCTATTTTTGAGTTTAATATCTTGAACAAAGGTGGGGAGTATGATTTAGCTTTTATTCTGATTGTACCTTTCTGTGGATACTCATTCCAATAATAGAAAAACAAGAAGGCATAAACAAAAAAAAAAAAACAATTCTGCTCTAAATATTTTTCTAGAAATACTATTCTGTATTTTATACTATACTAAAGAACATTTAGAACCTTGGTAAAACTTTGTTCGTAGCTCAATTAAAATTCATTATCATATTTTTGTATTATTTATATATAATTTAGTCATTTTGACATACCAGTTATCTCCCTTATGATTATTTGAACACAATGGTTCTCTTCCATCAAGATATGGCTATATTATTTATGCTCTCTGAGGCAGTGTAATGTAACTGGTAAAGTAAAATCTCTCTGCTGGCTTAGGCAGCATGTCGGCATCTCCGAAGTGGTCTCAGAGGAGTTCGAATAATTGAAATTTTGATTTGAAGAGGAAGGGGGGACTTTACAAAGTACTTGCTGCTCCATGTTACACATTTCATTGATGTTAGCCAATGCTCTTGTACTTTCAGGCATTTGTGACACAAACGAAATGAGAATTACCAATGAATGGTGACATGGCACCTGTGGGAACTGCTGTAGTGGAATTTTTAAAGTCACCCGACATTAAGCTAGTCGCAGCTATGGGTTCAAAGGGAGCATTGGATGCTGAGCCGGAAGAGCCATTCCATCTGAAAGAAGTCGCTGTCAATGAGAAGGTTAGTGAGAACTACAGTAAGCCCGGTGAAGATTGTAAGTCGACAAATTGTATTGGCTTTAAATGCGCAAATAATAATCTGTTGCTCAGAATGAGATATTTCTTTTTTTTCTCTAGTGGTAAAAGATCTTTTTTTAAAAATAACATAAATAGCAAAAGGGCCTTTTGTGATTTCTGTAAATGTGTTGTCAAATTTCAGGTCCCCAACAAAAACAAGATTATTACCTCCCTTGTGGCTGGTGCTATTGCCGGAGCCATAGCTAAAACCACAATCGCTCCGCTTGACCGAACAAAAATAAATTTCCAAAGTAAGTTTTCTTCTTAATCTCTCAAGTGACTCATTATTTGCTTTACTCTGGTTCTGGTTCTAGGACATTTTGCCAGCTGGAGACAGGATGTTAACTTTGGGCAAAGCTGAAAAATTCTGAAATGTTCAATGACTGACATTTGTTTTGGCCTGCTGTTAGCACAGGTGATTTAAGGGAGGTAACTGTTACAAATTTTAGCAAACTGATAAGACCAAAACTCTTATCCATGTCTGTTGATTAATAGCTACGACTCTGATTTAAGCTGTTGAAAAGGGGGAAAGAAAAAAAATGTACAAAAGTTATTTAGTTTGGACTGTTTCTAGAATAATGATTTCTTGAAATATCTTTTATTCCATGGAAGAAAAAAAAGAGTAGTAATCAACTTCAGAACATGGCTTGATTTGAGACATTTAAACTTGGGAGCTGTTTCAGCTGGTGGTAGGAGATATCACCGGCATACCATAACGTTTAGTTCAGGCAATATGTACCATGTTATGTTTCCACCACGCCAGTAGTTTTTTGGGAGTTTCTGTCAGTGAGGAATGTACGGAAATTCTCGAGTTATCTTGTTACAGATTTAACGATGTTAAAGGTGTGTTTTCAACCTTCCTTTTCTTTCTTTTCACAACAAAATCATTTTTTAAAAAAAAAAAAAACTATGTAAGAGTTGGCATTTGCTTGATAATTAGTCAAATGTTACAAAAGAAAAAAATGCGTATACTTATGATGCCGCGGCCTCTGTTATGTCTGCGTGGGAACGGTCAGGTGTCATACATGACCTTTTGGGGGGGATGTTTATATTGCATGTAGAACCAGTGAAGTTTTCCCCTTAATTAGGGGATAGTGAGAAGTTGTTCAGTACAAGTCTGAACCATCTGTCTGAAAGACGATTCACTGCTTTGGTTGGTGCAGTGTTTTCTGTGCGCGTCAGATGTCAGTGATTCCCCTGAACACGGAGATGTCTTCACAAAGAGCCAGCCTCAGATGAAAGTGTGTAGGCGCTCTAATCTTTCTGAGCAGAAAAAGAAAAATTGGCCATTTCACGGTGGTGCTAGACTATGCTTTGACTGTTTGATAAATATCCAGCAAACTTAGTTGAGTGAAACAATTGATCAGTCAGATTCCATCAAGTTGAGTCTGTGTGTTTGTTTTACATTTACTGGCCTATCCTAGATAAATGTCTTGGCTTTGGTTACAAACAAAAACAATCTACACAATGAATTAATCTATAATATACCATATTTTTCGGATTATAAGTCAATGTGAAGTATACCTAGAATTGGCTAACTTTCTCCTTATTTCTTTCCTTTGATTATAGATAGTTGATTTGGAGTATAAGATGGGGATGGATCAATTGTTGTAGTTAGCCAAACTTTGAACCAGTCGGAACAATACATCACATCACATCACTGACTATGGTACTTCCAGGCTCAATTATTAATGGGGTGTTTGTGGGAATCATTGAACTACTTTGTAGGCTGGCCTTCCAGATAAATGGGGTGTTGGAATAGTTTTTTCAGCAGGTTTGTAATCATGGGAAAGAGATATGAAACATCATTATCGGTTATCAAGAGACCGCTGTTCATTTTTAGTCACTGCATGACATTAGGGATCATCAGGTGATACTGGGTCCTTTGCAGTGTGTTGTATCACTACTTTAAAAACCCAAACAATTAATTTTTATCTCCCTTCAACACTTAATTTTGAGATATTACAGCACATTTAAATTCTGAAATTCGACCAACAATTTCAATTTTTTATAGCATGACTCGTTATTGAGTTTGGTTTCTAGTTATCCGGTATTTGAGGTTCACACCTAGGCCAACATGGAAGCCAACACGCTAGTGTTCTTTCTGATTGGATGATATGGTACACACACCTGGAAAACCACCTTAGTGAATACTTTGCATGAGCAAAATAAAGATGGGGGGAAATGTAAAGACAGTGATCATCAGTTGCAATTTGATTGGCCTTTAGTCTCAGCTGTACATGTGGTGTGTTGCATTCCTCCAACTCATCATCATTGTTAGTCCACCCAACTTTGCAGCCACGATTTTCCCCTCTTGCTTTTCTTCGTAGTCTGTTATGTATCGTTCACTTTACGCCAGTCCCTAACACATTTCTCACTGACACCGTATTTCCTGTGCACACCATATTACCACCATGTCATTCAGCAAACTTAGCCATTGTGTGAGACTCGTGTGACTTTTATGGGAGCCATTTTGAGATTAGTTGGAGGATCTGCTGGGGTGTTTACACATGTAATTAGGATTGAAAAAGACTGATAGAACATAATTGCACACTTCACTAAGCACATTAATGTCTAACCGCCCACCCAATCAGCAAACGTTTCGGACAGTAACTTTTCTAGCCTGTTTTAAACAAACAATTTTATGGTTTATTTCAGAAAATAACAAATTTTGTCATTGCATATTTCTTCATTTAAAACAATTTCAATAACTCTATCCATAGATAAGCCATTTTTGAGTATAATTCAAAGCCTGAAAAATAGGGTAATTGTGGTATACTATGGCACATATTGTGGTGCAAAACTCAAGCTGGTGGAAGTTGTAGTTTATTATATACTTTTTACAAAAAAAAAATAAGTACGAGCATTTCCAAAGCCTCCAGTGCTTTTATGGTGTGTCCGTATTCTGGTTGAAGGAGATAGGCATATTAAAAAAAGAAGCCCAAACATGACACTGCAGGTGTACTGCAAAATGTTAGTCATCATCTCTGAAACTGACCAGCCTTGGATGCTCAGATGAAAATCACTGCTTTCACATAATCTCCCAAAATATTTGCACATACCCCATTACCATCTTTATGAACTGGCCATGCGCAAGTCAGGTTAGGACTGCCTAGGCATCAAGCTCTGACCATTGGGTGTTCAAGAATGACAAACAACACAGATTGCTGTTGGTTCTCAGTATAGTGTTCATGTCATTTCTAGGGCACTAATGAGATATGGCCAGTTCATGGAGACCTTGCTCAGGTTGCCTAAGGATTACAACTTGTGGCAGATCATTATCCTGTTACCCTTGCCAGAAGAAACTGTTTTCATCAGTATAATCTCCTCAAACTGACCTCCAAGACCAACCAACCATCGAAAAGCTTTTGCTAGTGGTCCGTGATCCAGAATATCATTGCTGCATATCCCCTTAATTGCCTCCATCTACATATATGCATACAATGGGCAACTTAACACTGCAACTGGAAGGTGAACTATTGGTTCTTTTTCCACCAGCAAGTATAGATTTTGTCTGTCCACGAATGTAGGATGGTGTAGAGTCTGGAGACAAACAGAGTGGATGACTTGTTAACTGTGCTGTTAGCCAGCATGATTGATTTGGTGGAGGCAGCCTGATGGCACAGGCTGGGGTTCAAGTTGGCCAAAGAACTAATCTTGCTAACAGTAGGAGGGAAACTATGTCTGGGGTTTGAGTGCTGTACTTCCGGTTCACAACATCAGTCACATGGTGTGGCCTGCATGATCTCTGGACTTAAATTTGATTGATCACGCCTGGGACATCTTAGGGAGGTGTGTTTACGATTGCCGGGTCCGCCTACAGCATCTTGGCCGGCTGGAAGTGGCCCCGGTCAAAGAATGGCACAACATCTGACAGTGACAGTTGGATCGCCTGATTTGGTCAGTACGAAGAAGTGTACGAGCTTGTATTGGGGTCAGCTTAGGTTTAAATTTTAAAAATTACCCTGGTAAATAAATTGTTATTTTAATGCTTGCTTATCAACTCCAGATACTGTGATAACACTTGAAACTCTATCCTCCTGCATCTTTGCTACCTTATAGGCTATTCCAATACCGGCTCAAACAGTTTTCCTGGTGTTAGCTGATTTGACAACTTGTAGGGAGTTGAACTGGATTGTTGTTGTTTAGTAGCCCATTTATCATGCAGATGTTTGTAGAAATATGGCGGGGCAGGTATGTCCTAGATTGATGTGGATCCCCCTTTTTTTCCCCTAGTTCTAATTAAAACAAACAAATGCATTGTGCATGTACCAAAATAAAAAAAGGTGTTCTCAGCAGAGAAATTATTAGTTACTGTGCCAGGTGGGGGATATGGAGAATAAAGATTAATTAAAGTTGTGTCTGTTTAGATAGCCCCTGATTCCATTTCTTATTTGCTTTGTAATAATGGTGTCAAACCAGAGATGTAGTAATGGCGGATTTTCTTTGGTGGCTCCGATGTCTTGGTTTCGTAAATTTAAAAAAATGGTACCAAAACACAGGTTAAATTTAAAATCATCTACTCAGCCTCATTTGAAACTACGTATATAAATAAAACGGAGCAAAATAAGGGTAACGAAAAGGAATCTTGAGCGTGTTTTAAAATTGCAAACTGTTTTAAGCCGCCATGACATCTGCTAGGGTAATTCCAGGGAAGAGAGATCGCCATCACTCCCAATTCTTACTCTGGTTAGTGTTCAGTATTAACTCCACTTGTCAAAAATATATTCCACTCATTAACAAGTCTATTACTAAAAGGGGTATTTTTTTAAAAAAATTATCTAAATGAGCTGGAACTTTAGCTGATTTGTAGTCGTGACCTAATGTGTAGATAGCTGAAGACATTTGCCCTCTTCTATGCATTCAAAACTTTAATTATTTTGAACATCTAAAATGCAAACTTGGCAGATCTGATATTCCTAATTGTCCAGCACATTCCAAATGCTTAAGAACAGGAAAAATTCTAGTAAAATCTGTCCTGTACTCTCTCTCTAATAAATTGCTTTCTCAGATAAGGACTCCCTGACCACACAGTGCATTCAGGATGTGGAGAGATGAACTTTATTTTTATGTTTGAGACTCTGGTTAATTACTCCTAACATATTTGCTTTGTTTGCAGCTGAAATGCACTGTAGAGGTTTTGGTTAACAATGACTTCTGAATCCCTTTTTTAAACTACTGTTTCCTGCTTGCTGCCCATAAGATGATTATAATTACTGTATTGTTGTTGCATGTTTGGACGATTTCAGTTTTTTTTGTCAATCAATTCCATTTTCCACTTAACAGGCCACCAATCTAATAAATTATTCAAATTTATCTGAAAATAATTTCTAACCTTTTCAGCGTTCATACCAGTATAATTTTTTTAGTATCATCTGCAGACTTTTTAGTATCACCATCTACTATACTATCAGTATCATTTATGTAAAGTGCACCCAGAACCAATCCCTGTGGCACACCACTAGACTTGTCCATACAACAATGGTAATCCATTTAAAAGTACACGATGTTCATTGCCTGTCATGTAAGTTCTGTCCATTAGAAAAAGTGCATCCCATACAAATCTATTTCCTTGCTTTGCTTTGTGGGGAGGGGACTTTATCAAAGCCCTAAGCAACACCAACTTGATTTTTACCATTGCCTAACCTATAGATTAGTTGGGCAGAAAGTTTCAGGTCGTAACCTTCACTGAGAATCTCCTAAGACCGTTAGTGCAATAACTTTGCGAGTTGTCTTAAAAGGATTATAAACTCCAGAATAATGTCAAGACGTAGATAGACGGGGGCCTATGATTTCCTAGTTTACTTCTATTTTTCACTTGCGAGAGGTGCATGACGGATAAAATTAAAGCAGTTCTGTTTCAGACCGGTTGGGTTTGAGCATCCACTGTGACAAAGCATCTCGATCTTTGTGATTAAAAAACTAATTGAATTACATTGCTTGTGTGTGTATTATAAAAGTGTTTTCTGTAGAACTTAGCAAATGTAGTCATAAACTTAATGGAAAAGAGATGATTGACACTGGAAAACCTGTTGTATTAGGATAGTTTGGGGAGTGATTATTCTTGTCCTGTTTGTTAGGCCGAAGGTTTATTTATAAGACAAGCTTCTCTCAGCGTGCACAATGCCATGGCGTGGAGTTTTGCCAGTCCTTGTAAGGACCCAGTTGAATTTTCAGCGCTTCATTTGTTGCTGTGTATCTTATTGGCAGCTATAATTGAGGATAAGGCAAAAGATTATTGGTGGTAAAATTGCAATATTAACGTTAAAGATGTGTCCGTCTGTAGCTTTAGCTTCTCACAAAGTTGCAGTCAGCGTAATTGTTGTCTTTTTTTTTTCTCTCTCTCCCCCCCCCTCCCACACTTCCTTTCCTTCTCTTGTTTTGCTTCAGTCAGAAACGTGCCATTCTCTACCCGGCAAGCCCTTCGATTCCTCTACACCACCGTAAAAGACGAGGGCTTCTATAGTCTCTGGAGGGGGAACACAGCAACCATGGCACGGATTGTCCCCTACGCTGCGATACAATACGCTGCCCACGAGCAGTACAAGCGATTGTTGAATAGAAACAAAAAAAAAATGTAAGTATGGGAACCCATCGTTTTTGTGGTCTCCTCACGCAAAGCCCTGCCTGATGTTGAATAATCTAGGGATGTTGCTAAGAGGCAGGAACGCCATTACTGTTCTGATGAGATTCTCGGGTAAACCAAAGGGGAAGAACACTGAGTTTGACTAGGCCCTTACATTATGGCAGCTGCAGTAGTTGCATGCTTCTGTTCCTCCTCTTTCCACCAGCTGGCCCCATGGGTTTCCTCGGGGCTCTTCCCACATCTGAAAACGAGTCGTCCTGGTGAGGTCATCTGGGTGTGTGTGGTGCAGTAACACTTGACCAGCTAATACCCTGACTGCTGCTCAAGAGTTCCCAACCATACCCAGGTATCTTACTCGGCCACCAAGGCGGATGCCCCCCCATTTCTAGCTCCCTATTATGAAACTTCCTTACAGGAAAATTAATACACCTTGTGAAGAACAAAGAACTAAACTTGAACCGAATGTTGAGAGATTAATGCTTCCTTCACTGGAATTCTTGATTGGTTATTTGTGAAGCTTATTCTTCGATTAGAACAGAATCTCTAGGCTTTTTTTGTTCTGTGGAATGCTTCTTTCCACTTTTAAAGCCCACACAGCATAAATTATCAGCAAGTGGTGGTATCAATCAATTCAGAATCATACTGATGGCCATATCTCTACCTTGTATAACCCATGACAGCTTCTTTGCATCCTCGTGACTGCTGAACTAAACTCTAAAAAAAATGTTAACAAAGCAAAGTGAGAAATGTATTTGATGACCGTATCTTGTGCGCATTGTTGTTTCAAAAGGTTAATTCTCTTATGACAAACTTGGGAGATTGCGCTTGCAGCTTTGGCAGAAGTTCATTTTCCCGTTTTATTTAACGGCTGCTATTGTCATTAAGACCTGAAGAAAACAAAGTTCCACGTTTGTGCAATTATGCTTTTAGTATATTCTCTGATTAAACAGGCGATACTTATTTTCTCTAATGTAATGGTGCAGTCAAAATTCATGGATACCTTGGAATACTGTGATTTCTAACATTCACCCCAGCCCCCTTTTAACTGCGTCATGAGACAACAAACAGCCTCTAAACTTTATCCTTGCAGACATCTGCCGCCTCTATTGCGGTATTTGGCTGGATCGCTAGCTGGGGCCACTGCTGTATCCTTCACATACCCCATGGATATGGTTAGAGCACGCATGGCAGTAACAAATAGGGAGAGGTGAGTCGGTGTTTGTGAAGATCTTTTGTTTACCCCAAGGTTTGAACAGGATGTTGGATAGGACAGCAGCTATGCAGCGAAGGTTCAACGGCTGTCACATAACATTTTTATTTCAGTTCAGAGCGACTTCGGTTGGGATGTCATCTACCAATTCAACCATAAACAGATCCTTTTCTCTCTGCTAAATTACTTGTAAGCTAAAGGTCCACTTATATCATCATCATCTGACTTCAGAGTTTAGTTGATTTATAACTGAAAAACCTTTTTTTGTAATAACTAATGTTTTTATTGTTTAGAGTAAGTTCCCGACATTGGTCTTTCGTGTAGGTATCATAATTTACCTGAAGTATTCATGAAAATCTACCGAGAAGAAGGTTTTAGAACGCTATACAGAGGATTTACGCCGACTCTGCTTGGTGTTATACCATATTCAGGCACAAGCTTTTACACTTACGAAACACTAAAAAAATATCATGCAGGTAGGTAAGGTGTGTGTGTGTGTGTTGGGGAAGGGGTACTATTTATTTACTCTGACAAATTTGCCTTGTGCCATAACTCCTTTTACCACTTAAATGTAATTTTCAAAACTAATTTTTATGATTATTCAGTCTTGATGTTATTTCCTATGCGTCTGTATATTTCTCTTAATTTTCTATGTGAAGCTGTTTGGTCTCCTTGCCATTTATTCAATTAGCCCTTTGGAAGTTTATAGCTAGAAAGATGGAGAAACCGACTGCTGCAATTGATTTACCAGGATGTCGCTTTATTGAAAGGTCATTGCTGATTGGTCCACACTGTTTATAGGGAACCATTCAGTAAGGCTCTTTTATGGGGCTGACGGATTGGCCATGTCGTCTTTCTTGCTTACTAGCTTTGGGCTGATAAAGCTGCCTTATTGTCTCCAGAGGGTTAATTATGCGCGAAGTTATATTATTTCCATAATTGTGTATGTAACTACATGCATTTTTCTAACTTATGATGTATTTAAGGTATTATTGTAGAAGCCTATTAATCATAAAAAGTATAAATAAGGTATGTTAGTGTACAAAAAGAAAGAAACTGAGATTAGGTGTTTAAGTGAATTATACAATATGTTAGTATTAGTGACAGTGAAAAAGGGTGTTGGTATGGGCTATAAAGGAAGCAATCGGGCATTATAGAGTACATTAATACATATTTATGTGCACGCTGATGCCTAAAATTACTAGGGGGGAAGAAAGAAACATTGGATATCATTGAGGAAATGAAGAGCGAGCAAGCACAAGTGAAAGATGCAGGGAGGGAGGGGGAGAGAAACAAGGTAGTTCAGGGCTGTCTGGATGTGACAGGTGAAGAAATGACAAAGTTTGGGTATCAGAGAATGTAGGTTGTTAGTGAGAGATTGACTGAACGTCATAATACATACGAGTTCTTGGAAAAGGGATCAGAAGGCTTTAAATTTGGTGTTAGGGAGATACACTCAATCTTTCCATCTTTAAGTACATGAAGAATCAGCTTAACCATTAGAAATGACTCGAGAGAAAGAAACATCAGATGGTAGCATACTTGAATACTGAAAGAAATGTTAACAAAATGTCTGATGTACCAACACATGAGAAGTGAAAGAATAATAATTAGGCTTTAGCATGTCATTTACTAACATCATTAGAAAGCAAGCTGAGATGTGCTTAAAAGTATATCTAATCAGAGGAAGGTAGAAAGATTGATCTAGTTAGTGAAAAGAAACACTTGCTGTCTGAGAGAAAGAAAAGATGTTAAACCAAAAGAAAATTTCAGGGGTCATGGAGCTAGAATGTATATTGCAAGTACTAAGAGAAGGGGTTTTGTTATTACTGTTCACTTTACTGGTTAAGATGACAGAGCACGCATGTACATTAGACAAAAAGACCGGACTGATAATGAACTAAATGAAGAATGGTTTTATCTTGTAGAGTATGCTGGAGGAAGAGATCCTCAGCCTGTGGAACGACTCTGTTTTGGTGCAGTAGCGGGTTTGCTTGGACAGTCGCTCACATATCCTCTGGACATCGTCCGCCGGAGGATGCAGACAGCAGGTGGGCATAGGTTTAGCATTAGTACATGAAAAATTTTACGTTGTCTAAATCACCTTAGAAAGTAGCTATGGAAGATGGTCAGAGAGAGAGAGCATCTTCCACTTTGCAGTTCATTGTGTGTCTCCAACAGGATGGTTAATGCTGCTTTATGCAAAGTTTGCTTTTTTTTCCTTGCAGGTGTCACAGGACATAGCCATGATTATTTGACAATCCTTGGTACAGCCAGGCAGGTCATCAGCGATGAAGGCTTTCGACGTGGCATGTTCAAAGGCTTAAGTATGAACTGGATAAAAGGGCCCATTGCTGTGGGCATCAGCTTCACCACATTTGACACCTGTCAGCAGTGGTTACGAAGATTCTCTCTGTTTCACGAAGATGAGGCAAACTGACTTTACGTGCACCTGAAACATTGCGGCGAGCAAGAAACCAGCTCCACTTCTGGATTGGATCAGAGCTACCACATCCACGAAATACTCTCCATTGGTTTTACATTCAGGTGGCAGCTACAGAAAAATGTTCCCGACAAATGATCTCTGATATGACCATTAACGCGCTTCTGGAACACTCACTGGTTTTATCGATAGGGTTATTTTAAAAACTCAGTTTGTCTTTCACCACATGCCTATGCCTAGCTATTTCCTTGAAATCATGTATTAAAACTCTTGTTTCTTTGTTAAAACCTTTGTTAATGCCACTGCCTACAAGAAACTTTGCGGTTTGGTCTTCCACCCAGGAATGCAGATCCACAGGTGAAAGGATTAAAGCACGAGATCAGACGATCCTATGCAGGTGTCAGAAAAGGGCTTAAGGTGGCTTACATTCATTCCTCAACACCACATCAAGACGAAGGTGCAGAGACTTCCACTGACCAGCTATCCCCAATTCTTTCCTGGTGCCATGAACACCAATTAGGTAGGTTTTTTTTTTAAATGCATCTTTTTCCATAGCAAGCATACAAAGAAACATGGACATCAAACTGAATTTTGATGCTGCTGCTGCCAGAGATTTACACACCTGTTCCTAAGCCCAAACGCACCAACTGGACGGTGTGCACTTTTGTGCAGGAATCACTGAATTTCAGATGGTATAGAAAGAACCGTTGGCAACACCAACGCAAACAACATTGAGGTAAATGCACTTTTGGCTGAAATCTGAACGGCAACAGATGTCATTTTTTGTTATCCAGGGTAGATAACTCTGTATCGCTGTGGTGATCTCTGGTGAACACTACACAAAAAACCACCCAAAGACGACATTAATTTTATTGTCATTAATAGCACAAGTCAAACACAACAACGTGTAGCAGACGATCATTTGTACAGGGCGCACCAAGAACATGTTATGCTTACAGAAGTGACATCTCACAAAGTCTGGCATATTCAGTTCTTAACGGATAATTACAGGCTAAAAGAATGAAAAGACTTATCAAAAATACAATTTTTTCTTCTTCTTCATTGACAAGCGAGTTTGTTAGTATTTAGATAACTGACTCAACCTCTCTGTTTAGTGGAGAAAAGAAGCATAGAATTCTACAGGTTTTCACTTTTGACATTGTAAATCTTTTATTTTATGGGATGCAGTGAGTATAAATTTGTTAAACTGCTTTTCCAATCCAGTGACATTAGAAGTGATGCAATGCAATACAAATAGCAATTTTAAAATTCTTTACTCCTTGAGAGAGAAACTCCTACCCGCACCAAGTCATTGCCCATTTAGCCTCACCTTCCTTTCTACAGAGTTACACTGATATGTGACTTGTACAATGCACCCAGGAAATAAAAATTCCCCCTTTTCTTTTAAAATTTGCAAACTAGTTTATGCAATTTCCAACAGCTGTCCCACTAAACCTTTAATTCATCCCAATCATTAACACCGTACATGCTGATACGTTAGCCAGTATTTCTAACAGCGATAGCCCAAGGAATTTGTGACCAGACCAGCGTTTATAATTATTATTTCACAGCTCTCCCTCCCAAACTAAGCAAATGTAATATTTCTAATCATCTGACACTAACACTTCAGGTTTTTAGATACAAATAAGTTGTACTGTACTTTTCTCTCCCACTTTGGTTTACTTATGGTGTTACTAAGAAAGGAATACAGAGGAAAAGCTATTAGATGTGGTCACTGATTATCGTGCAGGCTCCAATTCAGAAACTTGCAGTTTGTGGGCTTTATACAGTTACTAGTCTTTGTACGGTTTTCTACATAAATTTACCAGTAATGACAAATCACACCCAAAGGATCAGCTTTAAAGCATATCAACATCTGGACTAAATCTTTAATAAATGCATTACAATGACGTAGAGAGGTGTTATTAAGTGCACAAGTGGCCTGTCTTTATACTCTCTCAATACTAAAGTCACCATTATCAAGTAACATTAGCTGTTCATTGGTGTAGAATGTAATCTGTTGCTGGTTGGCTGCCTTAACAGGATACTAGGAGGTTATTTTCTATACAAATTAGGCCAGTTGCATAATAGGTAATTAAAGGATTTGTTCTGAGGAACTCCTGATGATCCTGGAATTAGAAACTTTTACTGGAGGACTATGAGAGAACACTGTACATTGCCAAACCTTATAAGAACATGTTCAGTCTGCACACACAAACATACATAATAATAACAATACAGTAATAACTGCTGGAAATGTACAGCAAGAAGTTGTAGGTAAAAAGAAAAATATCGGTGTTTTGGTGGGTGGTCCTATTACCGACAAGTGGAACAATTTAAAACTCATTCACGATGCGCATCCAAACTCGCTGCAGAGAGAAACATACAAACAGTGCATCAGTCTCAAGATAAAGACATTTCAATCGTGTCCCGGTAGTTGACATAAAGGCCTTCATTTCCTCTCATCCCAGAGGGTGGGGGGGGGACTATAAGGTGGAAAATCTGCATACAATGCTGGCTGAGGATTTCACGGCTGCGCTAATCATGTGGCCGACTTTTGCGCTAGAGTCGAGTTAGAACAGGTGTGGAAGTCTTTAACATTAAAATGTGAAGCGTGTTGTACTTACAGAATTAAGTTTCTAACGTAGTTGTTTTAATCTCCAAATATCGTTTTCACGTATAAAGGGGATGGTAACCATTATTCAAATAACGAGAACCGCAAAACGAATCCCCCACTTCCCAGACTGTCAACAACCCGCCGCTTTTTCATAATGTAGCCAAACATATTTACACATTCTAAATACCTTTATTTATCCACAGCGATCTGGTTCCCGATTCAAACACCACCACTGACACACACACACACACAAAATCTGTAAACAAAGCTAATTATTGTTGTTTTTTTTACTACTACTATTATTTAAATATCAAAATAAAATCTCCATCTTTTAGTCCGTGGGGGCTAGGAGAGAGAAACGACTGACGTCATTCCTCTGGCAGTTGCCCTGTGAGCCAATGTTGGTGTGCAGGTTAGAGGAGGAAGAAAATGCATTTGCCGAGTTCTCCGACTGACAGAGTAAAGACTAAGTCGATTTAGTAAACATTCTCCATAGATTCCCTTGGCTAATAACAATGCTTCAATATGTCAAGTTTCTCATGCCATTAAACTGCAGACATGCGATGTTAATTATCAGAATTAGATTATGTTTAATAACAAGCATCATCCAATATTTGTTGGTGCTGATGAATACAGTTAACTTACCTTCCAAAACTTTTACAGTGGCCCCCAATCTTAACCAAATGTCACAAATCAGGACTTGATCCATCATGATCCTAACCAAATGCCAAGAGAGTGCAAAAGATTTGATGCTGCTGAAGATAATATAAGGATCATAGATGTGGCCCTGCTGAGTGCTTATTCAATAATAAAGATTACATTTGGCACAATTTGGTAATTTCCTTCCTTGTAAGGATGACTTGTGCATCAGTTTATGGTTATCATCACATGACAAGAGTATAGGGAGACAGCAAGGGCAGTAAATGCTTCTAAATCATTTCCACCTCAAAACATCAGGCCCTGAAGCCACATGGCTATAATTCATTTCTGAAAAATCTTCTAATACTAGCAATGGATAAAGTTTTAATGCATTTGTTGAAATCTGTCCAATGGGTAGGAGGCAGCTAGCTGCGGACAAACCACCCAATCTTATGCGTACAGCCCCCTAAAACTGGGAGCTTCTTTGCCAAGCTCTCACTGCAGTTGAAGCCACCACACCAACCACCTTTCTAAACAGGGGTCAACCCCCACTTTCGCTACTACCAAGATTTCAGGCAGCAACAGCAGTCGGAGGCATCGTTCAGACTATGGGTGTGTGAGTATTCGTGTCTAATGGAAGTTGTTGGCTAGAAAAGAATTTAAGAAATACAGATGAAATAAACTGCTATATCTACTGTCAAGTGTTTGGTCAAAGATGACTTGGCCTCTCTCTCTCAATGCAGCAACAGAGAAACAATATACTTCCTGCCAACACTGAAACATTAGGGGTAATGGGCAGAAAGCTCTATCTTCATGCAGCTACCAGGAAACAAACCCTGAAGAATGACAAACAAATGAACAAACAAGCTACAATTTAAGTAGTTTGTCTTTCACTCTGGAAGAATTTTCTTTTTCTGTAAGTTTATTCAATAATTAAATTGAATTTTTTTTCCTGGGAGGGGAGATTATTCTGAAGACACGTGTGTGCTACCAACCAACTAGTAGGATTCATTGTCCCTTCTTGCAATTGTAACTGCGGCATCCTGTTAAACTACGCCAACTGGTCAGACGACACCGCAGTGGGTTTTAAGCCTGTTTCATCCCTTGGTGTGTAAGCAAGATTAAAAGGAAGAGGGCCATGAGTACTTGTGTGCTGTTATTATTATTATTATTATTATAAGGAATGTGTAAAGCACTGATTAACAAGAACTGCAAGGAATGGTTTAGCAGAGCCTAACCCTTCAGGTTATGGGGCAAAGTCTTTCTTTAAATAACCTCTCCCCCCCCAACCCAATCCTCTCTGGAAGCATCTACATAGGTTTGTTGAAGCCTCTTGCCATTCCTGTTCACCTGGCCAACAATGGTTTGAGAAATCAGAGTATAGCAGGTAATGGCAATTATGGGAGTTTAAACAAATAAATTAAAATAAATAAACTAATGTCCATTTCTGTGAGGAAGGGAGAGATATATAATGCGGCGGTGGGGCTATGTTGTTTAAGTAGCTTGAGGAAAGTTGCCAACAGAATACTCATTAAGTCCCTTAGGGGTGATCTCCCTTGATAGACTTTACCCTTTGCTTCCTCTTCCTCACTTCATCCAAGCTGGAAAAAAAAAAGGAAAGCCAATAATCAGTCATCAATTTATTTCAACCGGCAACCATTTTGCCATCTAAACAGAACATTGTCTGTGAAGTACTGGTTACAGGTGGAAGAGAAATCCTACCTGGTGAACTGTTAGCCACCACTTTTTCTAAGTTTAGGAAAAATGCAAGAGAAATCTAGGCATCATTGGAGTATTCGCTGATACGCAGTAATAGTAATAATAAAAAGGGTCTCCAGAAAATGTACCTGTGGCATGATGTTGGATTTGCTTCGTAGTACTACGATACTTGGGACCTGCATATCCTTTCCTTTACTGCAAATTACACTGTTTACGAAACGACATTTAGCTGACCAGACGTATGACTGCATGCCAAAAAACAACTGGTACTACTTTCCACTTCGGTCTGTGTCGAGAGTGCGGTTAGCCTTCGCCGCCAGTTCCCACATACCTGGGACAATGAAAGTTTCAGGCAATTTCCAAAAGTTAACTGAGCAACACAGCATTTCCCCCCGAACTTATGCCCACAGCGTTTTATTATATCACAACAAAGTAAAGTGAAAGTTAAAAAGCTGAAGCAGAGGTAATCGCAGGAGATAGTAAAAAAAAACAAGCAACAACAATACTATAAGCAAAGACAGTCACATGACTGGTTTGTAAAACGAAAGTGAAAGTTAAAACCGCACTAAGGACAACCGTGGACATTTTCTTCTCAGAAATTTGCTTTACATGTATCTTTTAACAAGAAAATAATCAAATTAATTAATAATATTATTCAGTAAAAATTAATTGAAAAAACATGCATATATTTTTATGGAGTAATTTCAAGAAATGGGGACACATACTTAGATGGTAACCTAAGAGAGCAGGCAGCCTCAGGGACAGGTAAACTGAAGACAGACAGAAAAAAAACAATCAAATTGTAGGGATCAAAACATTTTCTTTTTAGAGAGACGAAACTGACCAAATGGCCTGCTGTCGCCGAGAGTGGTCCCTGCCATGTGACCTGGTCAAGCAGGTGGATCTCTCGCTACGGAGCTTGAGACAATACATTCGCCTTTCAACACAACAGGCACAAAAGTAGGGTGATGGAAATCCTCAAGCACAAAGTACACCAGCAAACAAATGAAGCGGAAAATATAAAAGAAACTTTAGAGTAAAACAGAACACCCAACGATGACATCCCAGAATGTCTCTTGTACTTAGCAGCGGTTCACAGCAAATAAAAAGTATTTAGTTCCACTGTTATTTATCAAACCGCTCACTGATGGGTAAGCATTAGTCAAACAGCAGGACTGTGCATTAAGTTACAGAGAAGCAGCTGTTCTATATCTGTTCAAACAGTGCTAGAGAGTACACATGCCTACTGTAACTAGAGCTATCCATTCCCGTTACTTTATCAGTGCTTTTTATCAAGTGGCAGTTATATACTTATGCACTAATAGCTGGTCAGTCCATTGTGTGTGTGTGTGTGAAATCATGCTAAAAAATTACAGATACATCTGTGGTATTTGAAATACATATTGAATGAAATTCCATGCAACTATAATGGAGAGTTAAAATATATTTTTCATTTCTTCCAATGTGTTATCTCCCTTTTCCCACAGCCAGGAGGTCACGGCCCGACCAGCCAACATGGCTACGCAGAAACAAACATCTTGACTAGGCAAGCAATCACAGCTCAAACGAACATCATGCACAGGCAAATGCATACAACAGAAACAATCACAGAACACGGAAACACAACACCAACCAATGCATTTACCTCTCGAAATCATCTTGGAGCCAGGTAGCTTGGTGAGGAAGGGGTGGAAGGGGTAGAATTGGAATGTCTACTGCAGTAGTGCTCGTCGTACCTTCAAAAGCAAGCAAGCCATTGGTATTTTAAAAAAAAAGAAACAACAAAAGAAAAGTGTCAGATTCACAAATAAAAATCAAAGGCAACTTTTTGCTAACAAGACACTGGACCAATGTTAATTAACTGACTTTCTTCAAATGAGCTCAAATTCAATTAAATGAGCTGATATAGCTATGTTTTTATAAACAAATTTCAAAGAATGGATTGTTTTTGTCAGCGCAAGATAAGAACAAAAGCTTTTACTAATACTGGCTCCAGTGTAACCCACATCCACTTAGGTGTACACACACACACAACTATAATCCAGAATAATTTATAAAGTATAAAAAAATTTTTTCTTGAGTTGCAAGTAAAACAAATAAATAAAATACAGTATATTGGAATACAATACACTACATAATTTACAAAATATCTGTCGTCGTCCCCACCATGCCCCTTGCGCAATTTACCAGGTAGGAGCTGCTATCTGCTACCGTTAATCATAGTATGTATTACTTACAGTTTAACCTGCTCAGGAACAAAGATATATTCCATAGGAACCAAAACACTCAGTTCTTCCAAGGTTTTTATGTAGGTGAGTTTCGAGTAGAATTTAGAACTGAAAACATAAATTAACAGCGTTGAAGACAATGCACAATACTTGAATAGGACCCCGTGGTCATTTCTTTTTATGATGATGTGAAACGATGGATGCTGAGATCTTCTGAAAATGTTATCGTGTTATCTGGGATGAAAATTAAACCCATTGAATGGATCCACTTTTATAAATATCTTAGCTTCTTTTTAACTCTCTCTCTCGTTTATTCTATACAAGATTGTCAGGGAAATAAAATACTTCCAAAAGCCAAAACCAGTTATGATTCTGAGACACTTTTATTCTAGTCCTTGTAAATGGTTAAACTCCAGTCTTCCAACTTAGCTAAAGTGGGAAACAAAATGGTTAGTAAAAACTCATGCACAACAATAACTTTTGAATGTGAACAATGACTACAGATATTAATTAAGACAGCCAGTACTCTATCTCGCTTTCGCAGTGTGTGCACCATTCCCTGTTTCCCAACCATCTCTCCTGCTGATCGTAACATCAGAAAATAGGATCAGGCCACCGTAGGGCCTGTTCTGTCCTTCCAGGTGCATATCCAACAGTCTGGCCAAGTTTTTCAGCCTGTCACATTTCCAAGAATCGCCACATGATCACTCCTAAACCCACTGCTGCTAAGAAGCCTGAACCTCCCCATCGGCAGCCAATATTTCCAAGGACAGAACCATCAGGAATGGTGTTTCTACTTACATCTGCAGGTTTTTTGACATTTGCTGTATCTAGTATCTAACAAATGTACCGAACACCACAGCCTCATCAGTCTTTCCTGCCATTATCATTACTGGGGACAAATAAGCCAACGTTTGCATTCCTTCATTAAGCGTATAAGTAAATAATGCAGTAAGATTTAGAAAGTTTACCTGATGAACGGACGAGTCATCATGACAATTGTCTTAAGCCACAAGGTAGGATGTACTAGCATAAGGGACTTCAAAGTTTTCTTCAACCTGAGGAGCAACAAGAAAAGGGTCGATTCAAACATTACACAGCAGAAATATCTTTTAAAAAATCAAATTAATCTCAAGGGGTAGGAAGTGGTGTGTACACACACATTTCTAATCGCATGCGTACACAATACCTGGGCAGTGCTCAGAGTACATAACGAAACCAGAAAATAGCATAATAGAAAGCACAACGACAAACATACATTACATGTACAAAACAAAGGAGAGGGTTGGGGAGATGAAATCTACATGGTAGCAGTTTCTTTAAAAGGATTTTTCTGAAAATGTTTCAAGTTGAAAACTGTGCTGGATGGTAGAGAGGGGGACATTTAAATACCAGGTGTTTACCCAGTACAGCGAGTAGTCTACAGGCAGTTTTTATCTGCCAGTAATTTAATAAACTTTCCACGATGCCATGTCGCAAAAAAAAAAAAAGTGTGTCACCATTAGGTTTTGGTCATCACCAAATGCAGCCAAACGTTCAGCCGTCAGATCAGTATGGAGGATGAAGTAAAACACTTGGCAAAACGAAATTGCATCTAAAAACTCAGCTAAAAATAGTACGACATCGAAAAGGATTAGCTGTGGATTTGTTTTTTGAAGACTGGCAGACATTTTAACAACTTGTGGGCAATTGTGAGCTATTGTAGTGTTGCACTGTGGGAAGGCTTTCTAAAACCCTCCGGCAGATAAAACTACATTCAGACTGCATCCGCTTAACTTTCATAAAAAATAACATGAAAAAAGATTTTTAAACTCAGGTCTGCTGTGGGGGTAAAAAATTACATATTAACACTCTGTTTTGCGATTTGCTTTTTAACAGCATCTCTCCAAAAGCAACTGCTGTCATGGAGCTCATCCCGCTATAGAGTAAGGTAACCGATGGAAAAGGGAAAGTGACTGGGCACCACGACTCGGGCAGTCTTCTTTCCCCCTTTTCATGTACTGCCAAGAGAGTATGCCAGATAAAACAGAGGGGGTCAAAATATGACTTAAAAAAAATATGCAGTGCAGAACTGCAGAGGTGCAGCAAACAGGTAAATGAGTACCATTGAACTATCATCATCATCATTATTCCAGTGATAGTATATCGATGACGACAAAAATGGAGTTTGTACCTGCGGTCAATCATCTGGTAGCACCGTTTAAGCCAGCTGAAACTGGGCATCTGACGTTTGGGCGTGGCACCATGGAAATAGACAATGATGTAGTCCTCTGCTACCAACTGCTCAAGTGTACTGGTCACATACCTGAAAATAGCATCAAGTCAATGATCAATCTCTCTCATTCATTAAAAATCATCAATATCTAGCTACAACACAGATGACACGTTTACCCTGGAGGGTCTGCACTCCCTCAAACTTTTGATTATATCTGTATATATAGGAATTGGGTACCAACCCCGACAGAGTCTTCCTGTAAATATACTTTTCCAAGATTTTGCAGGTATGCCTTCCTACATCCCATGAAAATGTATTGGAAATAATTATAGATACAAAATACAGCTGATAGAATGGCATCTCATGTATAAAAATGGAATGCTCCATAGGACAGCCATGTACTGACATAGTACACTTTGATTGGTTGCTATGCAAGCAGTCAGTAAGTTCCACACCTGCACGAGGATTATAAAACTACAAGTGGTCATGTCATTGCAGCGTAGTGAATACTACGGCTTCTAAGGAGGAAATATCATATGACAAGCTTATATAGAAATCAAATTCTTAGCTATGTGGCAGATTGCGGCTCAACTTCATGTTTCAGAAAGAGCTGTATGCAAGACTATTTGGGGAATACGAAAATTAGTAGTTTTGACAATAGACACTGTTAAGAAAAAAGTCCACGCCAGTAGAGATCTTGTGAATGACCCAGCTGTAGGTACGGGCGTTACTGTTTCTTCAAGAACAGTAAGATGCACATCAACACGATGTGGTTGGTCTCAAAGGATGCATAGGTGCCCGAAAACATTTCCTGAAAAGGCGAAAAAAAAAAAAAAAAAAGCCAAACGGTGGGGATGAAATGGTTAGCAGAAATAACACAGTGGGATGGCCATACCTGTAAGAAGGTATGAACTGTTTGGAAGTGATCAATGGCGGTTTGTTTTAAGTTGGACCGAGGAGCAGGGTATAACAGTCTGTGTACAACAGCTACAGTGAAGTGTGGGGATGGATCAACACAAGTGTCAGGCTGCTCCAGCCTGCACAAAAGTCCTGACATGAACATCACCACCGAGGCAATACGGGATCGTGTGGCTACTGAGAAAGTCAGAGGTAACCAAACTCCTTGGATGAATTGTGGAAGGTGCTCAGGGACATTTGGGACAGCGTTCCACAGTCACACGCTGATAACCTGTGAGGGAGCTTGAGAACAGGGTGTCGCGGGCTATACAAGGAGAACAACTCACATGACAAATACCAACGCTCCGTACAACGCATTAATCTTGTTTTTGTGTATTTTCTCAAATAATGTATCGTGTAAATCCTGTGCGCGTTTCCATAATTATTTCTAACACCGTACATTTAACGGGAATATACGAGCACAGTCCTCAAAGGGTTAATGTATTACAAATACTGAACAGAACCACTCAGCAGAAATCAAATCAGTTTTCTTAAGCCAGATGCTGTAAAGACGATGATGAAGCCGAAATATCTACATTCCACATATTTTAAAAAGAAAAGGAGGTGGTGGAGGAACTAGGAAATTTTGACTTAGCGGTATAAGACCTGTGAAAAACAAACCTCGGCATTGCTTGCTACCCTCAGAAACGAACAGAACCAGGCAGAAAACTGCCATATTTTAGGAGCGATTATCTATGTTGGGTGTCTAGAGGAAAGGGAGATTGCTCCATTTTACCCGAGACTGGGCTTACAGTGTGCGGGCCAGAGTTAAAAAAAATAAAAAACAACAACAACAAACAACGGATTAGCGAATATCTGAAACGGCCACCTTACTGGCATCGCTTGTGCCGCAGAACTCAGCCAACATCGTCTGGCACAGCAATTAAAAGTTTTCTAACAATGTTATATAAAACTCTCATTTACTGTGTAAACTTCAACACCAAAAAAAAAAAAAAAATAAAAAAGAGAGGGATGATCTCCACATGTCTTTGCAATACTAATAATTGACCTTAGCCTAGTTGGTGTAACTGTCTCAATTTATCCAGGTGCGGTGCCCTTTCAAAGACAGCCTGTACAAACAAGGCATGCCAAGATCCAATACCTGTAACGTCCAGGAGACTGCCTCTGTGATACCTTGTATGGCCACAGTGTCAAAAATAAATTAAAGCATTCAATGTCTTGTCCAAAGACCCGGTACAAATCCAATTGAGCACTTGCAAGGATATCCTGATCGTCAGCAAAGAGCAACCAACCCATCCAGCCAGATCTTGCCAATATGATGGAACTAAAGCTAGCTCTCAAATGAACATGGAAGAACCTGGGACAAGCCATGATGCAAAATCTCCACTTAATTTAATGCCAAACAGGGTAGATAGAGACTCTGCACTGCAAAGGGCAGCTCCTAACCTGAAAAATCTCTCTCTACTGTTCGTCTTTATTTGATATTTTCTGCAACAAAGTAACATACTGTAATAGCGGGTGACTAACATATTAAAGCAAAGCACTGCACATTTAAAAAAAAAATAATAACAATAAATATACATATTCTTTTTAAAGAGAGAGATACTGATGACGACTCCAGATGTTCTGGACTAGAGTGTCAAGGGAAAAAATCATTACCATGAGAGTTCACTGCTCTTCATTAAGCTGTTATTTTATGGCGTCTTTTAAAATTATGAATAGAGAAGTTAACTGCAATCCCATCTGTCTTTTCAAGTTCGTGGCATCCCCTCAAAGTATCGGACAACTGGACTTAGCAAATGCCACACCCTTTGCGAAGAGAAATACGAGGTCTGTTGAAAAAGTATCCGACTTTATTTTTTCCCGTGGGAAGTAATGATGTTAGGAAGACAAAAGTGTGCATAGTGGAGCCACATGCCTTCATGCGCATGTGTGGTTTTTGGCGGGCTCGCTGGATGCGTCAGTCGCTGTCAGGCAGCCATCGTGTGAGGTGCAGTACTACTTACTCATCACATTTCATTTCGCCCATGACGACGGAACGTGTGGAGCAACGATCTTGCATCAAGTTTTGCCAAAAGCTTGGAGATACTCAAGCGGAAACAATTCGCAAAATTCAACAGGCTTTTGATGACAATGCTATGGGTGTTACCCAAATAAAAGAATGGTACAACAGGTTCAAAGATGGCTGCACATCGGTGGAGAGTAACCAGCGTTCCGGGAGGCCGTCAACAAGCCGCAATGCAGTTGTTATTGAGAAAGTGCGGACCTTGATAATGGAGGACTGTCATTTGACGGTGTGGGAAATTGGTGACGAGGTTGGGATCAGTAAAAATTCTGCACATGCAATTTTAGAGGAGGATTTGGGCTTGCACAGAGTGGCAGCAAAATTTGTGCCCAAGCTGCTTTCTCAGGAACAACAACAACTTCATCTTGAGGTTGTGCAGGACCTGCTGGATACTGCCCACAGGGATCCTGTGTTCCAGAATACTGTGATAACTGGAGATGAGACATGGGTGTAAGGGTACGACCCGGTAACCAAAGCTCAGTCATCACAGTGGAAGCACCCAACGTCGCCAAGGTCCGTAGACAAATCAAGATGCTGCTGACTGTTTTCTTCAACTACCGAGGCATTGTGCATCACGAATACGCACCGAAGGACAAACAGTTACAAAGGAGTACTATCAGGAAGTCCTCCAACATCTTCGTGATGCAGTTTGGTGCAAGAGACCGGATCTGTGGGCCTCGCAAAACTGGCAGCTGCATCATGACAACGCCCCGGCTCATTCATCGCAGCTGATCCAAGGTTTCTTGGCAAAGGAAGGCATTTCGCTCATTCGCCAGGCTCCATACTCTCCAGACACGGCTCCTCCTGACTTCTGGTTGTTCCCAAAAATGAAGATGCCACTGAAAGGCTCCCACTTTAAGAGCCAAGAGGACATCATGCGGAATGTGACGGTGGAGCTGAGAGCCATTCTGGAAGAAGCATTCCAGACGTGCTTCTAACAGTGGAAGGGTCGCTGGGCTATATGTCTGGAGGCACAAGGAGCAATTGAACCCCACCAAATACATAATTTTTTTTCCAGCCTAGGGTTGGATACTTTTTCGACAAACCTTGTGCTTCTGTAAAGCCTCTATTAAGCTGTTTCCATTTTAGAACAGATACTCACAGAAAGAGGTTATCCATCACATAGTGATAATCTTTCCGACTTCTGTCTGGCAAGAAACAACCAGAGAAGACTATGATCGCATTCAAGCCTCCACTGATGTAGCCTGCAAGATGAGAAAGCACAGAACATTTAAATCACCAAAGGGCAACCAGGCCAAAACCACACTTAAAACTCTAGCTTGCCTCACCTGTCATCAACCCTTATTGGTATTTTTTTTTTTGGTGCAACTAAAGTACCAAAAAGAAATAACAAGAGCGAGCCAGGAGCCAACTTAATCTGCTATACGGTACAACCAGGTTTCTAACACACAGAACTGAAGCCATGACTACCAATACCAGGAAATCTCAGAAAGTGTGTGTAGTGTTGAGGCTCAGACGGAGCCAGGTGTTACGTGCAGCACTGTTTCCACTGGAAAAAGACAACAAAAGGACCAAACGCAGGTACACACACAATGCTCAAAGTCCAACCTACTTGGCACCAGATTTTAGGGATGATGCAAATGAGCTCCAAATTGAAAACAAAACGGATTACATATGTAGCCACACTTTAAAAATTCCAAAGGTAACCTAATCTTTAAGGATACCCTTTTGGGGGATGCCAACTCAAGTGCATTAGATTCCCAAGTATCTGATTCCTCATGTTTAAAATTCTGAGTGTCGACCATCAAATCTCAAGGTCCAGATGTGCAAAGATACCCCATCCTCCCACTCCTGGGTAATGTAAGCAGTAAAGACAGAACCTTTTCTTGGAGGAGGAGAGGGGTATTCAGAACCAGGGTACCTTAACAAAATACTTCTTTAACTATGTATCATAGTCCGACTGTAATGCATCGGATAGAATTTCGAGCACAAGCAGACAGACGGTTCTTCCTCTGATTTAAAAGTCACAGGCTAGTCGTGTTACCTGCCTGCCTCACCCATATCCTAAGAAAAGCCTTGCTTCCTAGTTTCACTTAAGTATGTATTGATCAATTAATCGATAACTACATGAACGTTTAACGCAGTTATTTGGGCAGAGCCATTGTATTTCTCTACTTTCTGGATGACGCAGCCTTTGTTTAGACAGCAGCTTTGTCGTCCTTCCTGCCTGTAGATTATTAACAGCATACCAAGCTCACCATCTTATAATCTGTAGTTTACAATGGAAATCAATACTGCTTAAATAACTGTTAAGATTTTTTTAAAAAACCAAAAAATTGGGAAACAAAATAAGCATCTAGTTCCGTGAGATCTTTTGTTTCATTCAAATTCTTTAAATTACCAGAACATTAACAAGCAATGACCATGACAGCGGAAGTGGTTGCTGGAATGCAGGTTTATTGGCTGGTTCTGTTACTAATGACGAAGAGGTGGAGGCGCCCTGAAATGACTCTTCCGCTCAAGTCAAGACTAGTATTAAGCGGCAAAACTGTTTCTAAGCAGCCAGCCTCACTGCACCTACTGTAGCCTCTAGAATTAATCAGCGGACATGACCAGGAGACAGCAGCAGTCCTATCTGTTAAGACAGCCAGTCAGGGCTATGGAAAATTGTGCACACTCAGCTCTCTACACTAAGTTAATTACAACTTTTTTCTACACATCCAACCACTACAAACTAACCCCTCCTCCTTCCTCCACAAAGCCCCAAACACCCAGTAACTAGCCCATTAAACACTCTCTTTCATTCACATCACCTGAGAACACATCAGCCTTTAAAAGAGACTAATAATGAGATGCTGTTTAGTAAATGGAATAACATATTTCAAACAATTTCTAATCAACTCATCTAAATGTTGCGCAATTTATATGCAAAATTTCTTAAAGCATCCTGGTTGCTATGGTCACTCAAGATCTCGATACTAGAGACTTACCCCCATGAGAAAGCACTTTCTTGTAGGGTTCAATCACCTTCATGTCTATCCTGTACTGTTTGTCGCCAATTGTTACAGACTTCCAGCTTTTAAAATCCTTCATCTCTTCTTCAGCAGTATATTCCGGGATCACATCAGGAGTTTCCACCGATGTGTCATCTTTAAAAAAAAAAACAACAGATTAACCAACTAAGTCAAGAAAGAAAGTAAAGTAAATAGAGGTGGTCTTCTTCCCGTTTGTTCCGAATCCTTATTTGTAAAGTGGGGTTTCAGCCCGCACATGTGTGGTGCCCACTATCAGCGGGTAACTCTCATTTCTCCTGCGACCGTCATCATCAACCCTGACTTGCCGTTGAGGAGATTTTGAGTGGTGGCCTGGTTAGTGCTGATGAGCGTTGCCAATCCTGCACCCTGGGTGGGAGGAGGAGGGGGGGGGGGAGAATGGAAAGTCTCTACTAGAAGTTCTCAGATTAGCCGCAGGAGGAAACCAGTGAAATACTGTGCTAATAGGCTGGTATAGAAAAACAAACAACTATGCTATGGGAGGCTGGTCAAACCAAGCCTGCCCCCCCCCACCCCATGGGGATAAATGAGCTTAAGTACCCTGCCAGCGTGTTATGCACCTTGACATCTGGTCCCCACTGGGGATATGTTTGGTCACTCAGCCGACCAAGACATTATGTACCTCGCCATCTGTTGCTGAACAGCGTGGTTTGGCTGCTGAGCTAAGGACAATTCACCAGACCCTGAACCAAGTCTCCCTATCATTCAGCAGAAATAAATAAAGGGAGGGGTATTAATGAAAACAACAAGATATTAGAAAAGTGCTTGCTCAGCCTGTGCCATGAGAAACCATCTACTGGTGTTGTATGCAAATAGAATTATTCAGAACTGAAAATGACTAAATGTCTAACTAGCTTAGTTAATAAGTGATCAGGTGGAGGAGATCTGATAGGCTTTGAAATTGCCCAGAGTTTTAAATATATGCACACACAGTACAAATTTTTCATCAACAAATAAAAGGACCAAACCAGCTATATTAATTTAAAAAATAAAAAAACAACGATGATGATTTTTTGGAATTTACAGGCACAACAGAATCAAGTTATTAACAATGCTGACAGAAACAACTTATGGTTATTAGCAACATTTTCCTCGTGAACCAACCTCACCCCATAGACTTTACTGTTAACAGAATTTGGATATTGGTGATTGTCAAGCTGCCTACTGACAACTTCATTATCCACAAGGTCTTGTAGTTATTCACCTAACAACCAGCCTTTTCCTAGCATGTTTGTGGAAGTAGCACATAAAAGCATAACAAGAGCCCATCGTCTTAACTGCTGACATAAAATCACCACTTGCTTCGTGTCTGGACAACGCAGCCATCACCTTCTTCCCTTTAACCATCTTCCTCTTCCATAAATACTTGCAGATGTGGATTTCCAAGCACAGTACTCCATACCAACACCTTTTAATGTTTGCTTTACTTGTTGCAAGGACAATTACAGTACAGTACTACAAGTACACGCCCTTCTCCCCATTCTTGTTTTTAACCAGGTGTGTCATAAACAGCTGAATGTTTGTGCTTCATTTCTAATGTTGTATCAAACAAAAATCCAAAACACGTATTTCAGCGCCAGGCTTCTACAACCACAGGGAGCTTTGCCGTTGTTAGCAACGTTTGGATAATGACAACTGTTTGCCGGTAACCAAGAGGTTGCTAACAACCACCCCCCCCACCACCTACTGTAAATTAAATTTGATGAAAGAGAAAAACAAAGTATACAACAGAGTATAGCTTTGCTTACCATCCAACTCCAGTTCTCCCAAATCACTCAGTTCCACCTCATCTGGTGTATCGAGATCTTCTGGAGTCTGTATGTCATCAATGTCATCTAGGAGGTCATTGCTATGCACCGAACCATCATCCTCTTCATCATTAAACACGTTCACCTGAGGCTTGATCTTTTTCTTCGGTTTGGATGCTTCCAGAGACGATGGGCGAACTAAACCAAAAGACAAAAGCAAAATCGTTTCTCCCTGTTGTGGCTATGCTGGAGTTTACTACGTCACAAGCAATGCTAAGGAAATGGAAAATTAAAACCAGTTAATTATACTACACTGGTGGCCAAAAATCATTGCGAGACCAAAAATAGCATCTTTTGCCTCCCCCCCCCCACCTCCCTGCGTTTTAAGCAAAAAAAATCAGACCCTGACCGCAGAATTTCTGTTTTGTTATAATAACATCATACCAGGTGTACATTTACTGAAGTTCTCTGTAGTTACTGCTACACGTTTGGCTTTAGGAAATGTCGCTTCAGAAAAGGGCCTAGGGATAATTAACAACAAAAAAGAAAACACGATCTGACTTTTAGATCCATACTGGATCATAAACATAATTACAGAGCCGTAATTAAAACATCAGATATTATTTTGAGTTAAGTTAAGTTATACTACTTTACTCCACCACGTCTTGTGCTAAAGCCCAGTTCCTTCCACTACACGAGTAAGAAATTAACAGGGATTTTCTTAAATGTACAGCTATTAAATCTGTACATCACTTCACTAGAATATCTAATAATCAGACTACAGAAATATCTCATCTTCATGACAGTAAGTCACTGACTGAGGAACGAACAGTTTGCCTGTCTGCTTTAATTTCCCTGACCCAGTCAAATTCAGGTTGGCTCAGCCACTTTCAGCTGAAGATACAGTCAGCTGACATTATAAAAATCTATTTTTCTTGAACTGGTCTACTATACATATACTGTGTTCGTTTTTTCTTTAAACATCTGAAAATCGAAGAGTTCTAGTACAGGTGTCCAACGGGTTGATCAGGTCGGTCAGGGTGTGCCAGGCACTTTCGTGTTGACCATAGTTTCCAGAGTCATATGCTGTCTAATTCCCCACCCTGGCTGGTGTTCTGGTGGGGAGGGAAGGAGGGGGGGGGGGTCACGGCCTGTGGGAGGCCAAATGCAACAATGCCTGTGTTCATTCTGACAGCTGAGAGGGCAAAAATAATTAACCTTACAAAAAAGCTGCACGTGAAGAACCACTCCTCCCTCAGTAATTATCCGACATGGAAGTGAAGCTGTGGGTATGAACTCTTGCACTAGGCACATACAAATGACATCCCACCACTACAGCAATGCTATTTCAGCCATGTTGCGTTTTAACGTCCCTAACGGAAAATTAATAGTGGAATTTCCGTCTTTTTTCTCTCCTTATTTAAATTACAGCTGCACCACAAAACCTATGCATCTGAGTCCGTTCACATCAGTTACTGTTCTACAGTCTGCAGAAAGAAACCATCAGCTACGTGCATGCAAAATGTCATCTGCACGTGACAACACCACAGATAAAAAAAAATATTTAAAGATGTTTCTCCATTGAGTATTGAAAGCATCGCATCTAAAAAAAAAAAAAAAATGTCTGATAAACAGGTGAGGCTGGCTGACCTTTGGTCAAGAAATACTAAGACTATTTTGCTTGCTAGTGGGGTATGTAGATGCCCTTGTGTTTTGACTTAATGGAGATTGAACAAAACTTTCCAAATGGGCTGACAGTGCATAAAATCTATGCCTACCTGCTCGAGCATCTCCATCACTGATGCTGCTTTCGTTATCAAGTGCTTCCTTTGCAACTTGCTCCACCAGCTGCTCCCTTATGGAAGCTGGTTCCTCCACTGGAACTACCTCCTCTTGTTTCCATTTCTCTGGTGGTGAAACCCGTTTCATACTTTCCTGTTTAAATGAAAATTAGATAAAATTAAATAAAATAAGCATTTTGTTTTTAAAATTTAAAGGCCTCTACTGCCGTCTTTTCTGTAATGTACATGGTATCTGTCCACTAGAGAACAAAAAAACCACAAGCTAGTTTTCTTCAGGCCGGCAGGAAACCTCAGGCCAGTGGGTTGGTGTGTAGTCCCATCTCTCATCAAGGTAACAGCCAACTTCCGGGACAATTCCCGATAGCAGATTACGTAACTCACTTGTTGCTGGTGGTGGCCAGCAGGCCATGGTTCAAACCTTATTTGAGTTTGGTCCACGTCTGCACAGGGGGGGGGGTGTCGCCTCCAAAAACTAATCAGAAATGTTGTAGCAGGTTCCTTCTCCACTCAAGTTTAAATTAGAGAGGGCGAGAGAGGCGGCACTAAACGAAGCCAAACCTTACCTACTTGGCCAGCCCATCTCCTCGGAGAGCACCTGTCAAGATGTCCATTTGTAAATTACTCAGCTGCACATTTACTTTAACCGGACAAGCATGGGCAGGCAAACGAGCACCTATTAGTTCTCGATGGTGCAACAAACAATGCGTCCAGTACAAATCATCTGTATTCACTGGACTAACGCTCCTTTCTGACACCTAAAAAGCTGAAAATCAGCTTTGATAACAAGGTGGAGGAAAGAGCTCACAACTCTTCAGTCTACAAACGTAAAAAAGGTTCGGCCGAAATTTGGAAAAAAATAACTTAAAGACCAAAAATTACTAATCACTGGTGGATATAACAAAATTATATTCTGCTGCAATTATTACTAGATAACTTAAGACAAGTGGCAAGAGCCACGGGTAGGAAATCCCTGTTGAGACAAGAAAAACGATTAGGAAATGATTTCCAGAAGCATATTTTATTTACTGTTTGCTAAAGCATCCATGGCCTTATTACTAAAAGGCATGTGCAGCTGGCTAAAGATAAATAATAGATCGTTCTCCCCCTTTTGCCATATAAAAACAACAACAACAATCAAACAATCAATAAGGCACAGTTTTAGTCAGTGGCCAGCATGTGGCCGGTAAGAATGAGCTCCACTTATTTTTAATTACATCAATGCTTTTATTATAAAAAAAAAAAATCTATCTACTATGCTAAAGCTCCAGTCTGGAACTAATATTCCAGGCCGTATTGTACACGATGATAAAAGTGTCCCCAGAATATTGATGGCTGATCGGGGGTTGCGCTGTAGCTAGTTCTTCAGAAGAACTTTTAAGTCAGAAATTAATAGAGTAAGAGCAATACAGAGTGTGAACCTAGTGCAATACGGTGCCTTGTTAAATGTGGCGTGGTGCCGTAGCATGCAAAGCAACGCTGTGCAACAAAGGCTCAGAGCGGAACGCATGATGGAATTGATTATTTGGAAGCATCTCTTTAGATGGGGAAGCAAATGAGTTAGGGTTTGAGACCAGTAAGCATGCTAAAGGAGGGGGCGAATTCATCATTAAATCACCGTGCAAGAGACAGGGCGGACGGACTGCGAAACCAAGAGTATGTCACAAGATCCTTACCAACCAGCACCAAGGCTATTGGCTCTCATGGAAAAAGTGGCGTCATCAGTTGCAGTCTGTGGGAGTTAAGCTACATCGCCTAATTTTGTGCGCTCAGAAAACAATCTCAATGTTGGATATTTATTCTCAAAATGGGAGCACGCTGTAGATTTTCACAAGGAAATCCTCAATACTCTGGCCCCAGATTCTGTCAATAGTCCTTGGCCATTTTGCAAAATTTAGCATCTTAGTTTGGTTCCACAAGTTTTGGTGTACCTACCCCCCCCACAAACTGTGTGCAGTTATCTTCTTCACCAGCCGTGGTCTTGTGGGAGTTTCCTCCCACATCTAAAACAAAGAAGTTCTGCAGGGATTTCCCTGCTGAAGATCACAAATGCCATGCCCCCCCACAATAAAGGACGCTCTCTAGCGGATAACTGCGGCTTTACGTCTGCCCCTCCTCACCAGGGTTATCTTCCAAACCTGACACCGGTGTATCACACCGCATCAGCATTCATCCGCTGTATATAAAAAAGGGGTAGAAGTTCCTCAAGAGGCTGGTTCCGCAACATGTGACTGACATTTTTCAGTGAGAAATGAGATTTCCTATATAAAAATCCCCTTGCATATTTTCATCATGGCAGTCCCTGACAGCTGGCTGGAAATGAGGATGATGCTCCAGCAGTACCAAGTGCCAGTTTGGGGCTGCGGTGGGTGGGTGGGTGGGGGGCAATGAGGCAGATGCACGAGCTGTTTGCGATCAGAGCTAATCCAGCTTTCTTCACGCTTCCCTCCCTCAGGTGTCAGCCACTGGGCATCTTAACTCACATACTCACCTCTCTTTCTACAAATAAAACGGGCTCATCGTTCAGGTAAGCGGACTCGGTCTTCTGAAGACTTTCCACTATAACTTTTTCAGACTGAAAAAGAAAGCAAAAAAAATAAAAAAAAAATATAATAATATATTTTTTATTCTCGCACGATTGCGAAGCTGGCGAGCCTTAAGGTCGGACAATAACCTCTCCATGTGTGGCCCACGCAGTCTGAGGGGCACCGTTCTTAGGGCTTTCTGGGATTTTAACCCTTCCCCGGCTCAGGTAATTTTCCAAGATGACCACTCAAAATGCACCTGTCCGATTGATAACATGATTTAAGAAACAATAAGCAGCTGTGGAATAACTCGAGTACGACTTAGCGAACGGTTAGGTAGGTAATCCAAACAAAAGATTAAAATGGGTCCGGAAAATAAAAAAAAATGGGGGGGGGAAAGTTTAATTTACAGAGCAGAAAGTACAAAAATGTGGAATAAAATCACTCACTTCCCAGAAGTCGTTAGTCAATGTTGCAGCCACATGGTCTGTTCGCAGGGGGAATGGTGCAGAGCTGACAGCAAAAGGTGGTCTCCACCCTGCGATGGGGTTGTGTGACCCTGCCTGAAGCACAGGAAGATTTCTTTCTTTCTCTCCACCCTCTAACTTTGCCAGGGTGAGGTGATCTTCTTGATTATTGGGGTGGGCCATGGATGTCACCTCTTCCCCCGTTGGTTGCCTTCCATTTTCTGGAGCAGAAGCCACTCCTCAACACCCATCCGGAAGTCTTTGTGGGTGTAGCACCAGTTGCTCCTCACTTGGATGATCTGCTGCTGGCCTTGAGGGGATTCAGGGTCCAGCAAAAAAGCAATGGCGATGGCTGTGTTGAGCACAGATCATGTCAAATGCTTTTGATACTTCATTCCTGTTATCCCCAGATATGACCTGTGCCAATCTGAGCGGGCCCCACCCCACCTTTGTACTGGTTGTACAGCTTCATGGATAATAGAAGCTGGCCAAAACAGCAGTATTTTTGGACAGCCATCAAATGATGGCTTCCTTAAGACTGCAGTTGGCACGACATCCTGCTTACTGTGCCACTTGATGGCCAATGACCCTCCCCCATCATTTTGTTACATCTTGCTGTAGCTAACGTTTGTTGTTGGATTAGGTAGGTAAACCTCTCGTGTCCTTGTAAACAGCACGAAACCCATTTTTCAACCTTTCCAATGATTCTGGAGAGCTGAAGTAGTTGTAGAAGTAGGTGTGGCGTTCTTTCCTCTGCAGGTGCTTCGAGGGGCTTTCCACCAAATATACACCTAACTAGTCTGAGGGGAGGTTCTGTTTCGTGTGGCACCTGTGTCTGAAGGCTGATGTAGCCTCATTGATGCTACCTCCATGTGTATCTGATACTTGGCCTTACTTTGAAAGTGGGGTCCCTGTTAGGGTCATCAAGGACAGATGTCACAGGGGTTCCAAAACCGATTCAATTTCTTGAATCTCCTCAGTGACGTTACTTTTGACACTAACTCTGTCATCCTCACTCCAAGAATCCTTAATGGACAGTACTGAATAGAGACCTACAGTTATGTTTATTTCCAGGAAAGCTTCCATATTCCTGATTAGTGAGTGCTTTCAGCTCTACCAAGTCCCCCCCAGATCTGCATGGCATAGCGGTTAGAGCCATATAGTAGAAATCTTCTGGTATCAACTCGGAGGAGAAATCCACTGGCCTAGCATCATTAGAGGCATCATCAACCCACTGATAACTTGAAATTACATTCCATGCCAATGTCACCGCTCTCTTACTCTGACATGTTTCTTGATGTCTCTCCGTCACTTTCCAACCAGCTAAATAATGGTGAGAGATCCAAGATATGTACACAAGACCTCAACATCTCCAGAAGGAAAGGATTCAGTGTCAGATTCCATCACATACATAATAATGCTGGTAGACAAGAAGTCTTACTAGCAAAGTCACTTTCAAGGGAAAAACAAAGCGATGCAAATACCCAGAGAAAGTGATAACGTGGACTAGCTTCCTTCTACATGTGCTATCTATAGTATAAACAAAAGTGATCATTAAATAACTGGTCCGTACCCAACTGTTTTAAACCACTCTAAACAGGAAAGGGTTAAGCAGACTAGCGGTACCACCAGTATGCCAAAACATATTTGCAAGGCAGGGTTTAAAATTATAACAATCACGCAAGATCGATTATCAAATCTGCTCAATTTTTTTTTAAAAATCATGTCTCCACCTTATTCAAAATGGCACAAAAAATGGATTAGTATTTAAGGGACACGTGCAGCAGCCAAATTAAGCATTCATTGGAGGAAAAAAAAAAAACAACACTTGTCACATAAGTTAATAAAATTGAAAGTATGCATTATCTATGGACAGGTCTTGACAACATGCTGCAGAGTTTATATGATCTACAAAATAGCATATGGCATAGTACATAGATCCGTTCTACCAGTTCTCTCTACCAATGCATTGAGAAACTATCAGCAACAACCAGTAGTTTATTTATGCGCAGGCGGCGGTCCTGTAAAGATGGGATCTAATTCCTACAGGCATGATATTTGGTCGCAATGAAATTTCCGTGCTAAAATTTTGGGGATTTTGAGAGAGAAAGGATGATTTCTTGTAATACTGGAAACAGAAATTGAGACGTGCAACATCTGCAAAGTAACCAGCGCGTGCCATATGCACCAACTCAGCTGATCTCGATTACACTGCATGGATCCATGTCTGGAAAAGCACAAGGCGGATGTCTTGCTTACTCGGTTGGAAACGTCAGTCAGCTGCGTCTTCATTGCATACTCTTAGCATTTATCAACATCTGACTGGTATGCTAAGTTTTCTCAATGTATAGCATGTAATAGTAGTAGTTTTTCTGCATCATATTACCCCGTAAAATGGCCTTTTCAAGAATCAAAGTGGCCAATTTACTAGTTCAGCAAGCCACAATGCTGGATCCGCCACCGAAACAGTTAAGTAGCATCACCAATAACTTAGAATCCGTATCTTGAGAAATTTAACCATAATGTCAAGTTTTGTTTCATAATTTAATTAGACTCTTAATCTAATATAGTATAATAGTTATATACCACCCCCACCAACATACATACAATGTGTGATTTCTTACATAATCTAAGATGGTATCCTGAAGTTGTGCAGAAATGAGAGAAAAGCATATGACCAGACTAATTTTAGCGTAGTTAGAAGGTAAGGTAAAGCCCCACTCAACTCCAATGGCTGCTGAAGATAATATTAACTGCACTGTTACTGATGCTTTGATAAACCTTTTTGATCATGCTTAATGCACATTTTGGAGACAAGACTGACTCCTCCTGCTACTTTTGACTTGTCTTATAACTTTATGCTTATGTCAGAAAGCCAAACGAGAGAGAGAGAGAGAGAGAAATCAGCCAGAGAAGAGTAGAAGGAAAGAGAGGCAGACAGACAAGAGGGAAGGGATAAAAAGAAAAAGAAAACCATATTTTCAAACACAACTACCAAGTCTCGTTTTAAAAAGTGGGTCCCTGAACAGCTATAACTCTATGGCCAGTATCATTTCATTTCTTAATTTCTCAACAAAAAAAAAAAAAAGAGTTCCTTATTTTTGTTCTTAAAATTGATATATATATATATATATTTACAGACACTTTTCTAAATACAACAATTTTAAAAATGTTAAAAAGGGTGGGATTTTATGAAATTAAAGAAAAGCAAGCACCATCACTATAGTTAGATGTCTAAGTCTAAAATAACTGCTCCTTATGGTAAATCATCATCAAATGAGAGACCACTGCCTGTCTCTGTTTTCATATCACAGTAAACACTGAACAAAGTTAACAGCGCCGATGCTCATAAGTAATGTTTTTTATTCTTCCACTCTATATGCCTGCAGACCAGATGTACAAGTAAATACTAATAGCAATAAAAATTAAATATCCAGATCCTGTTACCTGCAGATCCCAGACTCATCATACTTAAGATGGCTGCTGCTGAACAGCTGGCCAATCCAACTCAGCCCGTCACATGCATGGAAATCCGAGCAGGGATGATGCCATTAGTTAGTTCATCGTGCCAAGATACTATCAAAGATAGAAGAATGTGAAGAACAGGCCAGGTTGGTGCTGAGTCGCGTCGCTCATGTAATTACTGGCTAAAACTACAGGGAAATCAATACCAGCATGTTGTTGTTCAATGAGATGGTGGTGATGGTGGTACTGCGGCAGTCAGCTGGTGGTGTTAGAGAGGGAATATTGATTTGGGTAAAATAAAACTAACAAAATAACAGAACACGAATTTGATTAACTTGTCTACTCTCTTGTTCGTCTGTCTTGTCAGCAGCAAAATTTTAACTGGTATTTGTTGCTGTTGTCACAGTGAAATGGGAGTGTGAGAGAGAGAAGAGACAGACAGACAGACAGGACGGCGCACGTAGGAAGTGGTTACTCAGTGTGAGGTGCGAGAAAAAGGTGGTGTGTGTGTGTCGGACTGTGCCAGATGTGAAAGTAGTAATGATAACAGATTACGATTAAGTACGGAAAGATCTCTTTTATCACCATAAGCAACGTACTGGTGGTGACACAGATTAGGATGCGACAAAAGAACTTGCTCTTATTTATCAATTAACAGACACTGGTATTTCAAACGTTATCACAAAAAAACAAAAAAATATTGTTGGTTTCTGCACCAAATACAGGCAGGAAATCCAACTATGAGGCAGACAAAATCCCTTTGTGTTGATCTGAAGATCAGCATGCATAAGCTGGCTGTGAGATGCCAACAATGTATCTCAGACACGAGGCTACTGTCGGTGGGGGGGGGGGGAACTTCCGTAGGCAATCCCCTCAATAATCAAGAAAGATTGCTTCTCGGCTTTTAAACGAAAGAGGAAACAAACGGGGACACTAGAGTTTTAAGATTAGCCTAGGCTTCTGGACACACTGTAGAGAGACAGATTTTACCATGTACATATGACAGATAAGACGTGAACTAGTTAAAGATGCAGTTACAGAAAACTGACACACTATCCCCCGTCTCTATTTCTCTTCCTCCTTGGCAATCCTTAGTTATCATTCTGCTTGAATGCAGATCATACAGTTTCGGAATCAATACCACATTTTCTTAGGTCAAAAAAAATCTACCTAGCCATCCATCTCTCTCTATCTCTTCTCCCTCCTGGCTGCCAACACATCTTTGGCTGGAGCTCAGTTCAGAACAGTTTTTTTTCCTAGGAACCCGTTGTCATTCATCTGGCGTACATGGCCAGTCCAGCAAAGTTGGACTTTAATAATCGCAACTTCAATACTGGTACATCTGGTTTTTACGAGAACAAAGAACACGCATACCACGATCGCTGTCCTCTAATATATGCGCCGAATGTTAATGACAAGGATTTCCTTTTCTCAGGAGTCTGATGCCATAGCTCTTCTGTCCAAAAAAAAAAAAAGGGTTACAACCAGCTGCACGTGCATCACGGCCGTGGAATACGCTATGCTAACAGATTCAGATGAAATTACCCCCTCAAAGAAAGAAAAACATAAAGAATTCTAAAAACAGCGAGACAGCTTTGAAGCATTGAGAATATTGTTTAGTTATTTAAATACAAAGCTGGCAGGACCCAGCATTCCCACGAACCACCAACCTCCCAGAGTTTAGATGCTGAGCCTTTGAAAACAAACCATGCTGGTTTTTAAAACGAAACAATGAGATGTGGTTGGTAACTAAATAAAGAAACCTTGTTTCAGAGACAGGGGAGGGGAATACATCTTTTGTGCAAAAAACCAAGGTCACGTCCTAGTTATTGGACTAAACACACAATCACCACCCCCACCTTTTTTTTGAGAGTGGCTATTAAACAGCAGCATATTTAGAAAAATTCACCAGGCTCCAGGTAAGCCAACCTGTTGAAGAGGCCTATAAAATGTCAGAATGGAATTGAATTTCCCTGTTTTTTTTTAAATAATAAAAATAAGCCCTATAGAAACACTGTTAAGTACCAGGGACTTTGCAAATGTAGCCAACAAACCATAAAAAAAAACACTAATTAATTGACGCCAGCTCTTATCAATTATTAAACGCCCTCACAGAAGTAATTGTTGCACCTATCCATTCAGCGTCTTTATAATTTACCTGCCCCTTCTTCCAATCAGCGTTCTGCATTTTTTTTTTTTTTTTAATACAGAAACAGGTAAATCTAGGTCCAAAGCCAAAATTAAAACAAAAGGGTTGGGTTTCCAAACTCTTAAGCTCTATAAGTACTCCTAGAACACCAGTGGTTTTACCTGGTGAGAATTGAGAGCTGTAACGATGTTATAACAGCAGTCTTTTCTTTTACAATCGCCATGTCTGACCGGTTTTCGTTTCAATGCTTTCCACCCAGTAATAAAAGACTTGGCTGTTTTGAGAAGCCTTGTTTGTTGCTCCACCACCACCACCTTCCTGTTCTGATTTATTTGTGGAGCAGGGAGCTTGCTGTCCTTTTGGGGTCGGAGGCACCACCAGCGCTACAGGTGTGTACTCTACCTGAAGTGTGACAGCTCAGACCAGAAAACAAACAGCACTGCTCGTCTGGCTTTCTAACGCTATATCTGCGGCCCCATCCAAACCGTCTGACTCCATGTCCAGGTAACTAAAGGCCTGTCACTATCGTCGTCATCAGTGCTCAAACGGTCAATATCGGAACAAAAATCAACCAACCGACCCGCATATCTATCTCCATTCTCAGGGTAAGGGATAAACTCTAGCAAGTCCATAAAGTGATGTAGATAGGTGCACACATGCACATTGAGTCAGAGAAGCAAAAAAAAATGCTGCAGTGATGACTTTAACCCTATCACAAACGAGGCCAACCTACTAAAATGGTGCAAGATGGCACGTTCCAGGTGACTCTGCCAGTTTCTTAAAACAAGCTCTACTACAGATTTCCCTTTCAAGTATTATAGCCAGGATGCTATACATCACAATCATAATGAAATCACTATGTACAACTATGACCAGGGTTCGTACAGACTTGGCCAACCAAAGTTCAAGGACCTTACAAGGAAAAATGCTAATTTTCAAGGTCCACAAAATTAGAAAACATACTGTAATAGATTAATCCAGAAAAAAAAAAAACCTTAACCTAACTTTCAGATACATACTGGATCATAGACTTAATTATTGCATTTAAATTAAAACATTAAGATACATTTTTTGGAGGATTATGTTATCTCAATCTACTTATACATCGTATCTCGTGCTAAAGCTCGGGTCCTTTCAACTACACAGATAAGAAATTAGCAAGGATTTCCTTAAATGTACAACTGTTAAATTTGTTTCAGCATGGCTGCACATCGTCTTACTAGAATATTTAGTAATGAGACTATAAAAGTATTTTTATATAGTCTTCGTTTATAAGTTTGACTGATGAATGAACCAGCCACCTCACATGTGCCTCTAGTTTCTATAACCCATCAAAAATCAGGTTGCTCAACCATTTTTGGATGGAGATGCAGTTATCCAGCGTTAGATTTTTAACCCCCCCCCTCACATTTGGGTAGCGGCTCTAGCAGGAGGTCGACGGGTTGGCTAACGCTGAAGCATGCCGGGCACTTCCATGTTGACCATAGTTTCTAGCGTCATGTGCCCACCTTCCCTACCCGGCCTACAAGAGGTTAAGTATGGCAGGGGGGGGGAACAGGATGGGACAGAAAGTCGCACTGCGGAGACCCACCCTATAACGTACATGCGCTAGGTCTTCACCTAGCAAACCGTTTCGTTTCGTTGGTTGCTTCAATAATCAGTCTTCCAAACCCTTTTTTTCTGGGAAAAAATGGAATAGATTGAAGAAACTTCCGATGACCGCAAAAACCTCGTATGACACACAGACGAACGCCGTACGGCCCTCTGCACAAATACGACATGATTATCTGATAGGAAAGCCGTGGTATTGTTGCCCCTGCATGACTGAAAAATATTTTAGAAGATGTAAACTTCCTGATCTTTCCCCAACCCACTCCCCCAGCAACACAGGTAAGTTATATTACAAATATTCGGTTCCGCTATGAGGCAAACATAGGTTGGCCTACCGACGGACTCGAGTGAACCTTAGAGGTAAAGGAAGCATTAAGCATAGGTAATTCCCTATAACGTAAGATGAATGGAATAAAGGCAGCTAGTTGGAGATGCCCCAAAACCAATAGAAACCAAGCTGCTAGGTGCCATGAGGGAAAAAAAAACAAACTTTAGACGTACATCTGCTCGGATGGGGGGGGGAATAAAACTCAAGATATTTCATTGGCAGGGGGATAGGTGAGTAGATTAAGTAAAACAACTGGTGGGCCACAGCAGACAGCCTTTCCTTCCCTGAAAGTGTACTGGTTTAATAATCCTATTATGTTCTTTTAACGTATCAACAGCTGCCACAGTTGACTTTCTTTCTCTCTCTTTTTTTTTTTTAAAGCAGTGTGTTTGAAAAACTTATGTCCCAACCACATGACTGAACGATAGGTTGGTGTTAAAGGATTTTATTAACTGTTGTGTTTCCGAATCGACCCCCAGCAGTCCAAAGTGCCAGCCAACAGTGCTGCCTGACAAAGAAAACAAGATACATACCAAATAAACATTCTAATGAGGGCTTCTCTAACGCCCTCCACCATCAGGGGATTGTGGGCACAGCTGCGGACTCTTGTCAACCTTTAGTGGCCCAGCAGGTGGTTCAGGAGAACCTGCCACGCAGTGACATGGGCAGCAGTGGGAACCCCACCCTGTTCACAAATGACCACAAAAGTCTTTGATCAAAGTTCTAGCTGTTCAGCTTTTCAGGCCACTTCATTCCAACTGGCAGAGCAAATCAATACAAGTATTTATAGGCATACTTATTCAAAGCTTGGCAACAACTCACCTTGCTTGATCCTGTCGCCATGACGAGTCCACCCCCCCGCTATACACTTAGCTTGGGCCAAACAAAACTATCAACCAACCAACCAAGAAAAACGTAGTTTGTTCAAAGGAAGGAAGAAAGCAGCCTTCTCTCAAAAATCATTATAATCTTTTTTTTTTTTTTAAAATGTGAGTCACCCAGTTAGCTATACTTCCTTCAACACTCGGTGAGCATAACAACAATGAATTAAGGTCACCAGTACAGGCCACCAATTCACAACGTTAACAGAAGCACTAACAAACCAAGAAACGTTATCAGCAGCCAGTTTAAAAAAAGAAACTTGAACAAACACTAAGGTTTAAGCTGGTACTAAACTCCAGCCTTTCTAGCCATAAATGCAATGGCTAACTTCCATTAAAAAAAAGGCCAGACGACGATTCTGTTCTCGTTGTTTAAAGATAACTAGTCAGCATTACCAACACCTTTCTTTCAACTTAGAAGCACAAATGCCACCCCCCCCACCACTGTTTCCTCTCACAGCTACGAGCTGCCACCTCTCATCCAACTGCAGTCTGTGTTCAGTGCGCGTCCTTCCTCACATCAGGTTCGGATCCAGCGTTTTTCTCGACTGAACCAGTCACAACTTCAAAAAGACGTGCAGGAACTTTTCGTTTTCATGGGAACTCCCTGCCAATTTGGTTAATAATCCTTTTTTAAATGTCGAACAACACGCCTTAATGTGAACAAGAGAAAAACGGTGAGCTGAACGTGTTGGACAGAGCAGCCTCCTGGGTAAGACTGAGAACTGACACGTTGTAAAGGATATGTAACAACAATAATTATTGTTATTCCTTCCAGAAAACAGAAAAGGAACCTGTCATCAAGGATATTACAAAGCCCGTGCAACTATTACCAACCCTTACTATAAGTGGGGGGAAAAAAACTTGTTTTCTATCCACTTTTTCCGAATCATTAGTTATTCTAAAAATCTCTTTTAAGTAGCCTATTTAAAAGTCAAACCTGGTTGGTTATCTTGCCACCAATCAACAGTTTACCAGGAAATCTGCTAAATTATTCCATGCATCATCAAGTCCTTCCATTAGACTAGTTATAGCATCATTATTAAAGTGAAGATGAAAATAGATATTAATTGGTTTACCGGTCATTGATAAGGCTTTTAAGAAAATCTCAAACACACAGTGTGCAATTCAAGGACATTGGCATGCGCAAAAAAATTATTTTAAAAGTTAGGAAGTTCCAAACTACAGTAATAAAAAAAAAAAAAAAAGATATATGGATCAAGAGGAGTAACAGTTGTAAAATATGATGATGAGAGAGAGATGGGAGACTGACTCATAAATTAGCATTTAGAAACCTAAAGCAACCCTTTACGTTTAGAGATAAGACATGCAAACAAAGAACTCAATGTCAAGAATTCAGAAATGCCAAAAGCTACAATTTTAACATGACCTCTATTTGTGTCCTGGTTTCAATTCTAAAAACAAAAAAAAAAAGAATTACAAACTTAACAGATTTGAAAACATTCTCATGCTGATTGCCACCCTGTACTTCTAGCTCGTTATCTAGTGACTTCAGAACCCCTTGGAAACACCATCAGCAATGATGCATAAAGTTATTTGTGGGTTTTTTCAACAGAAGAGTCATCTACTCTGTTTTGCACAACTTGCTTTCTTGATAACAAATTGCTGGGGTAGTGGATTTGGCAAAGGGTCCCAGCTGCTCTACATACCCTTTGGTTAAAGATGAACTACCAGGCATCAATTTACCTGGCTGCAAAGTCTGCGAGTTGATATATTTTGAAAAATAAACAAAAGTCGAAATGGTGGTAACTCCTCTCTAGTGTGTTTCATTTAGTTTCTTTACCTAATTGTTAAAAATTAACTTCCAGAATTCAAAACACAGGGCTAAAAAGACTTTACACTACTGATGTGGTATCCAGACTAAAACATTTTTGAAAGCATGAGAATCTACAGCCATCCAGGTAACCTACAGTAATCACAGGAAAAATGAGCAACAGGTGTTTCCAAGCCTGCGCATATTTGAATGTGTTAAGAGGCCCTGCACAATAAGGAAAGAAACCAAAACATAACAATGTATGGACAGCCATCTTCTCTGGAACTGAACCACCTTGGAAACCCACGTGCAAATCACTTCTCACCGCAGACCATTTCCCCTATAAACTGACTAATGTTTGCGGTGAGAGTCGGGCTAGGAATGTCTAGATGTAGCTTAACACAAAATGAGGCAGCTCCAATCGAGACGGATGGACACAGACTCCCATTGTTTCCCTGGCCTGTTCACGGAGACCTTGATCAGCTGGAAGTGGCCCTCATCAGAGAATGGAACAACACCCCCCACCATGACAGTGCTGCATTGTCTGATTTGGTTGACAGAAAGATGGGGGGTGGTCACACACAGCCATTAGAACCTTTTCTGCCAATAGTGATAACTTTCAGGACTGATGTCATTGCCATTTAGCACAATTATTTCAGACATCCATATTTTTTTTAATGTTGCCCCACCCAACTTCTACCATACAAAACATCTTAACACAGCTCCACACTGACCTCAGTTTTTTATTTTCCAAAAAAAAAAACCTAAATACCTGTTGTTTATTTCTTTGAGAGGCTTATATAACAAGTGTATTGTATAGCCTGTGCATGTGTAGCCAGCTATCCAACCCTGCCATTAGAAGAAAATCTTTTACAAGCCCATCCTTCCAGTAATAATTCTTTCTTTAGCTAAATAGAGTAAACAGGGCAAGGCCAACGACGACGACAACAGGGTTAACAAACAGACAAACTGTGTTTGTAGACTGGGAGAAAGAGCGAGGGTGCAGACTGGTTTCTATACAGGTCAAAGCAACCTGAGGTGGTTGCTGACGGTTTACCTAGCGAAACCCTGCCATCTGCTCTTCAAGCTGGGCATGGAATTAAAACAAACGAAAAACATTTATACAACAACATTAATTGCCGAATATCTTAAGGTTGGAAGGGTTGGGTATTTTTTCCTTTCTTAACCCTCTGGAGACAATAGGGCCGATCTGTCAGCCCCATAAGAGAGTCTGGCTAAACGGTTCCCTATAAATAGCACAGACCAATCAGCAATGACCTTTCGATAAAGCAACAACACCCTGCTAAACCGATGGTAGCAGTCACTTTGTCTTTCTAGCTAGAAACTTCCAAAAAAGAAAAAATAAAATAAAATGTCCATCTCCAAAGGGTTAAGGCTAAACTTTCTTCCAGCGACACTGGCAGAGGAATGTCCTTTCAAAAACTCATTTTTTTTTTTTTTTAATAGATCAACCATAAGTAATTTTCTCAGTATGTTTCATTAAACTCAATCATTAGTAACGTCCAGGAGTTGAGTCGCCTTCTGTTTGAGTTAATATTATACTTTGATTTCAGGTTTAATAAAAGACGAACACTACAGTAGCCTACACAAGTGTGTGACATAATTCGACTTCTGATGGCTAAAGTAGTTTCTGGTATGGAAATCTACCAAGAAATGGTAGCGTATCACAAGGTGCCCGCGAGTAAGCTCTGAAATTCGAACAAGGTGTTTGACGCCGCCAGGGGTTAGGGTAATTGCCTCATCGCAGATGCTAACACTAAAGTTGGCAATGAGGTTCAGAGGTTAGCTCTTCTCTTATAGAGGGCATCATCAGTGCAGAATGTTGTTAGTGCGTGTCGCGATATCGTAAAGCAAGCATTCGTTTGGTTCCTCATCAAGTAAAAAAAAAAAAAAAAAACACCCAAAACAGTGCAGATGCCTTTAGGAACGAACCAAAAACTTCAGCAATGGAAGCATCCAAATGTTACTTTTACGTTAGGAGAAACGTGTTGGCTGGGATGGTGATCAAACACTGAAAAATAAACCATCTCTGAACATTTACTAATCAAGTGCTTTCCACCACCCCCTGGTGATTTACAGTGCCCCCTGTAACTGATGATAGTCTCCCCCTTGTAATCAAAAATGGCTGTTACATGCCGACATCTGGGCACACTAGAGTGCGAGAGTTTCTGCCCATGCAGCAACTGCACTTTTAGGCAGCAAGCAGCGCAACCTGGTGCCAAGGAATATCTTAGAAGACTCACGCTACACAAGTACCCCACCCCAAAAAAAATCCCTCTACCACTCGATTTCCATAGAAAGTCCCCACACTACTGACTGGTGTGTGGGAGAGCGAGAACAAATTATGCCAGGTAGATTTGCCAAACCAGGCTGATCCAGACTGGGCTACACCTGCGCACACACACACAAACACATAAGTAATTTCACTACAGCCAGTGCACTTTGTATTTGCCATGTTTAACTTCTAGATGGGGAAAGACTTTTAAACCAGGTATCAATACATAGTTGTTGTGACTGACAGCGGTTTCAGTTTGAAACTATTTCACCCCAGCTAAATTTGCTACTAAACCATCCTCTATCTCCTCCTCTCTCTCTTACTTGTGGGTTACTTCACAAAATCAATTAGATGGTGCTTTTGTAGAAACACCCAGTCCCTGGCTTAGCATTCAGTGAAAACAAGTATATCTCGCCAATTTTTTTTCTTCTTCTAATGGTACTGACAATAAAACAAAAAAATTACTATAAATTAAAGGCCTGAGATACTAGCCAAAAATGGAAAACTCACGGCAAAGCCAACTTCAGCATCTGGTGAAGCCTTCAATCAATACACATACTGAGAAAGGTGGGCAGTTAGGAAGATTAGCTTTTTTCCCTGCAGTTAACATTGAAGCGGATGTAATGGTTATTAATAACTACAGCTAACATTACTTAAGAATGATTGCAAGGTCTGTCAATAGTCATCAGGGAGAACACTGTCCTTGGGATCGCTGATACTGCATTACTTCTGTCATTATCTGTGCACTGATCTCAAACTTAGCGCAACTGAAAATACCTTACAGACTTGCATTAATAGAATTACAAAAGTCCTCTGTTAAAGTTAATTCTATTAATCCTTGGACAGATGCCAACAACAGCAAGAATATATTCTAACGCACCCAGATCTAGAAATTCACCTAGATCTAGAAATTACTAAGTACTGCGCTGTAATATATCTAATAAGCAGTTCTGAAGAAATGTTTTTAGTTCAAAAGCAGCGGTGCTCTAATTACATAGACCTTTAAATATCTTAAAATACACTAGAGATCATTTTACTTCTGTATTTCCTTGCCAGCTGATGATCCAGCTTCCAGTAATGTAGCGATCTACTCTAAGCTATTAGGCAAAAAATACACACACGAAATTCAAAATGAAATCTAGCCAGATACCATCACACTACCGCTATTTCTAATCCCTAGTTAGCACCTGGTAACTTTAATTCTGGTGGCGAAATCCTTCTTTAGTGCAGCTCCAAGAATCTATCACCTTGCATTTGAAAGGACCAATGTCTGCTTTTTCTTCTTGCTGGGTGGGGTCCCCGCCCTTATGAGGCGGTAGTGTAATTAATCCAAGCATTGCCACAAATGTGTTGTGTACGCTCTCTGCCATAAAGGGGTGACAAGTTGTGTAGCAGATGCTTAAAATTATTGCTGCTGAACGTTCGCCAGCTAAAGAGACAAGTACAGGGGGCGGCCAAAAAGAATTATTGCGACACCCTTTTTTTTTAAAAAAAAAAAGCAAAACATTGGATGCTTAAGTGTGTGTAGTGCGTCACAATGTGTTTTTAACATTAAAAAAAAAAGAAAGAAGATAACTGAGCCTTGTTTCATAGTTATATGGGATCTGTACTAAATAAAAGCCATTTTTTGTGGTCACGGCAAAGATGCAACTATAGAATGAGAGAAAAAGGAAATTCAACATCAGCACCATGCAATGTTGTTTTGGCTAACAAATATTATTTTAACAAAAAATTTAAAAAAACAAACAAAAGTTTAATTACTTCAGTAGACCATGGTGTATGTTGGGAGGAGGAAACAAAAATAATTATCTCAGATAGTGCGATATTTTGAGATACCCCTGTATAAGGGAAAATGTTATTGCAGCCTTAACTCCAACGTCCCCCCTACAATGCTGATGATAATACACTTGTAACCAGAGTTGCATACAGTTGAATATTTCCTAAAAATTCTGATAAATGAGCAAACAAACATATTTTTTTTTCTTAGATTTTATTTATGATGCAAATGCCAGCTTGCCAAGACCAGCCAAAACTGTTAAAAAAAAAGAGAGAAAAAAGAACAAACAAACAAAAAAAAAAAAAGGTGAAATACAGTAATAATTCAATTTTTCATGTCCCTTTTCAAGACTCTGAGGTACCCTACCGTATGTCTGCCAATCAACATAATCTGCAAGGATTATAAGGTGGCTAGTCTCAAAGCTAGGTAAAATACCAGCGACATTTAAATGACACCTGGCTGAGATAGCATTGCCAAAATGGGCGTTGATTGTAACAGCAGCAAGAGCATCTTTATCTTTATTTGGCCTTCATGAATCTAACAAAAGCTTTTAAGTTTATCAGCAGGAAGAGACTCTCTAAACATCTGGAGAAGATCAGCTGTCCAAACCATTCCACAAAGAGCTGAGAGAAGCTGCTCAGTATGATTCATGATATGGAATAGTGTTAGACAAGACTGCATCCCACCACCTACACTATTTAGCATATTTTTCTCCCTGCAGCTGCGCAATGGATTTCCTTCAGATGAGGATGGCATATACCTCCACACACAAACCGACAGAAGGCTCTTCAATACCACCTAGCTCTGAGCAAAACTAGAGAAGATGCATACTGATAAGTGAGCTACTCTATGCTGGCGAAGCTGTACTCATAATGCATAATGGAGCTGCTGCTGCAAAGGTTATTAAGGATATTCTCGGCTGCCAGCAATTACTTCAGCTTAACCAGAACATTGAGAAAATGGTAATTATGCTGCATGGCAAGATGACACTTCCAGTGGTTTTACTGACAAGTTTTGCTACTTTAGCTCTACTGGCAAAAAAAAAATTTTTTACATGCTAGATGAGACTGATGCACATATAGGGATGATGGCCTCTACGTTTGGTATGCTGATGAAGTATTTCTGAAACAGCCTTAACCTTATGTTGAAAACCAAAGTTCAAGTAAGCCAAGCAAGTGCTCTCACTTCTCTACCGTGTGGGAGCAAACCATTGACCACAAGTGCCAGACGTGAAAGACAGATAAATATCTTCCACTCTCATTGCCAGTGTCTACTTAAGACGTTGATGGAAAGATATGATGCCGGATACTGAGGTGCTTGTAAGAGCAGGAATGCCCTGCATGTTCTCCATCCTCAAACAGCAACATCTCCGTTAGCTCAGCCAAGTGATTCCTAAAGTCATTCTGCACAGCAAGCTTGTAAATGCTTTGAGGTCCTGGGGCCCACATTTTGGGGATGTCTGCAAGAGAGGTGCGAGCACCTTTTCCTTCATGTTGATAACCAGAGGTGATGGCCAGCAATCAGTCACTATGGAGGTTACCACTCTTTTAAGGCACAATTCAGGCAGATGAAGATTGGATCTGCTGTGGGGTACCAAAAGTATGCAAAATCTCGTTTCATACATGATGAAGCCTGTTATACCACTGATTCAATGCTTGCATATGACAACCTGCAACACTCATTCATATTTGTCTGCATAGTTAACAAAGGAGCTGCTTTATACGTTTGATACACACACCAAACCCCTTTGTTGACTGTTTCCCGAGAGGGCCTCACAACAGGTGCGGCGGTTCTTGTTGGTATTCCTGCAGTATGTGGATCTGGATCGGCTGCAATCACGGGTTGTTAGTTACTCATCATCAGGAATGATGAAGCACTAGCTGCTTGCATTATAGCTTTTTTTTACCAACAAGTTTTCTACAGCATTCCACTGGCTTTGTCATTATCGTGCCACATGGACGATGCAGCCAAACCACCAAGCATGGAGAGCTGACTCAGACTAAAACATTTCCGTGGTTAACTGTGAATAGAACCAGCATCTACATCCAGGGTTTGCAAACAAGCTGGTTTGAGCAAAAAAGAGACAATGGAGGAAAGTTTTGGTTGTACATGGCATGGTTTCCTTACTTTTGATGCTGTTCCAAAGTCTACAGCGTAGAAATATTGTCCACTTAAGATGCACCCATTCAGTCACAGCCCAAGATATCATGTGGCAGTGATATGTTTAAACAGAAAAAAAAAAAACTGCTACAATGTCTGGCAGTAATCATACATCTTAAAGATGTGCTCTTCATTTGTCCATCAAGTCCACAGTATCAGGATGTATACTAGCTGTATACTGTAGGTAAAAACAAAGAGTCCTATCAAAGAAGCAACAACAGCATCCATCCCACGTGTTCCATCCTTGCCATTATCGTGGACTGTGCTTGGTTTAGAAAAAAAGAAAGAAAGGTTGTTCTTATGACCTGCCAATGGGGCATAGTAGCAACTTTGCCAAGTCCTCCATCTCCTAGCTTCTAACACCAACAAATATAGCAATCTCAGCATGTGAATAAAATCAAAACCAATCAACTCTCTCGCCTAACCCAGAGCTCTGAGATGAAGCCAACTGAGCCTGTCGGAGTATAAAGATTATCTATCAGCTGAGAGGGCAACTTCTCTACATTCTACTAATATGAGAAAATTTGAGAAAGCTCTAAAATGGATATAGACAAATCCGGGCCAGATCATGTACAAAACAAGTCAGAGGTTATACAAGGTGGTTGGTTCAATCAAGATTTTCACTCTACTGTTTGACTTTATTTGCCATATTCTGCCACAAACTAACAGACTGGCGTTGTTACAACAAGTGGCCAAATTACTATGGCAGGGCATTGCGTTAGCATTACATGTTATCACGGCTCTCTAGTCATTTCATGACTGATTTAACAGATGTATATATAACTCAAAGCCAATTCAAATGTAAAATTACTGTTTCTGACAATTAATTCACTAATAAGCATAGGCAAACCTTAAATATGTTAACCATTTTAACACCAAACTAAGAAACAGAAATGGAAAAAAAATTCTACAATGTTTAGATTGCTTCAGTAGTATACACAATTTATTATTATTAGTTTGAAAACAAGAGTAAAATAAAGGCAAAAAAAAAACAAAAAGACTAATATCACCATATCATTAATATTACTAATGAAAAGTGAAAACTTTAATTCTTTTATAAATTGACTAATCTTAATGGCTTCTCTTCCCTTGGCAGTTTCTGTGGTAAGATTTTAAAATGAGCTAGCCAGTAGAAAAGAAAAAACAAAAAAAACAACACCAATAAATAAGTAAAAGATGTAGTTTTGCTGGTCCGTAATGAACAACGATTACAAAAGAGAGTTTACCTTTGTCCGTGCCTCAATGTCTTCAGGAGATATCTCCAGCTGAATGTCAGCATGCACACCTGCACTGTGTGCTCTGTCCAAAATCTCCTGTTCTTCAGCAAGGTGCTGGAGAACGGCACTTTCCCTGTTCTGGTCTGAGCTTATGGATTCAGATGCACAATCCACAGAAATGCTAAATGTCCCTGCCGTTGTTGAGAAGACTTCCCCTTTTTCCATGCCCCAATGTCACTGGGTCCTCCACAGAGGATGAGCGAACAGGGGCCTCATGAAGATGCTGCCTCAGACAGTTTTCTATGGCTATTTCCTGTTCTTCCACAGACTTGTCCATCTTTTGATTTCCTGGTTCCTGTTCAACGTGACCTGGCTGCGCTAAAGAATGCGACTGCATGTCTTCCTCTTCAGTTTCTTCCTCTTCATTTTCTTCAATAACCTCCATCAAGCTGCCTGACATTGGTTGCGGTGATGAGTTTATTGACTCATTGATCCGATAACTACCTTCAGTTGTTGTTGAGCTGTCATCTGAGTCAGAGTCCGAGTCAGAGTCACTGCTGTCCTTGGAATAGTCCTTCAGCTCACCAACAGCCCCATCTTCGTTGAGCACAATTTTCTCCAATTTCATTCTCAGGTCCTCTGGAGAGAAAGCCGTATTGCTGGTTTTCCCTTTGCTGGACCCTTTCACATTCTGCAGTTTCTCTGAATCAACTCCATTGGTCATGTCAGAATCTGATCCGCTCCCTGACGAATGTGAACTCATGTCAGAGTCCCTGCTTGTGTGTTTATTCCTAGTGGTTGTCTGTTCTACTCTGCAAATTTCAGAACTGGAGGGCACTGAAGAAAATCTCCCTGTATTTGCACTTGATTCCATGCTTCTCTGCAACTCAGGCAAAACTGATTTGCTTTCTTGACCTTCCTTGTCCATGCTGATTGTAGAATGTTCTGAATTCAGTTCTTGTTCCTGAAAAGCTACTAATTCGCTGTGCACATCCTCAGCTGATGATTCACTGCTTATTTTTCTAAAGCTTGCACTCTCTGGTACTTCCTTCTCTGAAATAGTCAAATCAGCACTCCCAGTGATGCTCAAACTCCCATGAAATGGATCAAAGTGTTTTGAATATTCTGTTTCCACCACACAGTTAGTTCTATCATCAGACTCTGCATAATTATTCTGCTCGCCACTAAGTGACAGCAGACTGCTGTCATCAGCTGGCAAAAGGTCACCACTGTCCAGATAAGGAAAGGACTCCAAAGTATTATGTATAATTTCATTAGCGAGAGAATAAGCAACTTCCTCGATACTGTTCTTATTAATAAGATATGCCACATCAGATGGCATGCAGTCAGCTTGTTCATTATTCATGCTCTCCAGATCAATATTCTCTATTGATGATCCATCATCCACTTCTTCGGTGCATGCATCTGACTGATACTGAATATCCAGATGCGATTCCAGTGATGATTTTTTCCTTTTCACCCTCTCCATCATCTCAGTACTGTTCATCTGCATCAGACTGTGTCCAACCGAAGAACTGCTCAATTCACCCTCTGCAAAGCTGTTCTGTGGAGTGAACGGACAGCTGGATGGGTTGGTGTGGGAAACATCCAAGCCTTCATTCATACCTAAAGTTGCTTTTTTCTCTTGTATTTTTTTCACCATTTCTGCACTGTTGAAGCTTGGAAGGTTGTAGCTTGTCATGTAGGAATCTAAATTAGAATCCATGAAGCTGTTCGGCGGAGTTTCGGGGTAACTTGACCCTTGTTCAGACACCACTTCCATTGGGCTCTCGATCAAAGGGGACAGAGAATCTTGAGGGGTAGCATCCTTTACAATACTTCTGGTTTCAGAAGGACTCTCATCAAAAGCTATTAAATTGTCCACATAAGTGTTATCAGGCAAAAAGTCAGCATTGTCAACCAAACAATTGTTTGATGACTCGTCCGGCAACAGGGATGGCTTTGCACCATCTTCTGAATTCTCAATGTTTTCAGCCACAATATCTGCATCGCCTGTCACCTGAGAACCCCCACCATTACTTATCTCGGGACTAAATAGGTCAATATCCACAGACATATCTGTGCCACCTGTGGATGACAGGCTTCCGCTGCCTTTCTCTCTCTGCTGTGCTTCAAAGTCTATTTCTTGTATTGTTGGTGGTCTCCCAGGTGAAGCATTCCCATTGAGAAAAGACCTCAAAATAGGCAGCACTTTTTTACGACACACATTGGTGTTGCCCTGTAAGAACGCCAACACACTTTTGAATTTCTCAGGTAAGGTGCTAAGGGACAAATCCGGGTCAGTGGATTCCCGGAGAACATCTGTGATCTACAAATACAGGAAAATAATGCTGGAAATGAAGTCTGGCAATAGCTTCTCTAAATCTACTGCATACACTCATTTATAACTGTTTCCATTATCAATATCTTAATGCAATTTTAATAATTGGTCTCATTTGTAGATAAAATTAATTTTAGGCCATACGCCAGGAAAGACTTAACTTTCACTCTTAGGTCGTCACTGACCAGATAGGAGCAATTGTAATATCTAACAATAATCCACAAGGAGGGCAGAGTGCAGTGATAGCTTTATCAATTCTTTGTGAAACAAAAATAGAATGAATCTTTGTTGGATTTATCGGCTTTTACATTTCTAATAAAATGGTTTTAAATATCTAGCTGAAAGATTTATAAAAAGGAAGCTATGCATTCATTTTGTTTCTGTTTGTCATGCAAGAAACCCTACACATAAAATTGGAAACCTTGCTAGATGACAGAAGAGAAAGACTTACTACATCAGAATCTCTCAAACAAGCTGCCAGGACTCAAAAGGAGATTCTCTCATTTTTACTTAATTTTAAATACACAGGCTGGTTATGCAAGATGATGAGATGAAACGAATTAAGCGAAGATGCACAGCCATCTTAAAAATAAACAACAGTAAGAAGCAAACAGAGTGATCAAACACTGATACGGTAGCAGGCAGAGACAAGAATGCAATGCCGAGAGTTCTTGACATCTTGTTAATTTTCGGAACAGTCTACAGATGGAGAAGAAAAAAAAACACCACTAAAAACCTGCAATGAGTCAGATACAGACTAAAGAAGAGGGGATGCACATTACAAACCCAGCTGGATTTTACTATAAGGATAGAGAACAAGGGAAACCACCAACCTCTTCTTCACATGGATAGCCTGTATGAATCAAAGCAGTGAAACAAAAAAAAGATAATAAAAATTAAAACAACAACAACAAAACTAATGAGCAAATTAACCGCCATTTCATTTTGCCAGGCAATATGAAGCCTAAGGCATTTAAATTTTCCTTGAAAGGCAGACCAGCAGTCTTGATCTGATTATCCAATTTAAGGGTTTAAGGAGATAGCAACACCCATATAGCTCTAATATGTTAATACTATTCTTAATGTTTAATTCCAATGGTAAAATTACTAGCCATGAATTATCAAGCAGCGAAAAGCAATTTATATATCCACCTGACAATTTTTTTTTTTTTAAGTATCAAAATGCAGCTTTCCATTGAGAATGAATTGTTTAAATTAGAATTGGAAAGTCCATAGTAACATCCATCTGTCTGCCATTTTCAATTGTCCTATGATGCAGTACAAACCTCACGGCACCATGTTGCTAAGTTCTGTCCAATCAGAACGATCTATTTGCGTAACAACACTTCACACCAATTTAGCTTCACATGCAAGATCATTATGCCTTTAAAATGGAAAGCTGCCATTGTTACTTAACTCGTTGACCCCCTGGTGTCAGGGTTTCACGTTGTTTAGTCCCAACTCACTTAAATGCGCTCTAGTTTGCCATGTTTGATTTGCTAAATGGTGCGTAAAAGCGACATTTCAGTTAGTTAAACAAATCAGTTACAATGGCTGACCAGGGGTCAATGAGTTAACTTTTCAAGAAAAACACCTAGAATAGAAGGAAACCAAACTCCCACTGCTGGACCAATGTTAAAGCACAAAATTTCCTACTAAAGTTCATGAAATTTTATACAAATAGATATGAATTTATGTTACCAAGTATAGTAGTACATAATGTCGCTTGTGGTTCTTTTGACAGAACTCCATGGCATCACTGATGCATGTTTAAATGTACTAGAATGTCTTTAAAATTAACAACACCAGGTAAGTCATTATGGAAAACGCTTTTGGTTATAAGTAACACAACCTGTCTATCAACAGACTGCAGTACTTCTAGCTGTGGCTTCAGCAACAAGTGGTACACTCCACTAACTGCATCATTAATGCCTCAAAGCTAACAAAATAAAATTATACGAGAGATGATTATGGAGCGTTTACACAAAGAAACAACTCGGCAGCCTGTCTCGCACCAAACTGGAACGTTCAAGAGCCGCTTCATGGAACCTTACTGAGACGACAATAACTGCGGGGCTTAACTGGAGAAACGGCTTTAAGAGAGAAAACGTATACTCTGGTCTTTCGTTGTTTTCCAATCTCTCAAAACAGTTACTGCTATACTTTGAGGCTTTATGGCTACCGTCACAGTATATTGGGGGCATGTGGAAGGCAGTCAGTCGGTTTTGGTAAAATAATTCCAACTGCAAGAGGCACAAAATGCTGGAGTCAGTTTCAATGGAAGATTGCTTTCTCACTTATCTCTCCCAGAGTAAGAGTGGTCCCACCCAATGTTAAAAACAAATCTGTTTTCCAACCTGTTTTACTCATCTCACTTTGGTGTTTTCCCCGTCACAACTTGTCGTTTCCAAGAAGCTCTAGCTGTCTACGCCATTCTTTGGGGGAAATCTCGCATTTTCCTTTTATTATGTTTTTTTAAGAAAACAACAACAAAAAACAACCCACTTATCTTATGCCTTGTCCCTTTATTGCAAAAGACAACAAAAGCAGCAGCAAAACCACCACCAAAAGAACCCACTAAATGTCATGGATCAAACTGCTGACCACATCCCTTTATCTGTTGCTCTTGCTGATATCACTTTTGCTGTTAATTCATTAATTAAAGGAAATTGATGGAGAGGAGAGAGAGAGGTGGAGAGAGAGAGAAGTGGAGAGACACAAACAGGCAAATATAAAAACCTTGGTATCTCCTTAATGTCATAAAAATCTTTATCTAATAACAGGCAGATTCCAAAACAAAATTAGTGATGGAAACTGGCTAAAAATAATAAATACATGAAAACATATAACAAAGTCAGATTTTTTTGTTTTTACCCTTTGTGGCTCCAGAACACTGGACAGTTAAACTTGACATCTTGCTTATAATTTAAACATTTCTACCCTGCCCTAACTAACCCTTCACCTAATTCTGCTGCCCTGATCTAGTCAACAGCAAGCTGTGCTTATTTATTTACCTGTAGTCGGAGAACGGGATTGGTCGACATTACTGCCAGCTGACGCTGCAATGGCCTGTCTAACAAATGGGTCAATGTCATGATCACGACAGCCTCAGCAACTTTCATTCTGGAGAATTCCATGAGATCATCTTCAAATCCCTCTCTTTCCAGCAGTTCCTGTCCAAATGTTAAAAGTATATAAATATCTGCATTTAGTTTATATTTAAAAGCAGACAGACGCACTTCAAAACTAAAAATATTTCCTGTAATAAGGGCATCAGATCTATCATTAATTTAAACTAAATTTCAGTAAATTCACTGCACTACAAAGATGACCGAGAAAAAATCTCTGTACATCATAGTTTTACAGGATGGCTTTGGAGACCCCAGCATTCCTTTAAAGAGTAGGGCCTGTCACTTTCCAAAAGAATGCAAGATCATGAAAAGGCTCCTTATGACAGTTAGAGGCGTCATGACTTGCAGCCATAGAATTTTTTTTTTTTGTATACTTTATACTTTTATTATTTTGTTGTAACTGGTCCCTTGGGTTTCCTTCCAGCTGTAAAAAAATGAAGAGTTCCACTAAGGCTTTCCTTACCAAATTTGGAAGTGCCAGGATCTCATTGTAAAAAAAAATGTTTTCTAGTGGACAATTGTGGCATCACATTCCCTCAACAAGGTTGTCTCCCTTGCAGATATCAGTGTATGACACAACTGGCCCGTTAAGCACAAATTATTCTTTGAGAAATAAATTCTCTAAAAATAATCTTATTCCACATTTAAGCATTAGAACATTTTATATACAGTGACATGCCATAAAAAATTGGACACCTGTTGGTATTACAGGATGTTAATTTGTTGCAGAAAATTTCCAGAGTAAAATTCTCTGTTGTACATGGTCAGGTCATCTTTTGCACCGTAAGAAGTCTCAGCCCTACCAGGTCCAGGTTCTCCCATATCTGTAAGACCTTCCTTTAATTCCATCATATTGATGGGACATAAGTAGGCATCTATTTCTGCTGACAATCCAAATGCTCTCACAAATTCCCAATCCGATTCATATGAAGTATCCATGGAAGTGTCACCTTAATGCTACTTTGAAACCGTGGTCACATGAGGTGAGTGGCCATAGAGTGCATTCCTCCTGAAGAATATGGACATCAAATCTCAGTGTACCTTGTTTGTACAATGATGTCTTCAAAAGCCACTAATTCTGACTTTCTACCATGCCCGATTATAGCCCACACCGTGACACTTGCACCTCTATACTTGACTCAGGGCTGAATACCTTCAGATGTAAGTTTCTGAAGCTTGCACTCATTGGAGAAGACTACACACTGCCAATGATCAAGGGTCTTGTCAGACATAGCCTTTGATCAGACCTTTTGAAGTGCTTTTTTTTCTACAAGATGGAAGGGATTTCTTATGTGCCACATACTCCCTATAGCTAGGTCAGTGAAGATGATGTTCAACTATTCTTTGAACTATTTTTGTTGCATGGACAATGTCAGCAAGAGAATTTAACAGTGATTACAGATGCAGCAAATCTAATAGTATGCTCTTGTTATCATGTCACTGCTGAAGGCCCTCCAGGACACTTTACCACACGAGTGATATTCACCTTGGTGAACCGTGTGATAACAAGCACAGATCCCCATGAGGAATGTAGAGAAATTGGCAATCTGTTGTTGACTGTCCACAATCTGAAAAGCCCATAACGCAACATTGGGTAAATGGGGATATATCACAGGATCTGCACAACTAGACATTGAACATACAGTAAACAACCTCGTTCAAACCTAATGAGACCTGGAGATGGTCAGATATCCAAAGAAGTTGAATAAGTAGATGGGCTGTTTTTTTAAACAAGTGTTGCTACTTAGCTTATACTGGTGAAGTCAAATAACTGGACTGGAGGTCAGATAACAGGTTGTTTACTGTAATATATGTAATCACACTTGAAATGTAAATTTTGATAAGGTAAATTCCATTTATGGGAATGGCCAAAATTATATAATATGGCAGGGCACTACATTATCTCAGTTAGTTAGCTACACTTTTAGCAACAATTTTGTAATTCTAAACAAAAATGGATTGTTATCTTAGGACCACTCCTAAACATTTTCTCCATAGCTTGATAAAACCAAAAGCAAATCTCTTGAGTACTTTTACCTTAAGCAATCTTTCTACTCAAGGTGTTGTGTACGATGCAGTGGGTATTTTTTTTTGTTTTTTGTCTAAACATTAATTCACATACTTTACACAGTTAATAGCCTCTAGGTGGCAACCTAATTAAAGTCAGCACCTACTAATGAAAAAGATCTAGTCGTAAGACCATGTTAACATAGCTCCAATACACAATTATGAAGCTATAAAGATAGAGAAGAAATAGCTGAAGGACAGCTTGATTTAAATCTAATAATAATAAAAAAATGAATTCTTCTTAAGAATTAAAGTTGACTAAAAGCAATAGGAATAAAGCGTGGAGATAGTAATTAAAATTTGAATGACGGATAAATGAGTATCTACAGGCCATCTTTTGTTGTTTTTTTCCTAAAATTGTGACTTTGTTTAGTATACTAGCTAGATGAACCAAGCTACCAGCTCTTATACGACGACTGCTACTCTGTAATCAAGCTTTTGTGGAGCCCATTGATGACAATCCCATAGAGATCAAGTTGGAAAAGAAATTATCCTTCAACTCTGACAATTTCAATTTTTTTTTTTTGTCTTGTTTCTTTACCAGAAGCTAATTGCTGTCACACTAAGCAGATTTAAAGAGGCATAAGTCAACTTGCTGTAGGCTAGGAATATTTTTTTTTTTTTGTTTGCAATACAAGGATTATGTCCTTGTGTAACTAACCTCTCCTCCCTCATTTCAAGGAGAAAATTTATGATAATTTAATTATAATACTGGATTTTCCAATCAATGTTAGCTGCCATTGCTAGAAATGTGTTTCTTTTATTTATAATTCTCATGCATACTTGATTAATCTGTTTACTTAAGATGCTCTACACATGGATGAGAGAGACCGATGGGAGGATAGGTGGAGCCCTCAGGGATATCTCTCTCTGAAGGGAGGTTAGATACCCAAGGGTTACTGCACAGCTGAAATAGCAGCAACCAGGCATAATTAACAATATCAAACATGCAGCAACCAGGCATAATTAACAATATCAAACATGAAAATAAAAGAATTTTAGTTCCAGTATTTAAGTCCTTAGTCCTGTCCACATCTTGAATTGGCCATTCAGGCATGAAGTCCTTATATTAGAGTTTAGTATAATAGATCCACTAGAATGGCTGCAGGTTTCAAACATTTAACAAGAAGCTAAAGGATTAAATTTAACTATTTTTCAAAATAATTAAGGGATTTTGAGAGAGAGAAGGAATAAGAGTGAAAGAGAGAGCAAGAGAGAGAGAAAAGGGAACTATTCCAAAGTTAGCATTTATACACAGGATGTAAGCAGGTAATAAGGAGGGACTGGCAAGGTCCTTCGTGGGGTAGATTTACCTTCATGTGCATGGTAACAGAACACATCACAATGTTTAATGTGCTGCCCGAAACCATCTTGAAGTCTCTGTCCAGAATTTCCAAGGTGGTCAGTCCTGCAGAGAAGACGACAAATGCTAATATCCTGTTCCAAAACCAAAAGTCTCGAGTTGCAGACAGAAATTCTCATTTGAAAACGAAGACCTACCTATTACCATCAGCATCATTCTGATCAACAGCCAGCCCAACTGGTGTTAACAACAGAAATGTAGAAATCTATCTTTTAGTTTTCAAAAAAAAAACAAACAAACAAAAAACAAAGTTATTTATGTCGGGTACAGATTTCCAAACATTGAGGGATTTCCCAGATTCTCAAAGGCTGTCAAAGTTATTTCTAATAGTACTAAAAGCCATATTTCCTTTTCCTTTTTTAAAAATCTTTCTTACCTATAATGCTTAAATTGTATTACATACACAATGAGTGTAAGAATACACTGAAACAAAGCTTTTATCAAAAGATTATGATCCAAAACATCAAGATAACAAAACAATGCCAAAAAAAAGAGAGGAGAATAAGTTAAAAACACGTGCTACATAGAAATGGAATAAAGGCAGGCAAAATGATGGCTACAGGAAATGAAAACCAAAATGTAGGCTCATGAGTTATAGCCATGTTAACACTAATAAGGTGACAGGGAAGGCCAAACGAATCCTCCGACATGTACATTCACATGTGTAACCATTTAGTAGTACTGAACACACTTACCACTCAAATCATACTTGACTTTCTCCAACTCGTGAAATACCTGGTTCCTGTCTTGGTCAGGTAATAAGTCTTGTAGTTGCTGAAGGACAGTCTCATCCAGTGGACTTGCTCTTCCAGCTTCTTTTGACATGTTGATGGTGTCTACGAGGATTGTACCTGGCGGCAGAAACCAAAGGTTACAAGCACATCGATGGAACTTTGGTCGGACAGAATGTTAGGATAGTGATTACAACTGCTGTCCAAGTGCCGAATCATCAGTGTTCACAGCATCAGCTACATTTTGTGAATATCTACAAGGTGTTACGTGTATAAATAACCCTACAGTCAGCTGGCATAATAAATAGTAGTTAAAAAACTGTTACGACAAACAATACACCCTTTCTCCTTTCTAAACATTTACATCCCAATTAACATTTTCAAAAAGATATTCTAAATTACTGGATTTAAAAAAGTCCCCAAAAAAGGTTTAAATACTGAGATGTACACAACCCTAGCTATTTCTAATTTTGAATTTGTTTTCTAAAAAAGAAAAAAAAAAAATCTTAATTTTAATAGCAGTGATTCTCAACTGACCACACAAGGCAGTAGCTTCACTGCTAAGTCTGTTCTGCACAAGCTAAACAGAATTGTTTAAGCAGAAAAAAATTAAAATGCATCACTCGTTTCTGGTAAAACTACTCTGGCTAGCTAAAGGATACACCCTGGTCGCCACGGGCTGCAAACAAAGCCAGAGGAATGTGGCTGAAGGTGGTGGGGCTTTTGCCAAACTCGGCTAACCAAGTGAACCAGAACTGCATCCCTAATCTCTTCATTGGCAATGCAGTCAATCATGCATAACTACAGTAGTCAGGAGATGTCCTCTTCTGACATTTTGAGCCACAAACCGAGGAGGAGGAGACATATTTATTACAAAGCCAAACTATTAACCCCCCCTCCTTTTGACAAGCAAAGGGGTCTGTTCTAAATTTTAACAACAGGAAACGAGGGATATAAATCACAGAAGTCAAGCCAAACAGTGTACATGCTTTGTGCCCCCATGTGCAAAACACCTGATATCACTGAAGTTCATCACCTACCAAAACAACAGATGAACTTCAGTATCAATAATAAATGTAATCCTTCTGTTAAGCTCTCTTGAAAGTAGGGCACATGTGGAATCTGAAGTGGAATTCCCTTAGCTGATAATTAAGAAAGTATTCCCATAAGAAAGACCATAATTCTTTGTCTCTGTGTTAACTTTAAACGTTCAAATCATAGTGTCCAGGTATCATAAATTCCATCTTGCTTGCTCAGTTTCGAATTCTTCCACTGAGCAGTACAACTTCTGCAGTGTTGTAAGGTTTAAATTTTATATCTAGATTACCAGCAGAACAGAATTGTACCACAGACTCCCAGCAACCTAAAACTTCAAAAAACCTGAGTCTGTTTTGCAAAGAAACTCTGGAAGTGGTATGTGAAAGAACCATAGACCGATCAAGAGATTCTCTGGACCTCCGACGTTTACACAGATCCATCACCCATCTGTATTAATCAGAATCACCAGTCAAGTAAGGTGCACATTAAACCTGACAATGCAATATATGATAAGGCAGAAAGTTCCAAGGAAAAACTAAGAGAATGATGATAATAATAGAAAACATTTGAGACCCATTACTTTTCCTTTCATTCCTGTTTATGTCTGCCCCCTCACATTCTGAAATTCTCCACATAAACTTCTATTTACAATTTTATTTTCTACAACATCACATCCTGTCCCCCCCCCCCTCTTCCCATCTTACTGCATCTTGTCATCAGGTTACAATAGTTTCAAGCAAGAAAGAGTCTTACAATGCACACACTTACTTTCTCTCTCCCTCTTTCCATCTTACCAAATAGTGGAAATATTCAAGACATAGCTCGTTTGCTTTTCTTTTACTTATCTTCTAAATTCTCTCTTTCAAATACAAAACAATGGACAACAGCCATCTGCACCTCATCTCTAATGCCTGCAATAAACGCCATCTTTGTGCGGTATTTTATCATTGTCGTCAGCCAGGTGATCTCCACTGCACCAATTCTGAATTGTTCTTCCACAAGGACACTGCCCATCAAAGAAAGCCCTACTAATAACCTTCATTTTTTTTTTTTAGATGTGGGAGGAAATGGCCAGCTGGAGAAACTGGGGAAGAAACTATGACAGAACTATTCCAGCCGACTTATTGTATAAGCAACATTATCTCTACAAAACCAAAAAAAAAAAACTATCAGAATGTACGTGTTCAAATTTTGCTTATTTTTATGATTCATTAAATTTTGTCTAAATAAGAAGCTTGGCAGTCATGGTTATGAAACATTCTTGGTGTACAGCAGGTCATGTTTACTTGTCACTATGCCTAGAAATCAAGACTTCAAAGTCAAGACAGGGGTTTGCAAAAAAACAAAAATCCTCTCGCCACTTAATCTGTAATGAATAATAAATAATAATAATAATAATAATAATAATAATAATAATAATAAAATTGTAATGTTAAATAGTTTGTTGCATTAAAGAATCAGATAAAACCCGCAAGCTGTGCTGAGCAAGGGCAGATGCTTTCTGTACCTGGACTCGGCTATCTAGGCAGCAGGCTCAAAATGAGAAAGAACCATCTAGCAAGCCAAAGTCTCAGAAATACTTGTTTGAAAAGACGCTTGCTGGTTAACTTTCTCAGCTCACACTACAATGAGTAAGCATGCAGACACTTGGTGGGCACTCACAGGCCAGCTTAAGTTTCTACTAGACATGAAAGTTTGTTCATGGTGCCCATTTGAAATTTCAACTGCCTCCTACTGCATAAATCCTGATTTCTAGTAGGTCTGTTCTATATTTAAAAAAGGGTGGATGGCACAATGAGTGCAAAACAGTGCTCATAAGAAAAAAAGATTGGTAAATTAACATCTAAAGTTATGACTACGACTTTTTCCAAGCTGAAGACTTGGCTCCACCACTACCAGCTTGACTTGTCGAGCAGAACAAAGCTGTACCACTCATTGTAGCAGGCATGAAATTGGGCAAGTAAACATAAAAACTTACTGTATAGTAGCAGTGGTATAGTTTGGTCCATGATAATAGTCTTGTTTTTCAGAATCTCATTGGCAATAAGAGTGGCACATGACCCAACCAAGTTGATGGCTATCTTGCATCTGAAATGGAGAGCGGTGAAGGTCAAATTCACAGTACAAAGTATGCAGCAGAGGTAAAGCAACCCTCTCTGCATCTCATGAACAGTTAAAAGAAACAAGCTCACTTTCCTAGCAACAATTAGCTGGAGGGTGAATGGAATGAAGCAACAGTCATTACAGAGGACTCTTCCTGATGTCAACAACAACAACTTAGCTACAGGATGAGAGTCAAGTCCATTAGTGTGACCGTCATAATGTTAACAAGGACAAGGATGAAAATGTAAAGGCAGCAGCCAAAATAGTAACCTTCCTGATGTTACTGACAATTAGCCGCATGGTAAAACAGTCATGTCACTATAAAAACTTTCTATAAGCCAAACCAGACAAGTGAAGTCTTCATAACTTAGATTTAATATATATATATATATTGCTAATCATCCAAGTAAATTGCTGCTTTCCAAGATATTTAGATATAACCTTCAAAAGATGTCTGAGTTAATGGTTTATTATATACGAGAACCGAAACTACTGAAGTTTTACTGTTAATAACAATTTACAAACCAAAGACATTATTGATTTTGAGACACATACTCCATTGTATATGACCTCATTAAATGGCCAATGGTCCCCCCAAAAAAAAAGCAAAACTAATTAGGTTTTTGCCTTATGTGTCACCTCTGAGAGACAAAAACCATCAAATTATCTGGCTTGGCATTTAATACTGATTAAGTTTTCTTCCCTGCTGTTGTAATTCTATTAGCAGATTCTATAACAGTCCAGTGTCAATATCACCAGGGTCTATGCAAGTTTGTAGACAAATATCTATGACATGCAACCAACAGAACCATAAATATCTTTGAGATGGATAGCAATACAATCTTCCCTTAATAACTAAGCTGATACTATACTAAATACATTCTTTTTCTTTTAAGATTTGAAATATGCATATCCTATGTTTCTTTATCTACCTTCTACTATAAAAAAAAAAATCTCTCAACATTAATAGTAATAATATTATGCAGCACAACTGGGTCTGGTTGACCAACCAATGATAAACTACGGTGACATCTTGCTCGCCCTTTTCTGAATGGTTTTAAATAATCATCAATCATTAGAAAAACAGTATTTCTAGAAATTTATTTGTGTTTAAAGTGGCTGTCAAATGCTTTTGGCCGGCATGTCCAGAGGCTACGAAAGCATGACATTTTACCCACCAAAAAATCAATTTAGGCTTTTCATAATGCATTTGAAAGCTCATCATGAACTAATTTCAGATAATGCTGTCCATAAATGAAGTGGCACTGCACTTGTCAGGTTGGAATTATCATCAGTCTCTTTGTGAGTGGACAACAACAACAACAACAACAACAAAAAGGCTTTTAAGAGTACATGGAAGATAACCAGCCAACAATAAATAAAAATTAAACCAAAGCCAACTTTCCAGCATCAGTTCCGTACAGTCAGAAAATTAAATATGAACAAATCAAATGGAGATGCTGTCGATAGTAAGAATTTCTGTCAGAGTTCCATGCAAGGGAAACGAGTTAATTTCACTTCCATCACTATGCACATTTTCTCTTTAAATCAATCATTATAGTATTGTTACATGGGGAATTAAGTGTAATCAAGTAAGGATATTACGCCGTTTTCCACCCTGGAGAAAATAACAGTCAGACCTTCAGAATAATTGCTGTTTACAAATATTGAATAAATGCACTGAACTCACATAATACAATAAACAATAAACTAAAAAAATGCCAAGTTTACTTTGTAGCACGACAACTTACAAAAAGTGGTTTAAAAACATATATGACCTATAGACGGTCCATTAGCCATTCAGAAAGTTCACAGTACATCTGAATGTTAAGCCTTGCACGCACTGAATGACAAAAAGGAAATTAAATACCCAAAGAATAAAATGTCCCAAAGTATGTCTTAAAACTGTACCGCTTACAAAACAAACAAACTTTGCTTGTTTTGTTTAAAATAATTCTAAAACTATTTATGATAACTGGTATGGATTTCCGATGTAGGTCTCCTGATTATTTCAAATTCTTATTCAAAATTCTGCTTGCTGAATCTCTGGTGGAATGTTTGCAAATTCTGCAATTCTGAAATTTCTGAGGAAAACCATGGCTATCCAATGACATCTGACTTGTCCCTGATGTTTATGCTGTCAGCGCTGCCGATGCAGTACAGACCAAAATCTGTGCCGGAAAACCACAAGAGTTGTCGACACCGCTGTGAAACGACCAAAAAAAAAAAAAAAAAAAATGCGGAAGTTACACCAGCAAGCTCTTCACATCAAGCATCCACCATGCCTCCCTGTGAGAAACACTCTTCTGACACAGCCCTGTCACACAGAAACGAGCCGCAGGCTTTCTCTTGCGGAGAAACAAGTCCTGGAACTTTCCAGCGTTGTCAGAACAGACCAGGCACAAACAAGAACAACACGAAATTTCAGAAATCACGGGTGCTTGCTTACAAAGGGGAAATTATCAAAAGGCCCTTTTTTTTTTTATTTTTTCCTTCATCTTGGAGTTAGCTCTAAATCTTCTGACTGGGTGATAAAGCAAATTTAACGCCAGGCCGGTGACATGGAGTTTCTTGCTCCTCTGCACCAACCCATCCTCCGCATGGGTTTCCTTCCGATTGCTTCCAGTTTCCCACTGACGGCTGGAGTTCTAGCTGAGCCTTTAACCAATGAAATCGGTGGTACTCTTTGATCTGCTTGCATGCAAGGCATCTGTCGGGACTTGAAATGCTAAGGAATACCTGCAGGCTTAGTAATAATCTCAGCACGGTTTTCCTTTTCCCCTTAAAATATCAATTCAGAAGTCCAGCTTTGGCATCCTTTCTCCCTGCTGTTGGAAACCATGATGTAACAAACATGCTGCAAAAACTCTAATTCTGGCTAGTCTGATTATGCTGGAGCACCACCAGACCTGGTACAAGGTCCTATCAGCATTCAGCCTCATCAGGGCATTTATTTACAGATTTAATACTCTGCAGGCACACCTGCAAAATGGCTATCTCAAGGATCCTTAGTCCAGAGACCCTGTTAACATCAAAACAATTCACACGTTTATTTTTGTTTGATGAATAAAGGGATGAGTCATTGCTGTTTACATAAAACCAAAGGTTATGTTAATGATTACCTGATTGGGTCAGGGTTAAGGCTAAGGTTTTGATTGTAAAGTGATCTTTACTGCCCTTTGTCCCAGAACATGAGGTCAGTAATTGTCTGTCTGTTTTTTTTAACTCATCTAACTGTACATTAGCACGGGTCAAGCCCATGTTCTGTTCAGATGAGATTTTCTAGTTCGATGAGAATTTTAAAATGACAACTGACCTGACCTTCAGTTCTTGAAAATACATATATATATATATATATATATATTTCCTAATGTGTTGTAAACATAAAAGCTTGTATGTAATCCATATATAAAAAAATAATAATTTAACACCTGCATATTAGTCTTTAGCAGCATTTCTGACGTTTGCAATATGCAACTTTGCCAAGATTATCAAAAAGTAATATTTTAATAAAGATAAGATGTTTATTTTTGCTATAAGGGAGAGAAAGCAATAAGACTGGAAACTAAGCTTCCATTCTTAAAGTGCAGACAGCAAAACACCTGCTGCAATAATATTTCACAACTTAAGTAAGAATTCCAAATATCAAGTGGGCAGAACATTGGTTTAACTTCTTGTTTTGTTTCTTTCCAGGGACTTACAATTTTTTCAATGCAAGTCTCTGAAAAGAACTTTCTGAGTAATGAATCAGAACCACACAAGACTCTTATTAAAACTATCATGATAAGGAATGATGCTTATTTTCTTGGTAAAAATGCAAGGTTTTTTTCTTCTTCCGTCAGCTGTAAGAAATTAATTTTAGGGGAAACCATAGCTTATATCATGTGACATTAAAAGAATTAAAGGTTCGGAATAGCTGATGATTTTGGACGTTTAATGTTACATATAATTTTAAAAAAGTGGTCAAGTTAGGATGCCTTTTCAAAAGGAAAAAAAGTGGAGAGAAGTTCTGGGGAACTGCAAGCTGACTGAGCTCGTACAATCTTACCCGTCTGATTCCACCCGTTCCTGTGGCCGATGGTCGATTACGCTGACAACGCAGTCTTCAAGCACGGCATCTTCTTTTGACAGAACGTTGTGGTCGACCAGCGTGAGTTGGAGACGGTTTTTCACGTGGAGATCAAAGAGGTTGAGTTCATCACGGAATATCAGCAGGTCTGGAGTCATCTTCTGCTTGTTGAAAAGATGCACAGTTTCGGTCCTGAGGCGATATTCCTGATGAGGTATGTTAAGCAGTGGCAATACGCAAATGCCATTATCTTCACACATCTGAAAATGAGCAAAAAAGATTCTGATTTGATTATGAAGTTTTTTGATGAATTATTATTAATACCATTTTAAGGGAATGTTTTCAATACACGTGGAGAGAGAGATGATGAGAGAGAGAGAGAGAGAGAGAGATGGAGAGAGATAGATGGAGAGAGAGAGATGAGAGAGAGATGAGAGAGAGAGATGGAGAGAGAGAGATGGAGAGAGAGAGTGGAGAGAGAGATGGAGAGAGAGAGATGGAGAGAGATAGATGGAGAGAGAGAGAGATAGAGAGATGAGAGAGAGAGATGGAGAGAGATAGAGAGAGAGAGATGGAGAGAGAGAGAGATGAAGAGATGGAGAGAGAGAGAGGAGAGAGATAGAGAGATGAGAGAGAGAGAGAGATGGAGAGAGAGAGAGAGAGAGAGCGAGAGAGAGCGATGAGATGAGAGAGCGAGAGAGAGAGAGAGAGAGATGAGATGAGAGAGCGAGAGAGAGAGAGAGAGATGAGAGAGAGAGAGAGATGGAGAGAGAGATAGAGAGATTGAGAGAGAGATAGAGAGAGAGAGAGATGGAGCGAGAGAGACGAGAATGCTAAGAGAGAGAGCACATTAAAAAAAGACATTAGATATTTTCTTCTTCTAGTCCACATAAAACGTTAGGTGGCAAACTTAATTTTATTGCTGGTACCAAAATAAGAAAACATTTGCTATTTGGTATAAATAATTTATAAAAAAAGTCAGACATTAGTCAAAGACAGGTTCCTTTTTTTTAAAATTACAATAAAAGCGTGTAAAAAAAAAGGGGGTCTTATTTCTAGATTCAAAAGAGAAAGGAAAATAATGCTAAAAAAAAAGGGGCATTAACAAAGTGTACAGATGAATTGAATCATACCTCGTTTAGAAAATGTGCATACACCAGTGCAGAAACTGCTGAATCAAGATCACAGGAACCATTGCCGATTACAACATGTATGACCCGAAAGTCAGACAAGTGATCCTGAAGAAAGAAAGAAAGAAAAAAAAGAAAACAACTTTTCAGAGCACAAAAGATGGCAACACCTGAGGATATTCATCTCTAACATCACAGGAAAAAAATACAAGCATTTACTTTATGCAGCTGAATGTGTCCTACTGTCTGGAATGAGTAGTGGGCGGCCGAGTACATAGTAAAGGAGGCTGCTGGGGTTGTAAGGATCAACTTTGTTAATTTGAGTTAATTATGACTATTTCTTTGCACTTCTCCAGTCTGATGGTAAGGCTTTCTAGTAAAAACATTCCATTCCTCCAAGAGGTAAGAGCGAGCCAGGACCAGTATTGGCATACTTGCTAGTAGTAATCATGACAATAGGCAACCTCATCAAGTAGATCCAAAGACAAAGGGTTATTAACCCTTTCAGGGACAAGCTGACCACTTTTGACTAGGCTGTCATGAATCGTTTCATGATTGCTTCTATACTATATAACTAACAGCACACAGAAAAATGCTGGTCAACATTATTGTTTCCTCTGTCTATTTTTACCACTTTGTTTTGCTGCAAAAAGTGTATCTATCTTTGTTGTAGTGATGGTATTTCATCTGTGATGATGTGCAGTCTAATACTGAATCACTTCCTTCTGATGATATAGGTTGAACTCTCACCATTCAGCTGGTCTGACAGTGATTGGTGAGGAGAGAGGGGTTAAGTGGAGATCAGATCATCTGCAGCCAATCAATGTGCCAGCATTTTCACAACCACCCCTCATTGGCATGAAGATTAATGCTGCTGATGATATCAACTCATCCCTCATGGAAACTAATCAGAATGCTGTGAAAATGCAAAGGCAGCCAACCACACCAGACAACACCTGGATGGAAACCACTACCAAGGAGATGAAAGCTTTCATAGCAGTAAACATCACCATAGGCCTTCATTTCATTTCATTCCATTCCATCCATCAACAATTTTTTGAGTACAGAAAACAGTATGAATGTGACAGAGGTATCTAAAGTCATAACACTAGAGAGATTCAAGAACCCAACAATAGACTGCATGAGAAAATGCATGTGATTCAAGATTTCCACAAGGTGATGTAAGTTATATTGTGATGCTCTCCTTTAACCATAGCATAGCAGGGTCCTAGTCACTTTTCTCATTATCGTGAGCAGGTGCACTTAGAGCTCTGGTACTAATAGCTCATCTCCTTTCAAAACTTATTGAAACAGCCTTCTTGTTTACTTAGTTCCAGTTTTTTCTTAGCTTCCTGCTTTCACCTAAACAGAGCTGGCAGGCATCTTTGTGCAAAACTTAACACTCACGAGTGCCCTAAAACCGGGACAGATCAGAATTCTGGAAAAAGAGGGGTTTTCCGTGACCAAGTGAACTCATGAGGGGCCACTGACAAAAACCAGACAAGACTCGTTGTTGGAACTCTTGTGTTGTTGTTGTAACTCACAAACATTGTTATTGGCTAACTGTCTATATCAAGATGCATGTAAATATGTGCATAACTCCAGTTTTAACACACTGCTATTTATGATCTGGCTTCAATGCTAAAATCAATCACTTAATTAATAAAAAAATGATCAAAAACATATAATTAAGTAATTATTCTCAGAGAAGTGTCATGGAGTTCTGAGTACAAAAAGCAGGGATATCAGAACCCATACAAACACAAGAGAATGCACCATCTTGCACAACTACGATGCGTGTGTTTCTGGTCTTCTCAACAAGAAAACTATAGCCTTATACAGAGGTGTGAAAAGTACTGAAAGCTCACATTTAATGCATTACATAAAATGTTTTAGTTACAGAAACAATTAAATAAATTTATTGACAAGATTCCAGTGTTCCTTTAAAATCATTTTAAGATGTGAAATCTGTTTAACCTTTAACGGCTCATAACAGTAACTTTCTTTCTGCAAGTGAACACAATCTCTATGAAACTGCTTGTGTATTCCATGGAGCACTGTTCAGATGGGGCCATGAAAGTGCTATTCTTGGAGCATGAGGGTTTGGAAGTGTGGACTATCTGCTGGAGCTGATGAAGATGGGCCAGTCAATAGGAAAACGTTAATATTCCATGAGCATTAGCTGTTATCTTGTCTATGGGCCACAGTTATTTTTTCTGTTAGCTGATTAGAATTTGTCCTAAACATTTGAAATACCTAGAAGAAAATATTAATGGTTCATTTTAGCATGTAACTGTTCACAAAGCTGCCCATATTGCATACAGTAACAAATGTAGTCTGAAATGCAATAAGCAGAAACTGTACTTTCTTCCCAAATTCTTTTAGCTAAAATTTTAAAAATACAATACACAGGTTAGAGTAGCATTAAGCATTTCTATTTGCTGTAATTGAAAAATAATGCACTTTTTAAAATCAAATTTCATTATCTGCAAGGAAACCATTAGCAGGTGTTGGTGTACTATAATACTGACCTTTTCATAGCAAAATAGAAAAACCTTACTAAAACCTAGACTGACCTATTCTCTTACCAATATAACTCTCATGTCAGATCAGTGAAGTATTAATTTCTCATAAAATTTCACTCAATTATGGCATTTCCTATTCATTCCTAAAATTATTGTGAACAAGGTTTTCCACAAAAAAATAAAATGTAAATTGTCATCCTCTTTTAGCTGAACCTCAACGTCTACAACTATAGACTTGCATGGTTACTGCTGACAAGCACTGGCCCTCAGTGAGGCCTGCTACTTCTGCCTGCAACAGAAAACGGAAAGTCTCTACTAGAACTCTTCTGTTCAGCTGTGGAAAAAAAACAACCATCCCAGAGTACATAAGAGAAACCCATGCTAACAGAACTGGTACAACAGAAACCATGCCATGGGAATTTAAAAACCAATTTAGTTTCTAACAAGGATCAAACTCTGGGCCTATGCCACCAAGTCCTAAAAGAGAAATCTTCTAAAAAATATTCAAGCCATCTAAAAATAAACAAAAAAAACACACAACATACATTTCAAAAAAAAAAAAAAAAACATTCAGTTGGTGAATCAGGACATAGCGCTGAACAATCAATCAGGAAAACCCAAGACTAAATGCCCCCTCCCCAAAGTTTCTATATTGTTTGAATGTATACAAGTCAGCTTATTTTAAACACTACCAAACGAGAGAGAATATATATATATATATATATATATATTGTACATTGAAAAAGTTAACATGATAAACAGATTATTTGCCATGAACCAGATCAGATGACCTCATCCATAAAATGCAAACAGATACTCACTAAACACTTTCTTGTTTGCCGAAGGTAATCTTCCATTGTTCCTTTGAATGTAACTTAATCCCGTGGATGAGAATCACTGTAGAAAGTAAAGTTCATCCAGCAATTCACCAGTTATTTTTTCCCTCTCATCCCTTGAGTATTCACCACTCTGTACATCCTGTCTGACCCTAAGAACAATAGAGTGAAGATTTTCAAAATAGTTTTGCAACTTAAAAGAAAAATGATGTCAGAACAATTTGCTATATAGTTTCTTATGCAAAAAAAAAAAAAAATGTACATTTTTTATGTATAGAGAGAGAGAGAGAATGAGAAGAATAGCACGAACTGACCTTCTTAACATCAGTACTTGGTCTGTTTTAGTTTTACGTTGTAAATAAAAAGTGATTACCTACATTAAACATTTTACGTGAAAACTATTTAAAAAAAAACAGAAAGAAATCCACAAAACTCGTATACAGCATGCTCCACTACGTACCAACCCAGCACTGCCTGGCAAATATTAACAAACCAGCATGCATTAAGCCGTCTGTCGGTACGGCAACTATTTCACTGATACTGCAGACACTTGCGGTGACAGCTCAAGAGCTAATCCGTCCCGACAAGCAACTGCAGTCTCCCGCATGTAACTACAGCAGACTAGTACATAATTTAATAGTGCCGTGCTTATCGATCAGTTTATAGATGATGAGAAGAGGGGGTTCAAAAGAAATTAGATATTAAATAAGATTTTAATTTGTAGAGAGAGGGGGGAGGGGGAGAGAGAGGAGGAGGTGGAGTGGTTGGGGAATTAACTCAGTAGATGGATACATGGGGTGTGGCGTTACCACTAGTAAGAAGCCGCTTCTGAGAGAGAGAGAGAGAAGAGGAGGAGTGGTTGGGGAATTAACTCAGTAGATGGATACATGGGGTGTGGAGTTACTTACCACTAGTAAGAAGCCGCTTCTGAGAGAGAGAGAAGAGGAGGAGTGGTTGGGGAATTAACTCAGTAGATGGATACATGGGGTGTGGAGTTACCACTAGTAAGAAGCCGCTTCTGAGAGAGAGAGAGAGAGGAAGAGGAGGAGTGGTTGGGGAATTAACTCAGTAGATGGATATATGGGGTGTGGAGTTACCACTAGTAAGAAGCCGCTTCTGAGAGAGAAAGAGAGAAGAGGAGGAGTGGTTGGGGAATTAGCTCAGTAGATGGATACATGGGGTGTGGAGTTACCACTAGTAAGAAGCCGCTTCTGAGAGAGAGAGAGAGAGAAGAGGAGTGGGGTGGGGAATTAACTCAGTAGATGGATACATGGGGTGTGGAGTACCACTAGTAAGAAGCGCGCTTTGAGAGAGAGAGAGAGAGGAGGAGTGGTTGGGGAATTAACTCAGTAGATGGATACATGGGGTGTGGAGTTACCACTAGTAAGAAGCCGCTTCTGAGAGAGAGAGAGAGAGAGAGAGAGAGAGAGAAGAGGGGGTGGGGTTGGGGAATTAACTCAGTAGATGGATACATGGGGTGTGGATTTACCACTAGTAAGAAGCCGCTTTCTGAGAGAGAGAGGAGAGAAGAGGAGGAGGAGTGGTGTGGGGAATTACTCAGTAGATGGATACATGGGGTGTGTGTGGAGTTACCACTAGTAAGAAGCCGCTTCTGAGAGAGAGAGAGAAGAGGAGGAGTGGGGTTGGGGAATTAACTCAGTAGATGGATACATGGGGTGTGGAGTTACCACTAGTAAGAAGCCGCTTCTGAGAGAGAGAGAGAGAGAGGAGGAGGAGGAGTGGTTGGGGAATTAACTCAGTAGATGGATACATGGGGTGTGGAGTTACCACTAGTAAGAAGCCGCTTCTGAGAGAGAGAGAGAGAGAGAGAGAGAGAAGAGGAGGAGTGGGGTTGGGGAATAACTCAGTAGATGGATACATGGGGTGTGGAGTTACCACTAGTAAGAAACCGCTTCTGAGAGAGAGAGAGAGCGAGAGGAGGAGGGGGGTTGGGGAATTAAGCTCGTAGATGGATACATAGGTGTGGAGTTACCACTAGTAAGAAGCCGCTTCTGAGAGAGAGAGAGAGAGAGAGGCGGTGGAGTGGGGAATTAACTCAGTAGATGGATACATGGGGTGTGGAGTTACCACTAGTAAGAAGCCGCTTCTGAGAGAGAGAGAGAGAGAGAGGAGGAGGAGTGGTTGGGGAATTAGCTCAGTAGATGGATACATGGGGTGTGGAGTTACCACTAGTAAGAAGCCGCTTCTTGTTAAGATGATTAATAAACAAACAAACAAAGATATGTACACGTTACAGTGGAGCCTGGAGAAGAAGCCGGTCGCAGGAACAGCATCTCCGTCGAGGGTGGATGAGTTATCCAGTGCAACAGTTTGGAACTGAGGCAAACAGGTGGGGGAATGTTCACGAACGGGTTTAAAAAAAAAAAAACAACAACAACAACCAACCTACTCAACAGCACCGCCCTGACCATTAAAATGCGATTGGGTGGGGGGGGGAGAAGAGAGAGATAGAGGGGAGAAAGGGGAAGAAGATCAGCGAAGGAAAAGCAATTGGTCCAACCACACAAAAATTTTTTTTTTTTTTTTTTTTTTTTTTTTTACCTGGCATATCGACAGAGCTCAAATAATAAGCCATTTACGATGGTCGCCGATTGTAGTTGCTTACGGCAGCCGCTCCGCGTCTTTGGTCCTCCTGCGAACGCGTCCCTCAACCGAAACGTCTAAAAAACGCAATATAAAAACATACGTACCAGCAATTTGAACGAGTTTGTTTTTTGTTTTTTTTTTTTTTTTAATATGTAAGGAGTGGCCTGGGAGGGAGGGAAAGAGAGAGAGAGGGAGAGAGAGCCGTGTGGGGTTTTCCGACCTTTTCTAATTCTAAGGTCACCCGATGTAGTGCTTCACGGCAGCCGCGTCTTAGGTCCTCCTGCGAACGCGTCCCTCAACTGAACGTCTAAAACGCAATATAAAACATACGTACAGCATTTGAACGAGTTTTTTTAATGTAAGGAGTGGCCTGGGAGAGAGAGAGAGAGAGCCGTGTGGGGTTTTCCGACCTTTTCTAATTCTAAAGGTCACAGCGCAGGCGCTCGGGGGAACTGGCGGCATTTCCGGACTTTACTTTGACATTGATTCATTGCTAAAATGGTTGATCGGATATTAAAGATCATTTGCAGCAGGGAGAGGTTGGGGGGGGGAGCAAACTTTGTGGCAGTTTCTGTCGAACCGAAAAGATGTTAAAGTGATGCCTTTCGTGTTTTGTTTTTTTTTTTCGATACTACATTCCTGGTCATGGGGTACGAGTGTCGAATTTTTGGATGTGCACACCGTTCCAGGTGAGACGGCTGAGATCTCGACTGATGCCTTAGTCTCAGTTATTGACAAACGCGGGTCGAAGGAAAAAAGGTTTTTTGGACTCTGTGGGGACAACTGAAGCAGGCAAGAACAACATCTTTAGCCGACTAAAAACCAAACCTGGAAGGGGCCTTGTTGGCATCGGGTGGTTGTGCACACGTTGTGCACGACTGTCTCCAAACAGCTGTTGGTGTATTATCCAATTGACACCGAAGCGTTTATCGTGAAAACTCCCAAATACCTTCACATGCACCCAGTTCGTGTAACACAGCTTAAGTCATTTCGTGACTTTGCCGGAGTGGAACACAAAAAAAAGGGCTATTACAAACATGGTAATACCAGATTTTTGTCAATGCTACCAGCAGTTGAAAGAATTCTTTACATTTTTGATGGCTTGAAATCGTACTTCTGTTCCCAAGAACACTGCCCAGGATTGATTAACCCCCCCAGCAATTCTTTGAAAATGGTTGTGGGGAAATGTATTTATGGTTTGTACATGGACAGCTCAGCCTTTTCGACAAAGCGATTCTGGCCACGGAGAAGGACAATGCCAACGCAGCAGATATCGAACTAGAAATGCAAAAAAACCTGATTACAAATATAGAAGAACGAAAAAAACTGTGAATTTGTACCTCAAGGTGCAAAGGCCTTGCTGAGAAAACGTGAAGAAAATGGTGAAAGCATTGAAAAAGTGAAGATGGCAAAACCTTTTTGCTCATTGCAAAGAAGGACTCATATTAGTAAAAAAAAAAAAAAAAAAACAATCTAAGTGCTGTACTAGAATACATTCTTTGTCTTCCCGGAACTTCTGCACCAGTTGAACGGGCGTTTTCTGTAATAAATAATGTGTGGTCGGAAGAGAGGGGCAATATGGTGGAAGCTACAGTCAGGGGTCTTCTGATGACTATAATAAGCATCCCAGTAAGCTGCTTTTTTTGACAAGGCATTTCTTGGAGAAGTGGTTTCAAGTGGAAAAATATGAAAAGTACTGATGATTGAATAAAATATTACTTGACAATAAAGCCACATGTGTTTAGCCCATTTCATTTTTAAATGTCACTGTTCTGCTTGACAATATTTCACATGCTTGCGCTGTCAAGCAAAGCATGGCTGCTTTGTACCCCTGTCTCTGTCTCTTACCCCCAACCTTCTAAGTGATAAAGACGAATCGTACATCTCTCTTCAGCGCTTGCCAGGAACTGCCCAGACCTGGCTGGTGGGGAAAGGAGGAGGCTCGTCTCCCCCCTAACCCACACCCTGCGGCTTTCTTCAGACCCCTTTCGTGATGCCCTCTCTCCTCCTCCCCCCCCCCCACCAGCCTCCGCCATGGTCCAGGTTTCAGCTCCGAAAACTATGGTACAGTTTATCTATTCGTCGTCGTTTGTTTTATTTTGTGTTTTTGGGGTGGTGTGTGAGGGAGGGTGAAAGCTTGTTGTGCCTTTGTGATTACCGTCAGTGTCAAACCGATCCAATGGCACCGTGGTAAAAGGAATTGCCGACCGGAGAGAAGGTCTTCTTCCCCCACAGTTAGACAGGAGGTGTAAAGAGACGACCGAATGATGACTTGCCGCCATCGCGTCGTCACGTCACGTGGGATCCTGTCGCGTGACGACGGGAAACGCTTAGCGTGAAAATGTAACGCTCAGTTTAAATAATAATAATAATAATAATAATAATAATAACAATAATAATAATAATAATATTAATTAATTTTTTTTTCCGAATTAGAAAAGTTCCGTCGCCGATAATCAAGAGGAGAGAGGGGAGGGGCGGAAACCAGCCGACCGGGGCGGAAATCTTTAAGGCGCATGCGCGTTGCTAAGTAGGCTTTTTTCTTTCTTTTTTTCCTTTCCAGTTGGCAACGAGACGCCGCCTCCTCCTCCTCCTCCTCCGAGCTTTCTATCGTCGGTGTACATGGCGGAATCCCCACCCCCTCTACCTCTGAGTGGGTCATCGTGAATTCGCTCCCGTCCGCCGCGCTCCGTTGGGGGTTGTTGCTCGTTACTCCCCCCCCGGGGTGACCCGTCCTCTCCTCGGCGGGCGAGTGGGTTCCTCCCGCTGCTGCGGAGGTGAGCAGACGACACGTGCCTGTTTGTTGTTCGGCTTTGTTTGGCATGTAAGTACCGGTAAGACGGACACACCTGTCCGCCTACCTGTCTACTACCTTTCCTTAGTTAGTGAAGACCACACCTGCGTTACATTAGGGACGTTCAAATGAAACCCGGCTGAAATAGGGTCTCCGCCGCCGGTATCCGGCCGGGTCTCATTTGAACGATCCTAATAATATTTTTGAAAAAAAAAAAAAAACAAAAAAAAAGGTGTGGTGGGGGGGCTGGGGAGGAGGTAAAGAACGAGCATCCGACGAAAGCAGGGGGTTCCAAGGCGGCCCAGAGTTAGCCCCAGCCCCCCCCACTTTCTCTCTCTCTCTCTCTCACTTCCGGGAGGCAAAGATAGAACCAGGGACAGCTCTGGAAAACGTACAGGTGACGACCACTCTCACCTGTACACGCCCCACGCAGAGGGAGAGGGTAGGGGGGGGAAGACGGAAGCAAACCCCATTGAAGCGCTAGGAACAGGGGACCTATACCTGCCTGACGCCTGAGAGAGAGAATGGTGGGGGGAGGGGGGGGAGAGGGGGCAGAGATAATTGTCGGGATGGAAAGGAAAGTCTTAGATATTGGAGTCACTAGAGCGTGGGGACTGAAGACCCCAGTACTGACTACTGGTCCACTTGGGGGGTTTAGTCAGAAGAATGGGTGTTCAGGGGTATCTGGGATGAGATCCTAGGAAAGATAGAGCCACCTGGAACGGTACACATATTACCAGAAAGACCTTGTCTATTCGGTTATCCCCCTCCAACACACCTTACCCTCCCCCCCCCACCACCACCACCACCTCTACAAATGCGTATTGTACACGGGGGGGGGGGGGAGGGTTCACTTTGTAATCAAGTGTCAACTTAATTATTTCTATCTACAATGTTGAGGTTTGTTTCTGTTCTGAATTATGATGTCGTCTCTGTTATATTTGATATTAAATAAGTAAACCCCCCCCCTTCCCCCCCCCCCCCCACCGGTAAAGCAAATAAATGTGAAGTAATGCTCTCTGCCGGATTCTATGGGCTTTAATTCTGGTAATTAGATCCAAGTTGCTTCATATAATATGCGCACAATCCGTGGAAGCTTTGTTCCCCTTCTTCCTGCTCATTTATACCCCTTTTCCTAACTTAAACTTTATCTCTGTACTTAAATATCCAACTTGCATTGTGTTTTTTTTTTTTGTAGAAATTCTTTTATTTTGAATTTTTTTCCTTAAATCATTTGGTTGTTGCCCCCCCCACCCCATATTTTTGTTGTTGTTGTTGTTGTTGTAATGTTCTTAACTAACTACTTTTGCAGCGATACAATGAGTAAACACAAGTTTAAAAAATCTTCAAAGGAAAAATCGCTTTCAGTAATCAGCGCAGAAACGGTTGAGCCTATCGCTAGAACCCCAGGTTTGTACTTCTTTCGGATAATCTGTTTGCTAAGTGCAGTGGACTCCAACTAAGATGAAAAAGCTTTTGTCATGAAACATTTTTGAAACTTCCACTACTGAATTTACTGCTGTGTTCACACCTTTAATACGAAATGTCTGACTCGACTGGCACCAGCATGGGGAACAGAAGTTTTGTTTCAGTTTCATTGATTGGTTGCCTTCACACATGTTTTGATGAGCACCTGTAAGTAGGTCTATTTATTCATTGTCAACGCTAACTGACAACCAGTCTTGGTTTCCCCTATTCTTATGCCGATACTTCAGCAACTACTGTTTCCTATTTTTGAGCTCTTTTGAGGAGTGTAGAAAAATAGTGGCATCAGGACTCTCAGAACATGCTGTTTTGTGCATCCATGATTCCCTCCAAGACGCTGTGTACTGCTGTGAAAACTCCGTTGTACAGGTAGCCCTTTGCAGTCCTTTTGACAGGAGAACATGGTCTCATCCATGTCTACTTAAGAAATAATGGAAAGTATAAATTTACTGAATTTATTTTGAAAATGATGATATGGCTAAAGCAATAATTTTAAAAAAATCTTTTTACTTAAAGTAAATTAAGTCTGTTCATTAACATTGCTCCATTAATATGGATGACTAGGAATTTACAGTTCTGATAGATGCTACATCTCACACTACCAACCATATTCCTTTCTCATCTTTCTTGCTTCTAGCATCTTTTCTGAGATAAAAGTAGAAGTTAGCTAAGTTACATCAATGATAGGAGAAGTAGATGTAAAGTATTTTGTAGGTTTTTCTTAAAAAGTTAGTTATTTATTTTACTTTTTGTGCATTTGTAAAATGCTATTGTGCATATCGTACTAATTAGAAAAACAAAAAATTCACATAGCATATGTTTATACATGCATAGATACACACAACTTTTATTCAGATTACCTGCCAGTCTTCTGGGTTGGGATCAAAGTACTATCAAAAGAGCTGTTGGTGATTTTACACGTGCTAGTTAACCTAATATGATTACTTCATTGAGTTGTTGATTTAGACTGGTTTAGTCTCTTTTCCAAGTATTTGGGTGGTGGGTTAATGTACTTTCTTGCCTGGAAAACAATGAAATTTGTTCTCACAACTTAAAAAGAAGTAATTTTAAGATTAGTGGTAACTCTATTGGCTTGCATTGCCAGAGAGATTCACTCTCAAGTTGTGTACTCTTCCATAGGTGGGCTGGACAAACCTGTTGTTGTTAAATTGTGGAAATAAGACTTAGATTATTAGGTTTAAAAGAGAAATGGTGGGACAGGGAGGCAGAAAGAGAGAAAGGAAAATAAGGAAAATATAAAATAAATAGGTATACACTTTGTAAAATAATGCATTATTCTATTACAGTAATAAAATGTTCAAACACTTTCACACTAGCAGCAGATAAATTATTTTCTGTTGTTTTTTTTTTTTGTAATTCAGAAGACTCAATACATGAAATTTGTAACTTGCTCTACTTATTTTCTTAATTCAGTTGGTTCCATTTTCCATAAAATATGAATTAATTCTGAAATTTCAAAATAATTTTTTCAAGAAATGTATTTTTACAAAATTACTATAAAAATCTGAACTGGAATTTATTTAGCATTCAAAAAGTTCAGTAAATTTCAAATTTTATATAGTAAGATCCATCTTTTGCATTAAATAGGTTGTAGATTCTGTAGAAAATTGCTTGAAAATTGCATTATATTGGTATTTGTCATTGTTTTCTTTTTTGTTTTTTTAAAATTAAAATTTAGCTTTTTTTTCAATTTATCATCACCATTATCATTAATTCATTCACATGTCAGCCTTTACAATGGACAAATATGAAAATTACACCTAACAAAAAATTATCATTATTTCATCTTTAATGGCCAACATAAAAGAAGAAAAAAGACTTTTTTTATGTTGTATTTATATGCTGCTTACTATTTTCATATTTAATCATATGTTAGTTTTACTGTGAATTATTAGAAATGAAGTGAAGTACAAATTCATTCAGGGATTAATCTTAGTATCTGATATGAACAAAAACAAACTTATCTTACCAGATGTACAATATGCTTTTGCTGTTTAAAGAGTATTTTATTTTTAGTAATATGTAATAATCAAAGGTAAAAAAAAACAACAACAAGGACTTCTAGAGTTGTATGAGCTAGCTGCAGTTACATGTCACACTTTGTTCTTTTTCTTTCAGATCAGTATATATGTTTTGGTAACTTTTTACTTGACTATACTGAACTTTGCACAGCTAACAAAATGGGGTACATTCCACACATTGTACCCAGACCAAGACCTCTAGGGAATGCCCTGATCCAACCAATTATATCTGACTCAAAGGTGGAGAAAGGAAAAGGCAGCACAAGAGAAAGACATTTTCACCACCCTCCATTGGAACTAGATTCAGAAATGGAGGTAGGAAAGGACACAGGCATGTAAATTTTTTTTTGTTTTTTTGTACTTGTTACATTACAAGATGGAAAACTACTAGTGTTTTTGGTAAACCTGCCCTAACCTAGTGAAAAATTAACAAAGGCAATAAAATACTTATTCAGGCTACTGGAAACCATTTGACAATACTATTATTAAAATATTTTTGGGGAAATAGATAAGCTAAGCAATCTGAGCTTTTGTAGTCTTTCTTGATAGCTAGATCTAAAACAATTAGTACAGTAGAAACTTGTTATTATCAACCTTTTATTGCCCAGGTCTCAGTTGACAATACCCAATAGTTTGTATATTTAGTCAACACACCAGGAATGCAATTGTCAACTTTGAAGTCTAGTCTGCTAAACCAGTTTAATATTATTTAAATGTGTTACATCATTCTGAACTCCACACTAGGCATTGCCTAGGACAAGGGATTTGACTGATCAGGCTTTTTTCCTAGTTCATGGATTTAGTCTTAGCGAATCCTAACCCTGACTTTTGAGATGTAAGGACACCTCATAATAGAGAGCTAGAAGGGGAAGGCATGAGGCATCAGCCTTGGTGACCAGGCAAGTTACCTGGGTACAGTTAAGGGCCATTGTGCAGTGGTCACAATGTAAACCAGTCAAGATCAAGGGTTATTTGCAGAACCTCTGCTACATACTCCAAAACCCTACTAAGACTCTTCATTTTAGATGGGGGGGGGTGAAACTTGGCTAAAATAAAAATTAACAAAGTAAAAAGTAAATTATAATATATTGGAGGTAAGTCTTATTAATTACATAACTGTTTTGATGTTGTAAAGTGTTGTGAATGCTTAGAATTCTGCAATAATAGCATTGTTTTTTTAAAGATGTGAAATAAATCTGGTTTATTAAGGTTCTTTTTTCTATGAATGTTTAAAAAGGCCTTTTCTAGAGGAAAAATCTAGAATCATGGTAAGCCTAAATAGTGAGTACTTCGTGCTCTGTTGACAAACAGTACCTGTGAAACTAGTCACTTGCTGTTTTTGAAAGTTTTATCCCCCTTTTTTGTTGCATTTTTAATGTCTGTGTGTCAATAAAAATACATTTCTTCTGTGAGTTTCTTTTTCTGATTCCCTGAAAGAAGAAAATCATTGAACTACTATTTATCTATTAGATGTAAAGGAAATTTAAACCATAATATTGTAATGTTTAAAATGATGCTTTAATCAGAAACTAAATTTATTTCTTTGTGCCTTTACTCCAGAATTTTACAACTAAAACACACATCAGTTTAAAAGCATCAGTAACCTATACCTCTACCATAAATTTTTACTGCATGAATATGGTAGACTTTCTGAGCAAAGGAAAGAAAAAACAATTACTGGATAGAGTGGACAACTGAGTGAGGAGGTGGAAGTGTGGGATTGTTATTAAAAAATTAAAAACTACAAATTCACTTTAGATTTCTTTAATATAGAACAAACACTGTCACAATTTACTGTTTTCAGAAAAAAGAATTAAGGAACATCTGAATATAATTTTAAGTAGTCCTGTAATCTTAAGGATTACAGTTTGAAAAGAATGCAAAGATATTTAACTACAAATTTTGTCATTGTTTTTGATACATTTCATGGAATGAGCTCTGGCTATTAGCTTTGTCTACTGCTTGAGATTGTGTGTGCATGACTCACGTGTGTGTGCACACACACACGCATATATTGCTACAGTTTCTTTCCCTACCTTTCAGAACTAAAGGATCAACCTCCAAAGACATACACTACAAAAGACAAAAGTGAGTACTTCATGCCTCACATTGAAGTAGAGATGGAAACAGCTGAAAAATATGAAACAGTGTCTGAGGTTTACATTAGGGGTAAGTTGCATTATATTACTCCTATTATCAGTCCTAAAACAATGTTTTGGCTGTCAAGTAACTACACTTTCCATCTTGAATTTCTAGAATTTCTCTCTGGGTAAAGTTAATGAATGCTCTCAAAATGTATTATTATGCTAGAATCTTAAACTAAAAATTTCAGGTGTTTTTAATTTGATAGATCCATTGATTAAATCTAAGGTCCTATTTTAAGTTAATATTTATTTCTGGATTATGCTGATAAATAATAAAAATATTATAACTCCTTTCAGATTTTTAAAAATATTTTCAAGTCATTTTACTGATTCTGTTTTTTGAGCCCTACAACCATTTTTCTTTTTATATATTACGTCAGTTTTTACCTTACTTACACCACGTGGGGAGCATTTGTGTCCAAGCCTAGAAGCATTGGTTAGTATTTGTGTTGAACTGGCTGTATATTTAGTCAACACATGGTAATGCTAAATATGTTGGGTTTGAGTGATATGGATTTTTCAATACAGAGTTATATTAATGAGGAAGGTATTATGTGTGATAACCCCTAAGGTGCAACACATCCTGAGTAATACAGATTTGAAATGTATTAAGTTGCAGGTGATATATAGAGGATTAAGCTCCTGTGCAGACATTTTGTAAGCAAGCAGGGACTCACTTGTTTTTGTTAAATTCCTATATGCCAGCAGATTGGGGCCTTAGGTTTAACAGTCATGTTGAAAGTAGTACTGGAGGTATCTAACAAGAATCTGTTCTTCATTGCCTACTTTGCTGTTACTATGACATTTTTTCTACTGAATAATTTTGTTTTTTTTTTAAATTAGGCTGGAAAATTGATGCTTTCATGATGAATATACTGTGCAGTTGCTGGATTCCACTGGAAAAGCTGCATACAATTGAGTAAAGTCTCATTTGCACTATAATTTTTTTTTTTAATGCCATGAAGAAATGACAGATTATGAAACATCTTCAGTAAATATGAATGTATAAATTCACAAATTATGGTCACTGCATTAGTAGAGAAAGTCATAAGCATTGTATCAAGGGAAGTAATTCTCACTTTAATAAATAAATAAATAGTAGATGCTAAACACTTTAATACATTAAAAAAAAATTAAACTAAGAAAAAGAACAACACTGTTTAGAGAAAAAGTATTTTAATCATTATTTTAGTAATATAGATAAAAATATATTGTAGAAAAATGTTATAGAGGGGGAAAAACTTAACTAGGATTTAACTAGACAGAATCTTTTTTAAAAAAAACTGTCATAACCTAACAAATGTTTTAATGTTGTTTTTAAATACATTTTCTTTAAAAAAGAAACCCGATGTTAATTTTTTAAAAATATGATACAAATGCTGGTAATAAATGCATAACATGAAATTTAAATCTAAATATAAACTAATAGATTTAAATACCTCACCCAGGCATTTTATTCTACACAAGCTTGAAAATGATTAGCATGGACATTGATTCAGTGCAGTATAAAAATTCTTCATACCTACAGTGATTGTTAGTAGTTTACAAGAATAAAAAGAAAGAGAAATAATGCTTTAAAATGATTTTTATTGACTTATCCTTGTTGAGCAGGAAGTCATTCTTTATTTCTGCAATATCTGAGGAGGCCTAGAGACACCTCTGCAGTTTGCACAGTTCATGTAAGCAGACATTAGACCTGTGAACCAGACATGTTGACTTAGGTTCTTGACGTCTTTGGTTATAATGTGAGCCTTCATGTTTATAACATTTGTTTAACTCTTCCATGTACACTATCTTCACTAGGAAAAGACCCATCAGAAATATTAGTAAGGTTGAATAGAACCATTGTCTGTAAGAAGCCAATGCAAACAGGGTGATTGAGAAAATTAAGAGAATCTTACAACTTGCTAGATATCAACCAAGACTAAATTTCAACTGCTAATATAGCCAGCATATCACATTCATCATCACCATCATTAGTATTCTGCCAACAGAGAAATGAACAGTTGAGGTGGTTTTCTGTTGACTTCATATCACACTGTCAGTATACTAATTCATCACCATGGAAATTTACATCACTCTTGTATTCTTCTGTGCTGTGATCATCATTGTTTAGAATCTTAGACACCTGGTAAGGATGCATAGTGCTATGGTTATTACGAACAAGTATTGCCACTGCTATTCCTCTTGGAACTTGCCACTTCCTTCTTTAGCAGGAAATGGAAGTGGGAGGAAACAAAAATTGACAGACTGGTACAGAAGACCAGTTGATGCCCATTGGGGATCAAATTTAGGCTATCTGCCACAGCAAACCAGTACACTTTAGGTAAAGGCACCCACTATGGCTTTTTAACATGAATATTCTGAATGTCCTTAACATTTAAGGGATTTTTATGTAATTTTAACTACTTGTGTACTTGTTTTTATTATGTAGTGCCCTAAAATCTATTAAGATTCTATGTATTCTTTGTATTTCTTATTTAGTTTATGGAACACTGGCCTTACAGAGCAGACAATTAGCCTCCTTGGTGCTTTTCTGAATATCTGTACTAATGTCAGGTATGTGGTTAAAATAAAGATAAAGAGTGCAAAATGCAAGTTGTTGTTTTTATGTCTAGTAAAGGTCTTAGTGGACAGGTGGAAATGAGTTTGCTTATATTTATATATGTAAGATTGTGATGTAATAGCTACAGCAGGAAATTAAAAAAAAAAACTCAACTCTTTCCCTGCCAAGGTTTTTTTAAGTTTATACCCTAAAATGCTCAACTTTTCAATATTTTTACACTTTTTTTTAGCAGAAATAAACAAACAACTTTTATTGACCCAAAACATAGTTTTTATTCATCTTTAATCTTGCTCTTTACAATATTTCAGTAATGCTTCTTCACAGAATGATAAATGTCAAAGTGTTTCATGTCACAGAGAGGCACATTGCAGTGCTTACAAAACAATTGAGTATCACGGAAAAATCCTTACCTTTTGCATACCCTGCAGTCTTCCTGGGCCTGAATCAACAATAATTTTGGCAACTTGTTGCACATAAAATCAATCTCTTCTCTCCATGGGAGTTGCCATTTTTGAACCAGGAAATGACGTAATTTCTCTTAACAAATTCACTTTTCCATTGACAGATGATTCAGAACTCTCCTAAGGGTTTTGCCAATGTTTAAACAAACGATATCTAGTGCAAATGATCAGCCATCTTTTGAATGTCACAAAAACTTCATTAGATTGGTGATCTTCGACTTTGGCAATCATTGGAATGTGATCATTGATTGGAGATCTCCACCTTTGGCAGGGAAAGAATTAAATAGCAATAAATAACACAACAAGGTGAGAGCATGTCTCCCCAAGAGGGTCTTAGGTGTGCTAAGGTTCCACTGTATAAGTTATTGCTGACCTCTTTTAAAATACATATGCAGTTCAGACATGGAGTTCATATTATTTTAAAAATATATTAGTATTTTGGAATTCAAAGACTTTTTATTAGGATGAGGTGTACTGTATGTAATCATAGTTATGAAGAATAGAAAACTTAGGTTTCTAGTTTGGCCTACAGTAGATGTTTTTACAGTGTACAGTGACATGATTGCAGTTTTTAAAATATTTTCTTGGAAAGAATACATTAGACTAAATACTTTTTAATACTAATAATCATGTACAGAGTCTATAAGTATAAGCAAAAATCATTAATGCTATAAATATGCATTAGTGATGATAAACTGGACTTTTTGAGAGCTATTAGCATAACAGGTGACATAGCTATCAGCAACAAAAAAGATGTTATCACCTAGCAGCTCCTGGGTGACAAATGTTCTTCTAATGATGGCAATGAAGTTCTACAAATACAAGATGCATTGCAATTTTTCTATTGTTGAAATTTTCAAAGTTTGAGGAGAAATGGATTTCTTCTCTAGTGACATGTAAGTGGATTTAGAACACACAATTAATCTACCAGTAACCAGCATGCTGTGTGCAGTAAATCTATCATTTGATCTCAGTTACACAGCTTCAATCATGGACCATTGAAGAGTGCCAGGAGAATAGCTTCCCCACTCACTGGTCAGGCACCTGCTGGTTTTAATACTTTTAGTTGGTATGAGATTTATAAGAAACATTTTCAGTTAGATATTAGGTACTGTCTTTATAGTATCAATCTGGAATAGTTTAACCCAGTCAGGTATCAAAAGCAGGCAGTGTAAATACTTTTAAAAGTAGACCAGTTTGCACTTTTGGAATATGAGGGCTACATGTTAACTTTATGAACTTCAATGCTCTTCTGACTTTATTGCAATTTGATTAAAGAATTTGAGCTTCAAAATAAAAAAAACATCAGAATGGTATGGGAGACCAGGAATAGTTGTTACAGTACAAGCAGTTGCATAGCTAGAGTTTGTGTTGTCCAGGGCGGTCCTTGATTTTTCCAAGAAACTTTTTTTTTTTCATTGTGGTAGACCAAACGTGCCGCCCCAAAAAATTGCTGCCCGGGGCAGACCGCCCCCCTCACCCTCCTTTAGCTACTCTAGTGAGTACAAGTAACTCCTAATTAAATGTATTAGCTAACTTTGGTATCATCAGATCAAGAGCCAAAATATATGACATCAATTATAGCTCATCTATACATTTAATTTAGAATTACTGGTGTAGTAACATCCAGAAGAGTAAGGGGAGGGGATAATTATTACAGGGTTGTCTTCCTTATTCCAAGCTATTAAGGACTTTCCCAGGATTGCATTTATCAATGTAAAATAACAAGAAATTATATTAAAAGCTGAATGGATTTTGTTGCTTGAAATTTATTGTTTTTTTCTTTTAGAAATCTTGCAGTAAACAACAATCATGTTAAAGAAGAAAATTACAATGAATTAATGCAGAATTCAATGTAAGTAATATTCTAACAATTGTGAGTTTATTTTGTTTGTTTAGATTATTAAAAGACAATGTACCTACATTCTGCTATGTTTATGTATATAGTAACAGTACAGTATGATAGATATTTTATAGTTAGTTATTGTTTATACTTAATAATCTCCCTATTACATTTTTGTAAAACCTGTGTGCAATCCAATTGCCATGGTACATTTACAAGCTTTTCTGGAATATGAAGAGATATCTAACATCATCAACAGTATCATGAGAAATTTTTTATGTCAGTAGGAACAGACAGATCTAATGTCTACAACAATATGAGGAGCACAAATATATCAAAAGTCTACTGTATGAACAGAGCAGGCAGATCAAAAGTCTACAAAAATGCAGACAGAAAGATCTAAAGTCTTAATAGCATGGAAAGAGATATCTGATACTGGGATAGTATGAACAAACAGATCAAATGTCTACAGTATGAACAGACAGATCAAATGTCTACAGTATGAACAGAGATTTAATGCCTACAGTATGAATGGACAGATCTGATGTCTATGGTATAAACAGGCTGATCTAATGGCAACAGTTTGAAAGGACAGATCAACTGTTTTAGATATCAGAGACTGATCTAATGTCTATGGCAGAATATTTTAACCAATACTGTGGCCCAGAGACTTGAACAGAAAGAAAAAATATAAATATAATAAAATCTTGTTAAATAAAGAATGTCTTGTATAAGAATGAATTATGCAAGGAGTTGTATGTGGCCCATGGAGCTAGCAACGTATCTTCTATGCATCTTATACAATCAAGGAACAATAATATTTGGACACTTCAAAATAGCCAACAAAAAAAAATGTCTAAATTCAAACTATCATACCTAATTAACTGATCATTGTTTGACCCCTTCTCTGTATATCAGGAGTCCTCTAGTTTTAAATATCTTTAAGTGTGGTTTGAGAACAAAAATTCAGAATTTTTGGTGTCATTTTGAGAGATAAGTCAGAAATCAACAAAGCTATCCCACCTAATAAAAGAAAAGAATATACATTTAAAGTTTAAAAGGTATAACAATATGAAAATTACCAAAATGTTGGGAATACCAGAAAGTACTATTTGTATCATTTTGAGTAGATTTACAGATCGGGAATTTGTAGCAAATTTATCAAGACCTTGCTGACATAAAAGGTCCCATATGCATGCATTTGTCATATCAAGGGAGGGTTTTCTGTTATAATTTTAAGTCGTATATCTCTGCATAATGTTGGCACTATGTAAAGTATATGACAGTTTTAATGGTCAGAAATATTTGGTAATATTATAGATTAGTCTCTGGCTGGTAACAGCTAAGTTTTTATTTTCTTGACAGCCAAAACCATTTTTGGAATGATGCATTGCACAAAGATTATTGGAGAATACAAGTGGAAAAAAAATTAATTATACAACTTGGCCTCTTCAATCACCTGGTATATCATTGAAAATTTATGGCTAAAAATGGAGAACTTTTTGAAAAAATTGTCAAAAATATAAATACACTCGATGAACATTTTTTTGAAAATTTAACTCCTAAGTATATAAAAAGCATGAGTCAGTCTCAAGGTGACTATTGACTTGTATACACTCCAACAGATACCTGGCCAAATTTTGAGGTAATTTCTTTCTTGTTTTTTTGTTTCAAATTTAACAAAATTTTACAAAAAAAGTTTGTTTATACTGGCCATCTTGAAAGTGTCCAAATATTTATATCCATTGATTGTGTGCATACAGGTTTGTGGCATTTGTTCAGCATATTCACTGATAGCACATTGAAGCATCTCATTCAGTAGTCTGCACGAAACTCTGGGGTGGGGTACTGTGTGACTTTGGCTTAATGACCTGTTACACTGTAAACGATAAGAGAAATAAAAAGATTTCTGGGGAACAGAGGGAATTTAAGTTGAAATCAGAAGAAAATGTTCTTTTGTTGAAAACATGGGGAAACTGCAGTGAGTTTTGTGCTTACAAGTTATACCTGAACCAAAAAATTGACTTTGTGGCACACTTAAATAGTTAAGGTTTGACCAGTATCAAGGAGAATCACAAGAGAACATTTTGAAGAACTTGAAAAGCAGGCCTGAGAAACAAAAATATCTTCACTAAGTTTGCAAGGGTTCAAAGAGCATGCCTTGCTGCACCATAAAGGGTGACTCTCTTGAGCTAGTGAGAAATTGTTCAAGGACAGGGAAGCGGTGAAACAGTGTGCGGTCAGGATGGCACATCTGGTGATGATCTGATGATCAGAAATTTTGAAAGTCTATTATTGCTTCATAAAAATGTGATGAGGAGAGTAAATGACATGGATGAACATTTTTTCTTCAGAAATTAGATCTAGTGTTCAGAAATGCTAAAACTTTTCACTAGCTCTGGAGAAAAATACGGCTATCAATGAAATCGACCATGTTGGTTTTCATCTGCACAACTGATGAAGACTTCTCAAATCAATCTTCTGAATAGTGGTACAAGAGGGTCTGACATTTTTGCAGCACTTGTTCCTGTTGTAAATATGTAGGAAAGGTTTCAGCATTGTGACTAATGGTGCAAAAGCAGTGACTGACAACAAAATGGCATTAGTCAGTCCACTTAAAAAGAATGGAGTGAGTTGCATGACTCTCTACATCATCATACACCAGGAAGTGCTATGTGGGAAGTTTTTGAAGATGAGTAATGTCATAGGCAATGTTGTCAGTATAATAAGCATCACAAGAGGCAGCAACAAATCCCACAGACAGGAAGTGCATATATATCTTGAACAAGGTAAATGCAGAATTTAGTGACTTACCAATGCACATGAGGATATTGGCAACACGTGCCAGTATTAAGAACAACTACAAGATGTGAAGTTTTTTTGCTCCTTGGCATTCTTGACGTGACTGACTTGAGTGTGCTTAACTTCAGTTTGTAAGGCAGCAGAATGTCTCCCAGCTAGTTGGACACATCAAGGCATTCTGCAAAAAACACCTGTTTAACATGTCTCAAGAAGAATGTTGTTATCTACATTTGTTCTTGCCATGAATTCTTGACAGATGACAGCAGTGCAGCCTTTTCAACTTTTGCAGAAACATTTGAGAGTATTTATGTTGAGTTTGAAGAGAAATTTACAGACTTTGATGTATTAAAGCTAAGTCTTGAGCTATTTAACAACTTGATAAAAAGTACAATTGTGCATCAGCCATGGGATCTTTAGCTGGAGTTGTGCAAGCTATAGTTCAGCCTCTTTTTCCTAACAAAAAAAAAAGAGCTTTATGATAGTTTCAGAAAGTTGGTTTGTAGGAATCATTTCTTGAACCTGCTGTACATTGCACTCAAAATATGCTTGATGTTTGGAAGCACATATTTTGTGATGAAATATGAAATTGATCACTTGGAACAGGATGGAGAATGATATACTTGACACATACCTTAAACTCTCAATGACCAACATCAGGATTTGAGTTTGAGTCACTAGTTCAAGATAAACCACTTTTCCAGTGTTCTCAATAACAGGTAAGATTCAAAACAGATTAAAACTTCTTTAAATGCTATGTAATTAGGCAAGCTGAACATTAAAAGTACAGACTGTGTCAAGAGTAAAATTTAGGCCCACAATGCTTGAATGGTTTGGCAACCATGGTCTGTTGTATAAACAAGCAGATCTGATGTCTTAATAATATAAACAGACAGATTAAATATCTACAGTATGAAAAGACTGATCAATTGTCAACAGTGCTATGAACAGTATAAACAGGCAGATATAATACCTTAATAGTATGAATAGACAGATCTAATGTCTGTAGCAGTACAAACAGGCAGATCTAATGTCTTGGTTTAATTATGCAAATCTCAAACTGAGAACAATATCTACACTTTTCTGTGTATTTCTACTTGCCACTTTGTCTACCTCAGTAATTAGCATCAACCAAAACATAGATAAATTCAGAGTGCTTGTGACCCTTAAAATTGGTATGTAGTAAAATTGTGCAAACTGCATGAGTCAGGTTTATTATAAATATGAGGACCGGACAGTTCCAAGCTGGGTTGAATAATATACTTTATCTACTACAATTTATTGAAAATAAATTAAATTAATAAAAAATTAAAAACATTCTTGTTATTGCTAAGTGTTTTGTTGATATAAATATTACTCTATATCCAGTCCTTGAGATGTATAAGTGCATTGTATTAAATGCTATTTTTATCTTCTGTTTATTTATTATATTTTTTACAATAAATGAGTGCATTGCTGTATGTTTGACTAATCTAGAGTAGAATGTAAGATATGTATAGTATTGAGTGAAATACTGACCTTGGACACACTTCATTATCTTCAGATAATGCAAAGGTTAGTTTATATTTTTTCACAGATTAAACATGCTTTTCCAAATATTTCAACTTTGTGTCATACACCAGGGCTGACAATAGAGATAACCTGTACATGGGAGACAACCCTAGTATGAGGGAGTGTAGTGCCGTGGTTATCCACTATAAAGTGTTGCCTATCCAGCACTTCCAACTTTGGCAGGGAAATCCCTACTAGAACTCTTTCCTTTTTAGATATGGGAGAAAACCTGAGAGTCCATGGGACACCCATGTTAGTGGCTGGTAAAGAAGACTGAGAAGAAACCATGCCAAGGAGGTAACCAAATCAACTGAGTTGACCCCTACTGAAAATCAAACTCTGTACCACAGATATGGCAGTCCAGTAGTGTAACCACTGGCCACCGAAATAGTTTAGTTACAAAGGGCACATAGAGTAAAGTTGAAAATCATTCCATTTTCTTTCCCTTGAAGTTAACAATTACAGAATTTGTTGTAGGAAACTAAGCCTATAAGGTACACTATTTTTTTATTCCTGATAAATGGTTCAGTATTACTTATGACAGAGTCATTCTAGGTCATTAAGTTTTAAAAATCTTGCCTCTTTGACTATCTGCATCTAAATCTATTAAATTATGCATTGTAAAATAAATATATTCTCCATATCAAATACTATAAATTGGAGTTGTGATATTTTTAAAGTTTTTCTTCATTGAAATATTCAAGTAATCATTGCACTTGTCAGGAATATGACACATGCTTGCATGTATTAAATGTTACTATACATTATTATGATTAATGTTCAGTTTACTATAGCAAAAATTGTATTCATTTGGGAAATTCTATATGTTTTATGGTTATAAAATTGGTGTTTATAAACAAATAAATGTATTGATTAGATAACTTACTTATTCTGAAGTAATCCTTAAATTTGGTATATGAAAAATTAATGTGAAAATTTTTTTTTTTACATCTAACTAAAAGTAATCTTTTATCTTTAAGCACTTTCCAAAAGACTCTAGCACATTTACTATCTTTCATATTTAACACAATGTATATGTCATGTGAAGTTGGTCCTTGGTATTATACGTCAGCCTTTAAAGATGAATTTTCACTTAGTGTTAGATGTGTGCTGCAGAAGTTTCACATCTGTAAGGAATTATTCAAATCCGCTATGTCTTTTTATTCATGCAGATGACACGGACCTTATCTACAGTAAGGGGAGATTGGGACTAGTTGTTACAGCACTAGTCATTTCTAATTATAATCAGCATTATATACGGTCCAATGGTTGCACCTCCTCTGCATGTTAGATTAGAAAGGCCTGGTGTTGTGACAACTAGCCACGGTCTACTCTGCACAACGTTTTCCATTTTGACTGCAAAAGATTAGCTAAAACAGTTTTCAAAACGTTTACAAAAGCTTCACCCAAAAGTTAAACTGAGAAACAGCTGGTGTCAGGGCTTGCAAGGCACAGGGATTTTTAGTTTTACATTGGAAGCAATAAATGAAAATATATCAGTGATTTGTAGTGCTCATGACTGTGGAAATTTGATTTTCATTTTGATCTTTCAGAATTCAGAACTTGTCTCTCAGGGATTGTGGTATTACAGATAAGGGAGCAGAAAAAATAGGAAAAGCCCTTAATGAAAACAAGAGCAGCAAACTGATGTGTCTAGACTTGGCAGGAAACAAAATAGGAAACAAAGGAGGGGAACATTTAAGCAAAGTGAGACCTTGTGAATAATGGTACTGCTGTGAATCCCACATGGGGATCTGCACGTTGATTTATAAAAATGATACCAATGTTAAGGGTTTTTTAAAATTTTTTTTGTAAAGTTAAAAATTTAGTGACAATGTATTTAACTAGCTAAGTATCAGGATAAGTCAGTGTTAAAATTATTAATTACTAATCATTAAATTCATATGATAATTAATTAATTAAATATTCTCACATTAAAACTTGAAAGACTGCTTTGTGTTCTTGAGCTCTTGAAGTAAGAGTGGTAATATTATTGATGTTCATCTTGTGAAACTATTATATGACTGAATGCTGTACAGCACTATACAGATCTATGAAACAACCGAAAACTAGTACAGTGAGTGCTACCTAAACACATACAACTATGATACAATGACTGAACGTCATACAGCACTCTACACAACTATGACACAGAAAGTATTTTATGGTTTTTGTGATTGGAAGGTTGTGGTATCTCCCTGTTTATTAACGGACCAGTTTTCCTTTAAGGACAATTTTACAGGCTTACACACTGAATGGCATATCAGATTTAACAATTTGAACTAATGTATATTTACTGTATGAGGTGGAACATTTTTTGGGGGGCATCAGTAAACTCTGATGTTTGTGTACATGATATAGCCTTAAAATGGACCTGAAGGCATACATCATTAGTTTGGTCACATATTTACATAAGTTAATACTGACATTCGTATTCTTTTCTTTTAACAATAATGAGAACTGGTTACTAAATATCTTAAGGAATGAAGCAATGTTATGTGTTTGAAGGTCTGGTGGATTTTGTACATTCTGTTATCAAATCTGTTTCCAGAAGGGTATACATCAGTTTGTTATTTATTCTTTTTATGTAGAAACTTGGGATAATTTTATTGTACAGGATGTGGTTCATTTGACCTCCTAAACTGCAGTAGTATATAAACTTTCATGTGTTGTGGTTTTTAATCAGTAAGCTGCTAAAACCAAGGCACTGGTGGTTCAAAAGACTGTTGTTGTTGTTTTTTGTAGGGACTGAGACTGAATCGAAAACTGCTGGTGCTGTGTCTTGCAAGTAACTATATTGGAGACAAAGCAGCCATCTTGTTTGCTGAGGTAAAATTTTGACAAGTGGCTGACTGATTTTAATATCTCACTGAACTTATTAAGTTTTTACTAGAAGTTTGATTTCCCTTAAAAATTTCTATGTGGCATCTTTCCATCATCATCATCAATTTTTTTTTGTACATTTAAACTACCATTAAAATCATCAAAATTCATATTCAGGAAATGAAAAGTATCCCCTTTAAAATATTATCATAGAACTTTAGTAAAAGTGCAGAGCAACATATTCTAAGGCAAGGGATTTATTCTAAGAAAAGCCTTTACCCACTTTAATTGACTGAAATAAGAAGTACCAAGTAATTAATCTTTTCTCTGAGCAATCTATTATACTATCATCCATGTTTAAGTCCAGAGTTTATGGGAAAAAAAGAGCTTGTGAAAAACGGGATTTGGGCTTATAACAAATGCTTCCAAAATAAACTGGTTTATTCTTAAGTAATGTTTTTCAGTAAAGATTGAAAGGAAATGTCTTACCAATTAACATTAATTGTTTATCAATTTTCATGTAATATACTTGGAAAACATCAGTTTGGGGTATGTTTTGGAATAGGTATTAGAGGGGTAACTTTTTACAGCACTGGTAATTTCTAATTAAACATGAAGATAAGGTTATAGTTGGTATCAATATCTTGCTTCTCAATCTCTAAACATATGACATCAATTATAGCCTCTTCTATATGTTTAATTAGACATTACTGGTGCTGTAACAACTTACCCTTATAATAACTAACCCTGGGAGTCAGGAGTCTTCCCTGTTTGAAAAAAAGGCAATGCTCCCCCAGTGCATTTTTTTCTTTCTCTATTAACAATTTTACTGGGTTTTACAAAATATCTCAGCATCTCTTGCTTTACCTACACGTAAGCTGTGATAAATTACCTTATTCCATTTAATTTATCACTTAATGAAAGAAAAGTAAAATGTTAGTTTTTTCAAGAAGTAACTCTAGATGATTGTTTGCAGAAAATTGTTTGAAACTAAAGAATGTGTATTTTCAGAAAAAGAAAATGTCTTGAGGCTTGATCTGCTCTTGATTTATAAAAGACATTTCTATTTTAATAGGTTTTATGTTACAAACAGCATTTAGAATCAGCTAAGTTTTGTCAGTGACTCTGTTTGTCTGAACACAGTAAAGAAGAGAATATAAAGTGCATCACAGACTAACAATTATAGTTTTTAACAATAATAATGTGAAAGATTGTACATTCCAGTTTTAACATGAAATATTTAAAAAAATATATAGTTAAAACTATTGGACCTCAATGGTTGAGTGCTCAAGTTAAAATTTCAGTCAAAAGCAGAACTCTTTATGTTGTACTGTCCTGGCATGATTTCTTCTTCATCAGCCAATTTAAAAATAAAGAGTTCTAGTAGGGTTTTCTGGGTATTTTGTGTAAAGATTCTGACAGTAACTCTTGACTGGCTTGTACATTCCTCAAGAGCCCCCAACTATTACTAGCAAATTGCTTGGTCACAAAGGCTGAGACTACCACACCTTCCCCTTCAACCTTGAAAGTCAGGACAGTGTGGTGGGTTCCAGTCAGGTATGCAACTATGGTAACAGAGATTCTTAGAAATGACAGCCTAACATTAGCTAATGATTTAATTAACTCGATGGATGAAGAGTAAAATCTTATTTATTTCAAAAGAATTACAAATAGAATTCCCTGCACCAAATTCTTATACTTATTATTTTTTTTTTTTTTTTGTTTTAAGACACTGTCTCATTTTTCTTTGACTCATGAGGAAATCGTGGAAAGAAGACAACTACGCATTTTACGACATTCAGTGAGTTTTCTTACTTTTTGTAAAAAATTTGTTAACTTAATTCATTATTGAAGAAAATTGGGAAAATATCAGAAAGGCAATGACTGCACTAGGATGTTCAGTAATTTTTTTTTTTCTATGATATACCATTTACATTTTTTAAGATTTTGTGAAGTTAAAAGAGAAATATAGGGAAAATGATGACATCTGAAAAATTCTAGGCCATTCAGTAAAATTTTTTTCCTAAATTATATTTTTAAAAACTTTTAATTTTAATTCATTCAAAATGTACATGAGCTTGAACCCTGAGGATGCTGGACTGTGAATTTTCCAGAACTGCCGTGGCTTTCAGGCTCATTAAGATACACATTTATTTCTATTTATTTTTACATTAGTTATTTATTATCTTATTTCACAAAATAACTGGAGGGCCAGTACTGAGTATTAGATATTGTGGGCTTGTGCTTGCCACCGGGGCAAAATTCCGGGACAATAACTTATTTGACCATTCAGACTACTGATATCTAAGCTCAGGATCTGTAAACTGGAAACTTGGAATTAAGAACCCAGCAGTCAATCAAGGAAAACACTGCATTCCAGTATTAATTTTACATGCAAAAGAAGGAAAATAAATAAGTAAATTGAAAACAGATTTGATTTTTTTCTCTTCTCAGACAGGGAAATAATGGGATAAGATCTGAGTACCACTCTACATTGCTGGGAATCTATTGTTTGAAGTATTCTTTCAGTGCATACCACATGGTGCATCCATCATTTGGAGTGTTCCTTGTTTGGAGAGTACCTTTCTTGCATTTCTGTGTTTTCGAGCATTGTTCTGTTTGTCAACATATCTCTTGATTTTAAAAAAAAATAGCTACATTTTTTTACCCACCATGTATATCATTTGATCACCATTACAATTCTTTTTTCTGCATGCCCCATGGTTACAGATTATGTTGTTGTGTAGTTAGGGATCTATAGTGTTCACTGTTTGTTCTACTTTAGAAACAGACAAAATAAAACAAGTTGGGTGGGTGGGAGAGAGAGAAAAGTGGTTAACTTTACACTGCAAGCATGAGCAGTTTTTTCACATGAATTACATCAGCTAGTTAGCTGCGGTGTCACAAGGAAACTGAAAAATGAATGCCAGGAAATGTTTCCATGCTTCATTGTTTTCTTTTTGCCTACATTTTCATCGCAAGGCAGGTTTAGTACATGCCCAAAGAATATATCACAAAACACCTGCCTTTTTAAACAATGATGAGTTGTGTGCATCCCATTTTCTGCAGAAATCACCTGAAAAAAAAAAAGAGAGAGAGAAAGAAAGTTTTAGAAATACATTAGAAATGCACTTTCTTTTAAATAAAGTATCCTTTCCTAAGTTTCACATTGCAGTTGATATTTATATGCACCTGCAAATTGTTGTTTAGCTATTACTCGAGGCACCATTGGTGCTGTATTGTGGGAAGGTTTTCTAAGTTTCCCGCAGACAGAAACCAGATTCAGATTACTGCTAGAGTTCTGGAAGGACCAATAATAAAATCAAAACTTCGACACAGTCAGCATTTTGTTGTAACTCCAAAAATGCCAAAACTTTGTGTTGGTTGGCTGGCTTAAATGCAAAAAGTTGGAGTTGCTATGAAGTAGAAGACTGATCAAAAAGCGGCAGTTATCTTCTGCTGATCAGTGTGGAAAAATATTCATTAGCACTCCGACATTGTACATTTGTTAAAAAATTTTCTCTGTTTGAGGAGGTAGACAACATAAGTACCTACCACAGGTGGGTTGCTACTTTTTGCCTGTGCACAAACTTACTTGCATGCTTTTTCTGTTTACCCACAGCCTCCACCCAGTAGATATGGGGATCGACCGGGAAGTGTTCGAAGCACAATAATATCGGAAAAGGAGAGGTCTTTTAAGAAAGAAAAAACATGGAAAAAAAAGGTATATGCCAGTAGCATAGTGAACACGTACATTTTTCTTTGTTTCATTATTCACATGGGATTAGAGCTTAAGTTACTCCTGTTAAGAATCTTGCATCATGCTTTGGTATGTCCCACAATATAAAAAGAAACTGAAAAAAAAAAACAGTCAACAAAATAAACCATCTATTGTATTTGTTTTATAAGGTTTATAAGAGCAGTGCAGCAGATTGCTTTGATTCATGTCATTGATGCAAGGTGGATGGAACCAAGAGAGTGTGACCAGCCCTGCACAAGCCATGCACAAAGGTCTGCTCCAAGGAATTCAGAAACAGAGATTACTAAGACCAACCATCTCAATGCACTCATATGTACAAATTTACTAGCACAAATAAGACTCCCTGCTTACCCTTGAGACTACTGTCACATTTAAATATGAACCCAGCAAGTGGATAAAACTACATCAGAACAGCAATGGCACAAGACCAAACAAATGCAGAAAAAATTGGAATGGAGCACAAATAGATACAACTTTGTTTGGTCTTTTTTTTTTTCCTCTCACTTTACAGAATGACTGGATGGCTTCTGTTGATACCACAAAGGTTTTCTTTCAAATTTTCTAATGTGAGGTTATTTTGTGGTTTCCCATTGGCTCTGTTTAAATAAGATGTGGCAAACCTCTAGTGGGTGCGTAAAACAATACTTTGTATATTACTAAAATCTATTATTTAATAATAACTCTCTCAGTGATTTGTTTCAATTCTTTATAAGAATTAAATACTAAATGTTTTTTTGTTCTCACAACTCGATCTTATTTTTATATTTATTTTAGTAATTGTTCTTTCTTTCCTCTTCACAGGATTCCAAGTTAAAGGAAGATGGGAGAAGCAGAAAGGACAAAGATGACAAAGGAAAAAAGGGTATTTACTCAATTAGATAGATTGCTTAAATTCTAAATGAAATAATTTATTACCAACAGTTACAATAATGTACTGTAATCTGTTTCCCTCCTTATTCAAAGGAAGCTCCCTCAAGTTTATGTGTTGTCAAAGTTCAAAGAATTATCATTTTATAAAATATTTAACAGTAATGCTGCCGTGTACTTAAAACAAAACTTTCTAATAGCAAGGAAATACATACCTCTTCTGATATTGAAATTACATGTATACTTTTCTTCTTAAAAGGTATTTTTATTTTTAAGCAAACATAAGCTTCTTCTGTTAATAAATTAAAAATTAAATACAAGACAGTAGCCTCTCCTGACCTGCAATCCAAAATCAGTTCAACAAAATACTAGTTATGCAAGCCCTATCTTAAGTGAAAGAGCTACGACATTCAGAAGCTATTATGTAAGTTTTAGGCTAAGACATTAAGGCTAAGCATGAAAATCACAAAATGGCCATGGATAAAATACATAATAAACTGATGGCTGCAACATCCAGCAGCATGATAGGTCAGTCACTGGTGTGTAATGATCTGAAATGTGCATGGAACATGAGAATATAGCAAGTGACTATGTTCTCATCTTTAGTTGCAGCACAAGTATGGGCCCTTGTTACATTTTTTACCACCAGGATGTTATGTTCTTGCATTGGCTAGCCATCCAAGTTTATTGAAAATGTACTGAATAGATGTGATGAGTGAACATTGCAGCAGTCCATGAAATACTAATCTGAGCAGCAGTACATGCAGTTTTGGGAGTCAGCAATGGAAAGGTAATGCAGACTTGTCAGAAAATAGCAAAACCAGCTAACCAGCCTGCTGACAAAACTACCTTACAACTTTAAACCTTACCTCAGTAGATGACAGCCATTTTTTGTTTGCTTTAATGTTTTAGAGCAGAGGTGGGAAACATGTGACCTGCAATCATCTTTAACTTGGCCCCTCACCATTGTCTAGGTATTCATGCTCAATTCATTTTTAGCTTACTACTTCCAAACCTGATCACCTTGTAATTCCCAAAATTGACTCTTAAGTGCCTTACGACAATATTATTACTAGGACCCAATATAGAGTAAATTTACAAAGCTTTCCACTGCATGCGAGACACTTGATGGGCAAATTATATCCTGGTAGAAAAAGAAAAAAGCTTGCATGTAGTATTGTGGTGCCTGCTTTAACAGGTGGGCACAAAACCTAATTTTCTGTTAAAACTGTTTCTTGTTAATCAGCAGGCTATGTGGGCATTGTTGTGAACCTGGGTACTAATAAGCTGATAGGAAGTTCTCAAACTAACCCCCTACTTTCTGTACATGTTATTTAGACAACATCCAGAGATTTTAAATTTTAGAGGAAAATTTTCAGTCCATTTTAATATGTGCATAATTCTTTAATGGGCATTTTGCCTCCTTTCTAGTGTGAAATTAGTCATCTCCCATGGTGATTAAACCTAATCAAGGTTGAAAGAGGTTGGCAACAGCATGGAAATTCCTTTTACAGCTCTTCATTTTTTAGATGTTGGAGGAAACCAACAAAGCTGGGGTGGGTGGGGGGGGGGGGGAGGATAAGAAATCATACTGGTGAGATATACCAAACTGAGCTGTTCCCATCCCGACCAAGATAGGAACTTAAGATTTTGACTGTAAACACAATGCACACACACACACAACACACACACACACACACACACACAATATATACATTATCAGCTCTTTTCTTTTTTTTTTCCTGCTGAAAATGCTGGATCCAGGGAGTACATAATGAGGATTTCTGCAGGTAAGAATTTAAAAAAAAAAAATGCTGATGTTGGGAATTAATTTTGACCTTAAGCTTAAATTTGATTCTTTTGCCTTTATCAGAACTATACCAAAAGTCTATGAATGATTATAAAAGAACGATTTAGACATTCTTTACAAAGTTAAATATCTTTTATTCTTTCAAATCTAACATATCTGAGCTTGTATTTTATATACTTAAAAAAAAAACTGTTTGCAGCATTTTCCTTTACTTTTTTTGTTTGTTATTGTTCTAGTGGCTAGTTATAATGAAACAAAGTCAGGAGGCAAGGGAAGAGATAGAAAAGGAATGAGGAGTCGACAGGCGGTTACTAGTGACCAAGAAGTTGGTAACTTTTCTCAAACTTGACAAGTTAGTACAGAAAAAAAAAACTTGATAAAGCAAGCAGGTATCTTCTGTCATTTTACTTAAACACACAGGTGCACCAAATGAAATTAAAATGTTGTGGATTAAGTGAAATAACAGAATCAATCACAATGAGCACCACGGAAGTTGTTCCACTTTCACATAGCTAGATGCTAGTCCTCTAGCTACAGGAGTTATTAATGACCCCAACTTATTTTTTGGAAACTATTGCTGGCATGAAATGGTCACCATTTTAAATAAATTGCAGTGTGATTAAAGAGTTAGATAATTGTCATTAGAGGGACAGGATGTTTTAAAACTTATGTAAGATCTTTCTTTCAGAAAAATGCATGTCTAATTTATTTATGAATGCATTGATGCTTTCAGCTTCTATCTGATTTGGTAAATCATTCCAGGCTGAGACAATATGATTACTAGAATGTCATTTTATAATTATGTCCATGACTAAATAACAAAAAAGTTCACATTATTGCTTTTTCTTACATTAAAAGAACATCTTCAGCATCCACTATTTCTCTCCTATTCACACACCTTTTATGGAGAAAGATCTGGCAGAATGACTGATAAGGAATTACTCTTTTTCAGGCCATGGTTTAGTGAGATGGGAGTGGCCAGTCCCTTTTCTTACTATCTGTTATCTCCAATTAGCATCACTTATTAGTAATGCAGACCAAGTATGAATGCAGAAATCAGAACCCATGCCACATCAAATACTGATGATGATGATGTTTTTTTCAGTAAATGTTTTGAAAATTGACAGTAATATCTGATCCTATAATGTTTTTTTTCTATAAAAGGATTCTGTTAGACTTTGTAAACATCCTTAAAAAACAACTGTCAGTTTAGTTAAGCTATTGCAAGGAGTCTTCAAGGCACTTCAGCAGGACTATTAAGTACATATGTATTAACAAACAAGTACAATTATTACATAGACTGATACGTGAATGAAAGTTAAACTTGTTTAACATTACTTTAATTTTAAAGATACTGGACATCTTATTACCCATTTCTTCAAATAACTACTGTTAGCTTTCAAAGGTTCTTGTATATACTGGCATGTGCTTTACCACTGCCTATCAATGAAGTATAGTTTGTTTCAAAGTATTCCATATTTATTGTATTTGTAATATCACCATTTTTTTAAAACTCCTTTTTGTATACTAAGTTATTTATTAGTTTCTTCTTTTCTTAATATCTAAAAAAGAAAAAAATGTAAATTAGGAACAGATACTTTGTCTACCTTGGTGTTGTAGAGTCCCACTTTTTCTGTCTAGGTTGTTGATATAATAGAGCTAGTCAGCCCCTTGATGGAGCCTGTTGAGGAAATCAAAGGAGAACTTTGGCTCAATGGCAACAGAACCCTGATCAGCCTTAATCTAGCCAGTAAGTAATTTAATTGTCCATTAATTTCTGTACCTATCATTTGACTACTATTTACTGTCTGGTGGTTGGATTAAACATAAACGTCAGGTTTAACACTGGTGGGTGATGCTTAAAGAGTCTGTGTATTTGATATAAGTCTAGCATCTGTCTGTCGATAATTTTGAAAATGTTGCCATAAAAACAATACAGAGGCTGGCATCAGCTGCTGCTCAGCTATACTAGAACTAGGTAGGATAGGATATAAAAATCAGGCTAATTTTTAAGAAACTCCCTAGTTGCAAACTGCAACATTCTTGCTATTGAAAAAAACCCCGGAAAGATTGGATTGCAGCCATGATTGCAGGAGGTTGGTTTTCATAGCTTTGCCCCTCATAATTATCTACAGACAGAAAGTTTTAGATTTCTAAACATTAGTTTGGAAAGAACAATGTAGCAGTTTCTTGATTTAATTACTGGTAGTTATTTTTTTTAAAAGGGAATCAGATTGGAGAAGCTGGTATTAGCGCTCTATATAAAGCTGTCCAGTATCAGGATAAGATCTCGAAGAAGCATGAAGAAGAGATAAAATATGCCGAGGAAACCACCCTGAAAATTGAAGAACAGAGTACAAAGAAATCAGATACAAAGATAGAGATGAAGCCTACAGGGACTGGCCTGATGCGGCTTGTGGTAACAGTAAGTAACTGATTAATGTAAGTCCAGAAAAGAGAGTCTGGTCCTCCGTGATCCACAATAAGCTAAGGTATGGAAAGTGATTCACAATATTAGTTTAGCTGGAATCTGGTTTGTACTGTAGTTCTCATAATAATAAAGAAATTACCTGTGTAATCTATAATTTGTCAAGTTTTAAGGACTACATTTCATAAGATTTAAAAGAACTTACTATGGTGATAAAATACTATTTGTAACTTAAAACCTTGTTTTAAAGCAAGAGTTACCTCCCTCTGATTCAAAATTGTTGGGCATATTGGAAGTTCATATCCTTCAATCCAAGATGAATAAAACCAACCAAAGTGGAGTTGACATTGCGAGCCCAGTCCTTGTACAGTTTTCCATTTGTCCAAATGTGTTATTTTCCATCAGAAAAAAAAAAAAGGCAGCCAGGTGGCTGTCACTGATGACAGAATTTTAAAAAAATAATTTTAGTTTCAAGAGTGTGGCAAAAATAAAGCCTGGATTTCTTACACTGCTAATGTATGGCTGCAGCAAGGAAAACAGATAGGCAGCTACAGCCTCTTTGGTCTAATCTAGATAAAGACCGTAAGGGAAAAGAATTGCATTTCTATGCTAATTAACAAGTTGTTATTCACACTGAGTTTTAGTTCTTGTTTTTTTTTGAGTCATTAACCCTCCATATGCCACATCAGTTTTAACTTACTTACACTGATGGCTTAGCCTAGCAGCCTAGTTAGCATTTGCAATGAATTGGCTGTATATTCAGTCAACTCATAATGGAAAATGTGGGGTTGGAACAATATACAAATTTGTTATTACAAAGGATTACGGTCATACAGCCTTTTTAGCCCAACCTGTGCTGAGTAATACAGCTAATGCAGATTTGAAGTCTCCATATTGTATATAGAGGGTTAATGAAAATTTTGATTATTTTTTTTTTACCTATACTTATATTAATTAGTTAAATTAAAAATATCTTTTGTGTACATAGATTTGATATAAAGCTTTTTTTTTTTTAAATAGAAAAACTATTTGCCTGATGATCATGAAATTATGATAAAATTAAATGAACTCTTGCTGCCAAAAGATCCATTCTACAAAACTCCTGACAACTGACAAGCAACAAATTAGTAAGTATCATCTTGCATCAGGGTCACAAGGGACGACTCATTTATGTTGCTTTTTAGTTTTACTTTTTCCACTGAACAGCCCAGCAACTCACATAGGATTAGGATTACTCTATTTGAAAAAAATAGAGGTCACCCTGTTTAATTGTTTGAAAAGATTTCTTTTTGTTGTTTTTTTAATGGTTAGACTGGCAAAAAAGAAAGGGGACAATGATAATGGGTTCTCTCATTTTGTGGAACAAACAAACTTAAAACCTTTGAAATGCATCGCTGCACTGGCGCATTCTGCTTTAAGCTGATGTCCTGTTACTATGTGAAAGCTTATTAAATCTAGAAATAACATTTAAGTTTTAGTAATCATAAGAATGTTTACACAGTTAATGTGGTGGAACCCTATCCTGTTGGAAGATTAGGTTATCCAACAAGCCACATTCTAGATATGGAATGAAGCATCTTCAGGTGTGGATCACCAGTTATGGTATTCTTTAAAAAAAAAAAAAAGACAATTTTATCCTTAGTATGAGCACACCAGACATTAACTTAAAAAAGTTCCTCTCACCTCATGGCTCCTATCTCCCTGAAAAAAAAAAAAAGGCAGTTGTGCCTTGTCATCATTTCTAGCTTCTGTTCTATATATAACAATATCATAATTTTTTTTTTCTGTTATGATTTATAACGTACATATTTGAAGAATTGCTTAGATAATTAGTCAAAACAATAATATTTCCAAAAAGGGCAAGTTATTAGTTAAGATAAGAAAAAAATTGAAAACACACCTAATTAATCACAGTGCATCTGTTTACCATAAGAGTTCGAAATTCCATGTATATATAATTTTCTAGCATCTGAAAGTGCTAATACCACTTATTTTTCTATTTGACATCTTATTCTCTTCTGTGGAAGATCTTCCCTGCTGAAATTGTTGGATTCCAGCCCGTGTCAACACTGTAATATCAAGTAGTCAATGGTGCACCATTTTAATTAAAATGTCTGTCTTTTCTTTGAGCTGTGGGTGGGCATGTATTCAATTGGTGATTGGTGGGTGGGGAAACTGTTTGAACATATTATAATACATTTTTCTCTCTCTTTTAAATAATCTAAACATGCATATATCTGTTGTTCCCACATGCCATGGCCACCAGAAATTTTAAATTGTGAAGTTCACAACACTGCAGCACAGAAATAAGACAGGTTATTAGGGAAATTTATTTCCCATGCTGCAATAAAATTGTTTAGAAGTCATAAATAGTCATCCCCCACTCCAACAGATCACTTGGAATTTTGCCAAGGTAATGTCTGGACTCTTTTAAGCATTGACAAATTCCACCAAGGCTGATGTCTGTCTTTCATCACTAAATATTGTTTGGGCTTAAAAGAGTTAACTTGAATGTGGAAAAACAGATTAGAGTTATCTCCCCCTAAATGTCTCTCTCCAATGTAACAGTGTACCATACTAGTTGGCAGTTACAGTAGCAATAAAAGCTGCACCACAGCACTAATGGATGGATCATTATTTTAAAACCATAGTTCCTTTCACATGCCAGTTTTTCTCAAGATGGTCTGCATTATGGCTAGTTTCCTTTCAAATATAAGTACATAGGAAATGATTTAAAATAAACTATTTATGAATACTATGAACATTTTTCTTTTTCAGGAATTCATCACTGATTTTGTATCCTTGTAAAGTTTGTTTCCATTGGAAACAAATAAAATTTTGTTTACAAAAAATTAATTCTGTGTTCACCCTGCACACAAAATAATTGCATATTCTGCTACATGAAACAAGATTTGTTGTGGTGAGATTCTCAATGGGTATCTTGCAGTAGCACTGGTAAATTGTATTGATGTATTGGCACTGCTACTCTTTGCTAGAACCTATGCTGTGATTCCTTCATTACCATAAAGGTGAAGAGTCTCCAAAGTATCAGTTCTTTGAAACATATGAATGTCTGTTATAACTAAAATTTTTCTGCTCTTGTACTTCCTACTAATTGTGGATTTGTTGTTATGTGAATCCACTAAGACTTTTTAATGTTCAAATATTTGGAGGCAACAAAGCCTAGGATTGAGCATTTCTGACATTTTTATTGAGTGCTAGTCACTTCACAAAGTAAGGATTTCATTGAATGTCTGCCATATTTGGCGACCAGGGATAAATGATTTCACGGTGTCTTGGTTTTGCTCTTATCTTGTACAGTCTGTGGTTATTTGGTGAACGTCATTATGGAAAGATATCGGAATACGTGGCGTGACTCAAGCTGTGTGTTGAAGTCAGCTACGCAGTGCCAGATACAAAAGTTCTGCTATCAAAGGAACATCATCATTGGTTATGAAGGACAATATATATTTATGGGAAACACTTTGCTTAAATTACAACAGATAAAAATGTTTGTTTTTCTTTTCTTTCTGAAAATCAAAATCTGTGCAACCTTAGCATTTATTACTGCTGTTTAAGGTTTGGGTTTAAATGCTAAGACCTGCATCAACTTTTCACATCTATTAATGGTCTGGAGATTGTTAACCTGAATTTGTTCAGGTGGAGGCCTTATAAGTTCTGCATAGCGTAACATTTCAAAAAAAAATTTCCATCTGAAACCCCCCCCCAAAAAAAACTAAACTAATGAAGTTTAGAAATTTTTCATAGTCTTCTTGGCAGAACTGTAGCTCTGTCCATACATAATTGAAAAGTATCAAATACTTAAATTTATTAGGTGGTGCAGCAGTCCAGTGGTAGACTACTGGGCTGCTAAGGTTAAAAAACCCTCAGTCTAGCATATCTCCATGGCTCAGCTTCTTCTGAGCACTCCAGTTTCCTCCCACATCTAAAAATGTAGTGTCCTCGTGAGATTTAGCAACTCATATCATATATTGTGGCTTATAAGTCAACCTGCCTTTTAAGTTGACCCCCCACCCCTCCAAAACACTGAACATCCTAGTGATTTCAAGCCAATTTGTACTGACATTTGTTTATGGTTCTGTGGAAAGACATAATGGCCAAATGTCCATTAGCATATTATGAATGATCAAAATCACATGACCCAGGTTTATGAGGATTATAAGAAGGGATTTTCTTTCCCTTTCAAGATAAACCAGTAATTTTCTTGAAAGGAATAGAAAATACTGTGTGTATATGCAACAGACTTCTAGCAGAAATATACTGAGTTGACTTTTCTACCAGTCTCCAAATATTTCATTCAATACCTTGACGTGTGCCAGCACGACCCTGCTAGACTGGATCTGCTCCACATGCATCCCTGCCAAACACTTGGGTGAAGCCCAGTGTCTTCTCACAACAAAATTTATCCACATATACAGAAAATCTCATCATGGGTCCCCCCTTCAAAAAGAATGAAATACAAAGCTGGTTACAAATTAAATTGTAGTAGCATTTGCTAATTTGTCAAGTAACTTTGCTGCAGCAAGGGAATTCGGTTTAGTGAAAAACTGGAGAGAGACTGGAGGAAGAATGAATCTTCCATAAAGATGATGCATAGTACCAAACATGCCATGAGATTAAACACCGACACCCAACTGGTCTGATCTTGAGAATCATGTATCAGACTGGAGGTTTGAAGTCAGAATGGTTACATCACCACCAGAAATGCAACATGTATTTATGCACTTAAATGGGCCAAATAAAACACTGAATCAAGCTAAGATTTCCAGGCAACAGCCTATTGTTGTATTCGCTTTATGGAAAGAAAATTCCTGGTGTTGTGCCAAAGACCAAAATGGCATAGAAACTACTGGAAAACCTTGAAGCTGAAATGACCTGTTTTCATCGATTCATTGACAGAGGTCACATGTCTTCCAATTATATCACATTGGCAACATGGATGAAATGCCAATGAATTTTGATATACTCAGCAACCAAACAGGGGGGGGGGCAAAAAAAAAGGCTCAAAAACTACAGGACAAGACGATAGGGTTTACTGTGCTCTTAACCTGCACGGTCAATGAAAATAAATTAAAACTCAGTTTTTTTTTCATTTAAGAATAACTATGCCAAAAATCAAGTTCCCTGCAGAAGTTTTGTTTCATGTTCAGTAAAAAAGGGCTCAATGGATAAGGCTTGAGTGAAGCTGTGGATTGATATGTGGAATAAGTGGCTCAGTGGCCCATGCAAAGAATGTAACCTATTAGTGTGGGATATTTTAAAATCCCATCTAACCAATAACATCAAAACTGGTTATACCAGGTTGGGGGGGTCTAACATCTGCGTTTCAATCTTTGGATGTGAGCCTAAATAAGCCATTTAAGGACCATATTTGTGCTGAATGGACTAGGTGGATATGGTTGATGGAGAAGAGCTTCACAAAGAGCGGGAATGTGCATCCTGCCCCACCTGATGTAATCAAATCAAGGGATGCTATTACCATAGAAAATATCATCAAAACATTTAAAAAACGAGGAATATCCCCAATTCAGTGGACAGTAAGGAAGATTTGTGGTGGTGGGATTATGACAAAGCTGGACCTCCGCATCTAATTCAGAGTGTCTCAAGATCTACTGTGCGCGTCAGATGTTGAAGGTGATGAGGAATTTAACAACTGTGGCTCTAACTGTAAATAAACTGACAACATTGAAACAGCTTTTGCTTCAAACTGTATATAACCTACAGTGTCAATAAGAACATCAACACTGAAACAGCTGCTTCAAAATGGCGAACATTAATTGATGTCATTCACCTGGAAATTAGCCTAGGATTTGTGATGGTTCACATTTTATACTCTGTGTACAATTAGCCCCCTGGTGTTTTTTTTTGGGGGGTCTTCTAAAGCTTCAAAGATTGATTTATACGCCACGATACACTTTACTATCTACCTAAGTTGCTGTAGGGAGAGAGGTCTGCACAGCCACAAGCACCATTGCTCTCATGTCTACCAATGCCTTAAATTTATTAACGCCCTCGATATAGCTGCTTATTAACACCAATAATTAATGTTTGCATAAATTAATTATTTTTTAATCTGACATTTTAGATAGAATCAGTTCATACATTTTTTTTTTTCACCAATTTTCTAAGAAAAAATATCCATACCAGTCTGCATAAATTGCAGCTGTTATACTTTAATTCCTTTTTTTTCAAACAGAGCATCCAACAACTCCTCCATCACTTGATTAGTTCCCCGTAGTCCTGCTACAACATTGGCAGACCAGCTGAAGTACTCGTCGACCCTGGTTTCTGTCCACCCATCAGGAACCACTCTCTCTAAGTCTCGGAGATTGTACAGTTTATCAGCTAGCTTTACTAGTTTTGCCTTGTGGCTGGTGTTTGGAGCATGCTCTATCTGTAGCTGCTTACGCTTCATCCTAGGCAAGGACTTGTCATCTGTGACTTCAGCAACTAGATCTGAAAGAAGTCAGTCATTGTCAAAGAAGTGTTCATCTTAGGTGCCATTGTTTGTTCAGACAGGAACTACACAAGAACAGGACAATAATTCATTTTGTCCAGTGAGGCTTATCTTATGTAAACAGCAATTATTTTCTAAAATGCTCTTTATTCCAGCAATGAATCTGCTACGTTGCACATTTAACAATTCCAATGATAGTAATCATACTGCTATTTCACACAGTATGCCACTTTAGTTGCAGGAGATACCACTGCAATCTGCTTTTTTTTTTTTTTTTTTTTTTTTTTTACAGTTCCTAAAATTAAATGAAACTAAGGCACTGCAATAACCAAACAGCAAGTTCTTTATAAGTCTCATGAAAATAATTCTGTAACACTGAATCCCCACAAAAGCCTGTGGCATTACCACAATGGACTGCTTCATTTATCAAAATTACTTAGTTGCCTATATTATAGCATCACCCCCCAAAAAATTTTTTTCTTGTTTTAGTGTAATGACACCACAATTTGTTCTTTCTTCTGATTTATCAAGTATGGACTTTTAAAAAATAATATTCTTTAGCCAAAACAATGTTACTAAAGAAATTCAATAGAGACCTCCTCGAATAACAAAGGCTTGATTGACTTTTTTTACATTGTAATGCAATGAAAATTCAATATTGTTTTTAAAAACATAAGGTGTTGCACTAATTTTGACCATCATTATAGTTCACTTCAGAATTGAAGCAAAAACATTCAAAAGATCAATTGGCAAGAAATGATAATTTGCGTCTCTCTGCTTTGTACATAAATCCTCTCTCATTAAGTATTCACTGTATAACTAATATGCATTAACCAAGTATTACTACTATCTGGGATTGTTTTTACACTAAAATTACTAAATCCACTCTCACTTCATGTTGTTGAGCTCTTTTAAAGTATGAGTAGCAAAAATTTAGTACATCAGAACCTGTTTGAACACCATGCAACACACCACTTTGCACAACTATGATGCAGTCAGAGTTGTTTGCAGTCATTCTGACAGGAGAGCTCTGGCATCATCATCCACAGCTTGAAAAGAATTGAAAGTTGAAATTTTCTTTGAAATTAATGATTCTGTTATTACAGAAAAAAAGTTTTAAGTGATGGAGAGAATTAATTTGGAGTGTCAACTAACTTAATTGGTTCTTTTGGTTATGGTGTTTCCATTTTTAAAGACTATACTGATTGTAAAAAAAGATAAAACCTGCCTGCAACTTCTTCTCCAAAGTTTTCTTTAATTTCCTGGAAGGTTGTTTGTGTATCTTCAACTGTATCATGTAGCAGTGCTGCCTAAAACAAAATATACAATAGTCAACCACCAAGTGTCAACTGAAAAAGAAAAGGCTAAGTCTTAATCCCCACTCCTCTTTTTTTAAGGAATATTTCTGTTCATATTATAAATTGATATTCTGATAGATTTTTTCTTAATTAACTTAAATTTCAGTTAATCATCACAGTTAAAGTATAAGGTAACTATTTTCAGCAGATTTCCCTTTGAGATTACTGTATCTGTCATGCATTAAAATGATACATTTGCTTTTCAATAATGGTGGTTCTGTGCATGAATGAAGATAAAAACATTCAGTATTTGTGTGTAACAATGTAGACATAGTATACACTCTATAGAGTTTTGTTTATGAAACTGTAGCCAACAAAAAACAATTTTTGATTAGGATTGTTATATCACATTTTTGTATTTGGCAAGAGAGACAATTACTTATTCTTCACGACAATCATACTGGAACATGATTTTGAAAATGTGCATTATTTAACTTAAGAGTCACATTACCTTTTTTGGTGGTTAACCATTTCTTTAACCTAATCTAAATGGGAATAGCTGAAGATAATTTCTGTATCCATCTAAATACTGAAGAAAACTAAAGAGAAGCTTCCCCTGGTCACCAATAAATCATGAAATCTCTCAAGATTCTCAGTATAATGCACCTTTAATAAAAATCAGTGCAAAAGGAAATTATTCCAATTGTATGTTCTGCTCATGGTTATTCTCACTGAAAGCATTGGCTAAACATGCAGAATTATGCAAGGGACAGTGGTTAACCATTAAATGTCAAAATGGAAATTAGAGCTTTTGGTAGAAAAATGTCAGCCTAGCCTCTATGATATATTTACAAGGTCTGCATTTTTCTTGTCTCAAATACACAATAGGATATTAATTCATTTCTTGTAAAATACCAGTATAGTAGTACTCTTCTAATTTTTTTTTAAAAATATATCTAATGTAAAGATCTTGTCATGATGGCAATGACTTGGTCCACAATGGATACTTAGAAAAATGTTCCAATAATGCATTGCTAACCCATCCATAAATTAATTCTCTCTCACTTTTTCTCCAATGTCAGCTAGGACATTTTTCAGCAGATATCTTGTAGACAGCTTCTGAGGCATTGGACTCTAGGAACATTTTACTGATATAAAATAGATTTTCCATAAGTACAGAGCCCCTGAGACTCAAATAGATCCATTCCAGTCACTTGATAAGTACAAGAACGGTTACAATCCACAGGAAGCCATTCTGCTGATAGCTAAGCCACAAACAGTTGGTTCTTTGAAACTGATTAGACTATGATACAGATGCTGTGAAGAGAAACATGGAAAAAAAACCTTGACAATCAGCTGCAAACATGGTGCTCAGGGGAATCATCCCAAGTTAGCTCCAAAACATCAGGTACAACAAAAGAGCAGCAAGATACAAATTGCTTCTCACCCACAATGTTAGTCATTGATTGCAATGGGTAATAGATACTACTACACTCCTCCTTTTTGGATGGGTCCCTAGTTTCCACAGTTCTCAAACTGGTTGCACCATAATTCACCACAGTAATTTTCGATAAAATATCTGCAATATGAAAAAATATTGTTGTCTGTCTGTCATGACACAGCAGTCGATTTGAGCTGCTGAACAGTGACAGCTGATGATCTGCAACTTTTTCCCAAGACACCACTCTCCTCTAAGAGAGACTTCTGTTCAAAGATAGTAGTATTCATAGAGAGGATGGTTCCCCAGCTTATAATTCCAGTGCAACACAAAGAGTCAGGCCATCACCAGACAAAAATCATACCGACCACATGGGCTATTTTTAACTGATCTCTGCAAAACTGTCCTTATAAAGCCACTTTACAGGACTCAGTGACCTGGTCTTGTTCACACACTATGCCAACGTGTTGCCGCACCACCACATATTTAATTTGGCCATTGCTATTATAGGTGGTCATTCATCTGGCTTCCAGCTGCTCTGTACCCTGCTGTCTGGTACTGATACAACACCGGATGCTCTCATGTCTGGCATTTTTATTTTGAAACTCCCAGAACCACAAAATGAACATTATTGTCTGTCTTCAATGGTCAATATATCACGAACATAAACTAAATCACAAATCTATGCAATTAGGTGGCTCCAAAAAAAAATAGATGGGATGGTTTTAGTTTACGATGAGTTCCTGCTTCTAAGTTTAGGCTTTAATCTGCACAAAATTCAGTTTAATCCACACTCTCAATTCCAAATGCCCGAGCAAAAGATGTCATTCAATTTAGAATGGTCAAAATATGATTTCATAGAAGGAGAGCATTCTGCAGTTTTTTTTTTGCCTATATGATGCTGATGTACATAATCCTCCACCAAAGAACATGCAGAAGTTTGCCTTGGCGAGTTGCGCGAAAGGTTCCATAACACTAAATTCTGCGAACAGGAAACCTGCAGGGGAGGGTATTGAGGACTTGTTCTGATCAGGGGGGAGGAAAGGGGCAGATGACGCGTTCACAATACCAAAGGTCGGGGGGGGGGGGGAAGCTGAGATCGAGCCTACAACACGATGTGAGCCAAGGTTCGGTTATACGTCAGGATGTTCATTTACCATGACGACGCTTGCATCCGTGATCCCTGCTTCTGAAGTTAAAATGTGGGCCACACCTGAAAAAGTCCAAAAAGGAGAGTTACACTGACCCACGGAGTTCTTTAATTAGCCTACATCATCACCCCCTCCCAACCTTCTATGTTCCCGAGAAACGGGTACAGATAATTAAGACATTGGTCGTGGAACGGGGGGGGGGTGGGATAGCACTTCCTTTCTCGCCAGCCCCCGACACACGGGGGTGGTGTTAATGGCAGCTCTGGTAGAACCGTCGCCGGGCCCGTGTGTGTGTGTGTGTGTGTTACAAAGGCGGGTTCCTCGAGTACCGATGGGATGGTTGATGTACGGAGTCTTCTCCGGGTCCTTCCGTCTTTGCCGCCTGTGCTTCAGGGAGGAGAAATGCACGCAGCGAATGAGATCGCGTGTGGTCCGTCCGTCCATGGCGGCGGCGCTGTGCTGCGCATGAGCAGAAACGCATCCTGTTTTAATGGTCTGTTTCCGTACGGTAGTCGTCTTGGGAACTCGGGACGGGACGGGACCCCCCCCCCCCCACATCCCCTTTTTTGTTGGTGTTGTTGTTGTTGTTTTTTGTAAAATTATTATTATACAAAAAAATTTTAAAATTTTAAAAAAAAAAAAAAAAAAAAGGGAAGAAAAAATTTCCAACGGGGCTTTTTTTAAAAAATTTTTTTTGTTTGTTATTGAACCCCCCCCGCCCCGTCCCTCTCTCCCCTAAAAGGACCCAGACCGCTATATATATATATATAAACATTAACCGGTTTACTACCCCCTCCCCGCGCGCTGAGCCGTTTTACGACTGCTGCAATCCGCCCTCGGCTGGACACCCGTTCGCGACGCCGCCGCCCGCCCGCGTCCTTCTTTGTTCGAACTGTACGGAAGGAGGAACTCCTCCGCCATGCCCGCCTCCCCCTCGTTTCCCATTAAAATAGCGCGGTCCGGGGCGGCCCCGCGATTCCCGCCAATTTCCCCCTGATCGCAGGTTGCTGCGCGAGACTTTTGCCTCCTCCTCTCCGCCGGGAAAGGAAGAGAGGAAAAAAAAAAAAAAAAGAAAAAAAAGAAAAAAAAAAAAAGGAAGATGGCCGCGGACAATGTGGTGGCCTGACTTCGCTGGCTCTCTCGCTCGCTTTCGGGAACGGCCCAGGGATCCAGGTTCGCCGCAGACCGGGAGCAGCGCTTCGCGGGCAGGAACTCGACAGGAGGACAGTGAGGGAACCATCGGCCCCGCGCTCACTCGTGTTTCTCTCTCTCCTAACCCGCCCTCCCGCTCTCTATCTATCTATCTCTCTTCTCTGTCTCTCCCCCCTCTCTCTCCCCGACCACCCACACACACACACTCACTCACACACTCTCACACACACACGAACACACTCTCCCCCCTCCCCTTCTTTCCCCCCCCTCCCCTCCAGTTACGGGGGGGCCCTTGCACTTCTCTCAAGATTGGGTAGGACGCCATTTCGCTTCTTCGCATTTCTCTGCCGGGAGACGCGACCGAGCCTCGCCCCGCTCCCCGTCCCCCCCCTCCCGTCCCCTCCGACTACCGCCGACGATGATGATGGCTCAGGCCGAATACAAGCCCGGGGACAAGATATTCGCCAAGATGAAGGGCTACCCGCACTGGCCGGCGAGGGTGAGTTCCGTCTAATGCATGTAATTTAATGTTGTCATATTTATTTATAGACCTCTGTACATGTGTTTGCCTTTTTGTTTTCTCTCTCTCCCCCCTTTTCTCCAAGTTTCCCCCTTTTCTGTTCTGCCGCGCGCATCCCTCCCTTGTGCGCCCCGACTTAACTCCATCGAACCCCAGGTGATGGCCTTGTTCTTCCAAATAATTAAAAAAAAATGTATGTATGTGTGTGTGTGTGTATATATACACACACACACACACACACACCACGTAGGGTAACATCACAGACAGAACAGTAGGTACCCCTCGAAAGTTATCTGTTGTCTTAACAACAGGGATCCATCCGGTAAGGGTGGGGAAAGATGGGGGGTGAGCCACGAAAATAAATAAATGATGAACCCCCCCGAGGGTGGAGGGGGAGAGGATGGATGACAGGAGCAGTTGTAACGTGAAGGAATCAGTAGGTAAAAAATTGCTGGTTCGTCGCGAACTCGTATCTCTGACATCCTGAAATGATGGCTGTTGTCATCATCATCATCATCATCATCATCATCATCATCAGGGGGTGTCAGAAGAATTTGCCAGTTTGGTGAACTGTCTTCCGCTTTGGGTGGTGTGTTTTAGGGTAACAGGGTGGTAGTGACTGCTGCATCATCTCTTCTGTATCAGTGTATCGTGGTTGAGGAAAGAGATGCATTCTATCGCACACACACACACACACACACCTACATCAGAAAGAATGAAAGAATACCTCTGCATAAAGCAGTGAAGGAAAACAGTACCAGAGGTTAATTTAATATATTGAAGTTGCATTTACTGGAGAATGGCAAAGAAAAGCATTAAAAATAGTAATCCACTCGTGCATGCGTACACGGGTTGGGGGGGGGGAAGGTAGTGTAGAAAGAAAGCTACGGTTAAATAATGGTATTGGGCTTGTGATGATGGCAATAAAAGCAGGTACTTTGTTAATAAATGCATAATAGTTTGCTGCAATTACATGAAAAAAAAGAGGAGCAAATACAGTGAATATAGCTAAAATGGTTAGTGTCTGGACCCACACCAAGCATATATACATAATGCATCAGCGCACATTCTAGAATGTTGGAATAAAAACCGGAGGAATATGTAAGAATGAGTGTCTAGTGTTTTCACAGATAATTTTTCCTCTAATGATTAGTAATAATCGTAATAGAAAGACAAAATGAAACACTGGAAAACATGGAAGCATTACAAGCCATTGACTGTAACGTGTACTGTCTGAACTTTTGTGTAATCCATTTCAACTCCAAGCAATTAGCTATTTTTTCCTTAGCTGACTTGTTTACAATATTTGTTAATCAGAGTGCATTATTAGAATGTTGTGTGTGTGTGTGTGTATACATTACTTATGCTTATGGACCTTTTGTGTACAAGACCTTGTCCAACTGTTTAGTTGCCTTGGCCATTGAAAATGTTATGATCTTCTGACTTTTTTTCATCTCAGGGCATTGAGTCAGTGCTGTTGCTTCACGTGTTGCTTGCGATTCTGTTTAGATGGGGGTGTACCTGCAAAAGTTGCACCACTGTCGGGTGATTCCAAATTTGCTTCATTATGGTCAAAATGAATGTAAAACTTGTTTCAAACATTCGCATAATGAAGTTTACTGAACATTTAACGAAGGCGCTTTGACTCCGACTTTATGATGACCAGTGTTACCTAGTCGTAGCTAAACTACAGACTGGAAACAGACAGATGGAATTGGCTGCTGCACTCTGTGTAACAGTATTATCAGCTAATTTTGGCAGAGTTACAGAAAAACCAGTTCAATCCCTGAAAATCCTGGCAGGGAGTGTCATAGTATTGAGTGCAGTTATCGTGATGCTATCTCGGCGCATTCCATCCAGTCTGTACCAAATCAGCTACACTGCTAAATCTACATGCTAAATGTCCAATATTTCAAATACACCTAATGCCATCACACCATAGCGAGACTGGAGTAGGCTAGGATTTATCTGTGCTGTGCTCTGGCACACTGGAGCCAGGATCTCTGCTTTGATGAGTAAGTTCAGCCTTCACTTTGCTTTACCTGATAGTTGTTTACAAGTTTGGCAGGAACCAAATTAACATAACCCTGACGACTGTAATGTTAGAGAGGGACTACTTTGGAGGTGGTGTGTAGTGGTCTAGTCTGGGATTGTGCGCCACATGACCTCAAGCGGGATGATTCTCTTTGATGGAGCGGTTGCCTTTCTGCACTAACGGGATGAAGTAAGTAGATGTGTGTATTTTGTCTGAAGTCATGGCTATCATGAATGATAATGCAAGGGTCCATTGTGCAACACTTTCAAGAGGGAAATATCCAATGCCTTCAATGGCCTGAATGTTTCCCAAGTTAAACCTCATTGAATCTCTTGGTGCATTAAACGGTGACCATTCTGAAACTGCATCAAGCCATTGGCAGCCATACACGCCACTAAATATTGCTGTTATGCCATCATTTGGTGCATTAACCACTGACCAGACATCACAATGTGAAGTCTGTCAATTACTGTGCGCGTTTCATTTTTTTAGCTTGGGAAATTTAGTGCTAATGTTCCGTTTGGTGTGTTATTTGTGACCAGTTTTGACTAGAGGAAACTTTTAGATGCAATTAGTTGATCTGGGGGGGGGCTCCGCCGGTTGTAAAATTCCCTAGACATCTCTCAAGGTGCCCCATCGACCTATGGGTTATTGGACAAGTGAAGTGAAGAGTTGGTCAGGATAGAAATTGTTAGAAAAATTACTTGGATGTTTCAGTAATTAGCATTTATCCTACCTTCCCTAGCTTTAATTTTTAGAATATAAATAGTTTTCATCAAGTTATGAGAGCTTAAACCTATTAACCTGTTATTGAATAAATTTGCATACATTTTTTTTTATATACCGTGCAGCATTTGCCAAGAGCTAAGTAGAAGCCTAACCTTATTTTCATGTTTCTAAATCCCAACAGAATTTAATTTTGTGTGTAGCGAAGACAAAACTTTTATAATAACTAGTCATTATCAAGAAATTCTGCTGATTTAAAATTTGTTTTGTGGTAGTTTAAAAGTGCCAATGAGAGATGCAGCAGCATCTATTTAATAAGGGGAAATCCATAACACATTGAAGTGCTAAAAAAAATTTTGGTTTTATGAATTAAAATTTTTGTTTTTCACGTGCTTCCATTGTATTTCAACTCTTTGTTGAGCTATTGCAGTATTATTTTTTGATTCCCTGTGCTCTCTGGGCATATTTTCGATTGCTATTAATCAAATCTACCCGTGTTTAACATTTTGGAACAGTGCTTACCCATAGTAGTTTTAATTTCCTGCTGAAATTAATTGAAGGGAATTTTCTAATGAGCTGTTATAGTGGTGTGCTTTTCGTTAGCAGGCTAATCATTTATCTGCGTAGGCTTAGCTTTGCTGTTTTGTTGACTGGGCAGTACTATTGCCAGACTCTCACACAAGCCTACTGCTTAGATTGGCGTGTAGCTTCTTGTGTCATATAATTTTTCTGTAAGCTATTAAGCCAAAGTTCCAAGCAGTATCCTAGGTTTCAGGGTTCCCGGCCCTGTTTATCAGGGGTGTTAAATAAACCTGGAAATTCCCTATTAAGGACGGACTCCTTAGTAGATGGACTTGAAACCCATCTACAAAGTGCCACAAGTCACCAACACCTTGGTGATGACAGTGGATCGAACTGGAAAGAAGTTATAAGCCATGGAGAAGTTTCAGGTTTAAAACAGAATACCAATCTCTCGGATCTTAAACTATATTTCCAGTCTTAGTTTTGAAACTGGTGAGAAATCAATAAGTATTGGAAATTGGTTCTCAGTGTTGGTTGTGAATGACACAACCGTGAGGCAGTTGGACGTTGAAAATTAAAAATTAAGGATCTTTGACCAACAACATTGCCCACAGTTGTGAGGTTCTGTAGCGCGTGCTATGATAACCAATAACAAGTATTGCCATCTTTCTGCAACATGGGGGCCTGGCGCGTCTGTCTTTGGCAAGAAATGGCTAGTCCATACTAGAACTCTACAGTATCTAACTATGGCTTTCTGTGACAGTAGTCTGGAACACTAAATGCTTAGCTGTTTGCCTTTGACTGAGATAAAGGGATCAAAATGATATATTTTGACGGCTAACACCATGCACACCATTATTAGTCTCTCATCAATGGTGAACCCGATACAATCATTAGCTTTTCATACATTTATCATTCAGAAAATTTAGAGCTCATTTAAATCAACCCTTGCCTGGAGATTTCCCTACCACATGTCTCAAATTTGTACATTTTGTCAACTTTCATTAATAAGCTAAACTTGGTTTCCTCCAAGTGCCGTATGCAAGAATTCGAAGAGATGAACTGAAACTGTTGATAACTGGAAAAAAAAACAAAACGACGACCAAACTATCCCAGAGTGATACAAGATATCTAAGATTGCATTCCTTGGGTAACAGACTGGTCAGGTGAAGGCCCTGCATGGCTTCACTGTACGTGTAGGTTTTAATTGTTTTGCCAGGAACAGTAAGAAATAAATTAAACTGGTCTGAAAGGACGTGTTGTAGTTTGAAAGCCATTTGTGAGGAGGCGGAGGAAACAGTAGGATGAATAGCAATGGAAAGTAAGTCCATTTTTTACAGGTGAATCCAAAAGTAAATCTGTTAAAGTCGCGTGTTGTTAGCTATGCTGATGGACTTGGTAATAAGAAACTAAGAAGCTTATGGGGTGCTAAAAGACATAACTTGACGTGCACGAAGTCAGTAGTGTAGCCGGACTTGAAGATAAGTCACTTTGGATATTTGGTAATCCTATATCAACGCTATCCAAGCATGACATCAGGGTAGGGTGCAGTAGCTTTGTGTAAAACAAATGGACTTCCTTCCATGTACTCTGCAGATTCTCTGTTTTTTTTTTAGCTACTTTCTGGTGTCTGTGTCAATTAACGACACAGTAATCTACCTATTAGATTTTAACTTTTCAGATTTGTTTTCGTGATATTTTCAAATACTGTGTGGGCGTTAGTGCGAAGTCTTTAAACCCAGTAATAATGTTGTGCACAGAGTGAATTTTGCATCTTGCATTACGATTTACAATGGCAGTAAATAATGTCATTAGAAATATTTCAGGATATTATGGCACCAACAGTTTAATAATGATGCATTTAAATGTAGCCTGTCATGATTTGTTTAAAAATAGCCAACAGATACATAAAATGGGGCTTTTATGATATAAAAACATGAGAAGGGAACAAACAAAAACTCATTTCTGCTTAGATTTTTAGCATTTTGTTCTTTTCTGCTTTTTAAAAATTAATGGATTACATGTTAAATTTGGATATTTTCTAAATTCTAGGTTTGTCCCTTTGTGGATGCTGTGTTCTGTGATGTAGAGTTGGTGTCAGATTCTGTGGAGAGAAAAAAAAAAAAAAACCAGCTTGGACATCTTTGGTATGAAATACATATTGAAAGCCATACAAAACAAAGGTCCACAAACTGGTTATGCCATTGCCTGCTTGTCAGAAGCAAATCTTTTGAACACTGATAATAGCAAGACGTTTAAGCGAACGTAGCTATCTTTCGTTCAGTCCACTTGAGACCACTGAACGTTATGGTCTGGAAATTACAAGGAACATGAAATTGTGAAAGAAAGTTAGTCATTCTGCTTGGAATGGAATCCAAGAAACCACATGTCCTGCAGAGTGTTCTGGGTGAAATGTCAGGATTTTCTCACATTTTACAAACTATTAATGAAATAAAATAGAAATTCAAACCGTTCTTTAAACTTCTGGTTAGCTGGTTGATGAAACTGTAATTTGGCTCTATGCACACATCTTACTATTACTTAGTAACTGATACCTATGTTTTTAAAGATGGTATTTGCACTTTTTCTAGTAATTCTTTCAGCGTATAATCACGTGTAAATGTCTGGAACTGTAGCTATCGTTCCATTAGCTCCCAACCTCCGCCTACTGCTTTTGCTTTGTGACAGGAAATTTAGGAAGTACTATATAAAATAGATTTCTGTTTAATGGTTAATAGGCTTTATGAAAACTTTTTCCATATTTTCTTAACATTCAAGTTCCATAAGCTATTTTTATTATTTTAAAATTGTTTAAGCAAGAACAAGAAATAACTAAAACACCCAGGTAACAATTTTCACCCCACTCTACAGTAAAATTAAGCTTTGCCTATGAATGAAATGCACATATATCATGTATCCAATATAATACTGTGTGTGTGTGTGTGTGCATACACAACAAAATGACCGAGAATGCTCAAATAAAACCCAGATGGATACCATTATGGTGATGCTATTTCATCTGGGCTTCATTCAAACACCCTTGGTATATTTTGATAATGCGCTCTGATTAAGTACGTAAACAAATAATATAGCTAAAAAGACAAATTTTTCTTTTTCTAAGAGTTGTAACTGAAAGTGAATACGTTCTTTAAAATGGCAACATATAAGGTCGGCTAAATCCACATCCTACAATCACCTGACTTGTAATATACTCATTTAAAAGTGAGTTTAATTATACTTCCTCTCCTTATGTAAAAGCTAACAAGTATTTTTTGGTTTTGTTTCAACTACCATGTATTTGGATGTGGTGGCTTCTGGAATACAGTTCTATCCACATTTACTGAATTTGCTCTCTTTAAGTCACCACAGCGCATAATTTAAAAAATCCAGCATCTATTGCACTTAATGGCGAGATTGTTTTTATTTTCTTATTACGAGCTTTGTACCTTTTAACTTTAGGTAGTTTGTCCTAGACTACTTGTAGACTGTTTGAATTCTTGAAAGATCTGTCAGCGAGTGAGGTAGGTGCTCTGTCATTTAAATATTTATTAATCCTTGCTAAGTAAGCCTTCTCTTAGCTGTTGTGGTGCCCTTTGTGCTGTAAGTTTGATTCTATTGTCTTGCCTTTCTTCCATACCCAGGAACTATTTAAATGTTAATTTTTGATGGGCTGTCTACACTATTGAATAGTGTTCAAGTGATTTAGAATTTTATTAACTTGAGAAAAGTCTTTTGTTGTATGCCCCCCCAAATAGGTTAAGTCGAATCAAATTATGCTGCTTCTCTCTCTAATAGTGACAAATGAGTATTTATCTGGAGAAGGCTACGATTCTCTTAAATTCTTACTTGCTGCATGGCAACTTTCTCTCTCTCTCTCTGTCTTTCCAGATTGATGAACTGCCCGTCGGGATGGTGAAACCACCAAAAGGAAAATACCCGATATTTTTCTATGGTACCCACGAAACGTGAGTATTTCTTGTAAGCTCGGTCTTAAGCGTAGTCTTTTTTTTAAAATTAGAGTATCAATGACACGCTTGCAATCGGCACCATTGTAGGCAGTGGGTGGTTTCACCCGGAATACCAGACCAGACACAGCAGGTAAACAGTATGAAAGCTGTAGGGTGACCAAAAAGAAGGGAAAGAATGCAATGCTTGGTCAGATTCAGTAGGTTTACAATGAGCTACAAATATAGGTGATGTAAAAAAACAAAAACCCCATTGTGCACATGCATTGGAAAATGTGATATTGTTTACAGCTGATGTTGGACAGGAAGCAAGGTGCAATTGGAATAGCTGTACAGTCTGGGAGTTCTCTGTTGTTTGTTTGATGTCTTGTGAAATGGCAAATGGGGGAGAAAGTGTCCGCTGATTGTATTGTTTTTTGGAAAGTTTGCTTTCGTACAATTCTCTGCGTATCATCGTAAGGCTCTGGTGTCTGAATGAATCCTGTTGTCTATAGGTCTGCATAAGGTTGTGGCTGGAATGCTAGTAGGTTAACCATGAACTGTGTTCTGGCAGCAGATTAATCATTTCTGTCTCTGGTTTAATCTTTTTCCAATTCGGGAAATCCAGTAATTCACACGCACAAATGTTCAGAGGTTTCGTTATTTAAAACAAAGAGAGAGATATATCTAGAAAATGAAAGGTAAAATCACATGTGGTGCCGAGCTGGTTTCTGCAGAGCGGGGGGGTGGAGGGTTTGAAACCATTCCTGGAGCATGTCTTCTATCCTTACCGGGATGATGTGGTTTTGGTTGTGGCAGTGCTCCTAGCTGTCACTCTGCTTGGTGGTTCTGTTTCCTGGAGCAGAGGTAACCCCCTCAATCTCTTCTGTCCAGCTGGAAGTGTTTTGTAGTACTTGTTGCTTCTCACTTGGGTCTGCTGCTGGCCTCGGGGGTTTTCGGAGGACGAGCGCAAAAGCACTGGCGATGGCTGTGTTGAACGCAAACCGAGCCACGTACTTCCACCCCTTCATGCCCTTTATCCCCGGACAGTAATATAACTTGTGCCGATCTGCAAGGTCTGCCCCACCCATGTGCTGGCTGTACATCTTCACGGATAGGGGGACTGGTCAAGGATGACTACTTCCACAGGGCTGCAGGTGGCACCACATCTTGCTGCCGGTGATGATTGTTGTTGAAGTAGGTAGGGAAACAAACCTCTCCTGTTCTCGCAATCACCAGGAAACCCCTTCAACTTTTCCAACAATTCTAGAGAGCTGACGTATTTGTCAAAGTAGAGATGGTGGTGTTTCTCCTTCTGAGATTGTTTACCCCACAAATGCTGAAGTTCTGCATGTGGCCGTTGTGCGCTTCAGCTGTAGGCCCAACCCGACAAGTTTGACCGGAAGGGGGGGGGGTATTGTTTCTCGTGGCACCTGTACTTGAAAGCTGTTGTAGCCTCACTAATGCTGACCTGTTTGTGTGGCTGGTACTGTCTAAAAGTTCTTGGTGCATCAAGGAGAAACCTGACTTTAAAAGGTGTTCCCTGGTCAGGGTTATCAGAGGTAGGTGCCCAACTTGCCACAGGGGTTTCAAAACTGATTCTTTTTTAAAGTTCTTGTTGCTGTCATCATTTTTGATGCTAAGTCTGTTGTCTTTACTCCAAAAATCCTCTAATGAAAAGCGCAGTATGGAGACCTGCGGTTATGTTCACCACTGGAAAGAAGCACTTTTATCTCTGCCCCTTTGGGTGGCAGGTGGTTCCTGCCGCTAACTTCATTAGTAAAATGCTTTCGTGGGACAACAGAGCAATATAAATAGCCAGAGAAAGTGATAATGTGGACCAGCATCCTTCTACACCCACTGTCTCTGGTATACACAGAAGAGGTTCGAATGGGGGAAAGGCTAAATAAACAGTAAAGAACTCAAAATGTACGTACTTAGTCTAGAATACCGTTAAGTTCTTTCAAACTTAGATTTTAGTTAGTATTTTGTTTGTTTTTTTGTTTTTTTTTAGTTAAAAGCAAAAATGGATTTTGATTTCTAGTTACTTTGGCTGTCAGAATTGCAGGTATGTCAGCAGCATCGATTTATTTGGATCTTTAATTTCAGAGCATTCCTAGGAGCCAAAGATGTTTTTTCTTATGATAAGTTCAAGGATAAGTATGGGAGGCCCCAAAAGAGGAGAGGCTTCAATGAGGGGTTGTGGGAGATTGTACACGATCCAACCATCAAGTTCCGTGGAGTAGTAAGTCCAACTTTAATTTTTTAAATTATTTTTAAGGCTTATGAGCAAAGTACAGATGTTTTGTCATGTTGATGTCAAACAGTTCTTGGTAGTAAAAGTAACATTAGCATTCTATTAATAAAACTCATGAGGAGCTGGTCTAAGAGTGTGCTGAAAACCATATTGCCATTTCGCCAAATTAGCTGATAGGATATAACACTAAATGAGGCAGCTTAGGCCATTGGGATGATGGATGGAATGGATGGCGCATGCTTCTGTTCATTGCAGTGCCATTTCTAGGGCACTAAAGAGATACTATCAGGCTGGCCAGTTAATGGAAACGTCGTTTGGGTTGTCCAAGGGTCATCATAACCCGTGAAGATTTGCGTCATCACCGTTGTTGGAAGAAACTGTCTTTCAACGGCATGATCTCTCAAACAACCTTCAAAAGCAATCAACCGTAGAATTTTGGCAGAGACGGTGCGCAAGACAAGCTCCATGCTGGCCGGACGTGGCCCGGAAAACCGCTGTCGTATCCCCCCTAGCTTGATGGCTCTGCATACAGTAGACAACGCAACATTTCAATTGGACATTGAATCGTTGGCTTCGTGTTCTTTTCACTGACAGCCTACATCTTGTTCGGCCATGAACGTTGGGCGGGATACAGTCTGGAGACAAGCTTGGGAACAATTTTCTAACCGTGCCTTTACGTAGCATGGATGATTTGATGTATGCAGCCTGTTGGTCTGGGTTGCTAGCATTCAAGTGGGCCATGGTCTCGTCATTGGGAGTGGTGCCAGATACAGGGATAGTATCATTACACCTGTCGCCGTCCTTTGGCTCAACAGCAAGGTCCCAACTTTGTCTTTATGGATGCTAATGTCCATCTGCATTGTCAGTGGCTACACTTTTGTTTCCACAAAAACACTTGTGATATGGCCTGGTTGATCTCTGGGGTTGGTTCTAATTGAACATGTCAGGTACATCCCAGTATTTATAGTTGTAAAACCTTTACACTGATGGCAATCATCATCGATTACATTATTAATTCCATGAATTTTGCCTTCTATTTCAACTCTGACATGGAAGCATTGAGACTTTCTGACTGTAATGTCTCTAAAACTAATGGCAGAAGTGATTATGTTTAAACAGTTAAGAGAAGCATGTGCTTGAATAAGTGAATAGGATAGCAGAAGAAGATGGACGCTCAGCCCGAGTAAGCTACACTCAGCTAACTAAATGGTGTTGCAACATTGTTTCTGGTGTCAGGTGTCCTTTGCATTTTGATGTCTAATTCTTCCTGAGTGCTACAACATAAACAACATCCTTTGAAAACAAGAAGTGATAGATCTCTTGCATTATTGGTGAAAGAGGTGGATGGGTTCTATGATGATCTAGGGCTCTAGAATATTTAACAGAACTAAACATGGTCTTATTTTTGGGACATCTGTATAAATAGAAGTCTGGCACACGGGTCACTGAGCTATTGAAATGGCAGGGTTTGTTCTTTGGAGTGGTGAAAACAGGGTGCAATGTGAAAACCAAAACAGTTCTGTTTACAGTCGGATTGGATGGCTTTGTTGGCAAGGTTTCCACAGCTCTTGAAAATGAACAACTAGAGTTACATCTCCAAGGAAAGAAAGGAAGCAGTGTATGAAATTCATAGTGGCAGGTGGACGTCTACTTCCTGCCCTGCCAGGAAAGGAGGGGGCTCTGTATCTTGTCAACCCTGAGTAGTAGTTAAAAAACAAAACAAAAACACACACACACATTGACTCTCTCTCTCTCTTGAACAGGTTGTATAGTTACTAAATTAGTTAATCTCTATTTTAACTCTTATTATTATTATTCCAAAAGTTGTTTTGGCTCTACAATAAAGGAGGTAAAACAAGATTAGGTCTTCAGCTTCTTGGGGGCAACAGCTCCTATAAGCCAAAATTATTTTCTTTTTGAGAAAGAAAAGCAGTAGAATGCACTTGCATCACCATGAAATCAAACTGTGCGTTTCTGTTTTAGTTTGTAATTCACACTCAATCTTTGGCCAGTGGGGCAAGGGTTAAAGCAGCCTGCCATTAAAGATCTTCTTTCATGTTAAACAGCATGAAAGTTCTCCGGAGGAACAAGAGGAAGTGGTAGAAAAAATTCATGAGGAAGCTGAAGAATTAGGGGAAGAGGAGGATGATGAGGAGGAAGTAGTGGCTGAAGAGGAAGAAGAGGAGGAGGAGAAGGCTCCACCAACTCAGAAATTAAAACGGGTACGTTTGATATCTCCTAAGAATCTAATGGACTTGTGTGCACATGTCAGGATCTTAGTAGTATCATTTGATAGGGCTTCTTTAACGTTTACTCAGATGGAAGATTGCCTTTTGCAGTGGTGTCGGCAAGGTGATGTCCGAGAGGCAGTGCATGCATTTCTTCTGGAATGCTCTGCCAACACAAGAATGGAAAGACATTGGTGATGTGTCTGTTACAGGAGCTAGAGAGTTACTCTGGGCATTTCTAGTCACCTCAGCAGTAGTAACGGATCAACCAATAAACTTATTTTGGATATTTTTCTGCTGCTGGTGTCATCAGGTCCGTTGCCTCAACCTTAGTTGAATCACTACTAATAGAGTGGTTGGGGGGAATCTAAGAGTAAACTCTTTTTATGGTGTGTACAAGTAGCGCAATCAATTTAATGCATTCAAAGGGGGGAAACAAATTAGGAAATTATAATTATATTGAAAACAGTTGGGGCAAAGTTAGTCTGTTTTGGAGTTTTTGTTTGTTTTATTTTTTGTTACTAAAATTACCTTTTAATGGTGAAAGATGTGTGTATAAGTTAAAATTCCTCTTTTCCTTTGGCTTTCTGTATCAATGGCATTTTCTCCTTGATTAGAGTTAGGCTGAGGTCTTTAATTCCATCGGTGGCTAGGCTTTCATCTTGGTCGACACGCAGCATTATTTGCTCTATTTTCTTTTCTTTTCTGCATTGAATAATAGATTTGCAATTTATTTTCTTCCTTTCCTGTAGAAATCTAGACCAACTTCTAAGAAAAGGCAAAGAAGTAGTAACGATGGATCGTCTGTAAGTTCCTGCTTTTTTTTTTTTTTTTTTTTTGTTTTTTGAAAAAAATTCCTTAATGACTTGTGCAACATGGAGAGGGATGAAGAGTAGTGGATGGGGCTGTACAGTGTTTTGTTTTACATAAACCTAACATGTGAACAGCAGTTCAAAGGGCTGATTGGAAAGCAATACATCGTATGTGCTGCAGTAATTACTGAATAGTAACGAAAAAAGAAGTTTTATTTTTCAGCCTGTGCCAAAAGGTGTACACGCTGACACATTAATTCCAGTGTGGCACCAGGGTGCCCTTTTCAGAGAGAGAGAGAGAGCGCATCACCCTGATGATACAGCTGTTGGTGCAGAAGTGAGGGCTCACTTTGTGCCTGTCTGCGAAGTTTTTCTCTGATGGTCTGAAATCCTTTTGCCCAGGTGATGTGGTGGCATCCACGGTCTTACGTCCTGGTTGAGCAAGTAGCAGATTGTCAGGTGTCTATTGCCAGAGGTGGATGTTTAGCCTTATTGCAGTCTTGAGATGCACACGCTATGCTATTGTATTACGTTCGTTATTGAATTTTTAAGAACAAGAACTGGTTGCCGAGAAGCCTATAAGATCCCAGAACACGTTGTCTTTTCTGTTATGATTTTTAAATTTATCTATTTTTAAAATATTTTGTTTTTTTCTTTTTTAAAAAAAAAAAAAAGATTCAGTGTCTCTTGACTGCAGTTCTGGGCCACATCTTATTTCCAGTTGCTGCACACTATAGACTGTAGTTCGTGCACTAAATGGTAACCGTCAGACTGCCACCTCTTTTACTGCTTCGAGTGATTGTGGTTGATGTTGTACACTGCCTAATACGAGGACTCTTAAACGTCTGCAATCTTTGCTTTGATGGCAGTATCCACAGCATTTATTTATATCTGGTAAATTGTTGTCGATGTTTGCATAGATGTTTCTTATAATAACTGTGTTTTTCCACATGCCTCACTTGGGGTTGGTCGTCTGTCTGTTGCCTTTGAACCCAAGGAAACTGATGACTCTTTGCGATTTGCTAAGAGCCTGAGTTTAATTCCCAGTTCCTGGATGGCTCAGTATGACACATACCTCTCTGGCACAGCTTCTTGCTTGACACACAATCTAGAAATGAAGTCTTAGCATGGATTTCTCTGCTGAACTACTGGGCTCTTGGTACAGGATAGGCAAGCTTTGGCAGATGTCTGTGGCCCTACACCTACTCATACTGGAGTAGTTGTCTCCCGTGTAAAAAGGTCATCTCCGTTGTTGAGACAGCGCACAACACTACTGCAATTCCTTGCTATTCAAGCATCGATACCTTCAGTGGGCATGCTTATCTTTCCAGTGACTTTCTAAACAGGGAACAGATTGAAGCCAAGCACATTTACAAATTTAAATTTGAAAATTTGTTACTTTTTTTTATATGGATCACGCTCAGATGTTAGTAGAAAATTGACTGTCATGATTGAAATATGTGAATCTTTAATTCTTAAAGAAAGATAACAGTTAGCTCACTAGTTTTTTTTTTTTGTTTAAAACTTTGTTTACACACATGTACATGATTTAATCTTGTTGCAGCTCAGTGGAAAGCTTAATAATTTTGTGGAATATGTAATTAGCTGAAAAGAGGGATTTATGTGTAGAAACTGGGGGGGGTGCCCCCTTTTCAGGTTCTTGTTGCTTTTGGCCCCTGTTTTTGCAGGTGATTTAGATTCTTAGGTTATTGGCCAATGACTTCAGCTTAGTCAGTCAGTCTGTTAATCTTCTTCAGGTACGACCGGCAAAAAGAGTGAAAAAGATGACTGTGAGGACAAAGTCCAAAGAGTATCGGCAGGATGAGGATGAGGAAATGGAGGAGGATTTTGATGAAGGTACTCCACCAGCATCTGACAACTCCGAAGATGAGGTGAATATAGTCCTGAAAGTTGTTTTTTCTTTTAAATGTGTTAAGGGTGGTGTGGTGGGAGCTTGCTTCTTCGTTCTTTGATTTAGAATTTACGGAGCTACTTAAAATAAATTTTAAAAAAAAGTTCTGACCTGACAGTACCTTAGTTTATTTCACTCTTCAGGTGGTCTGATGATAAGTTAGCCAATTCGTTTTTACTGCAGGATTTCCAACCCGAAAGCACACTGCCTAAAGTGAAAAGGGGAAGAAAACCTGCAGAGGGCACAGGTCAGAAAGGTCGTGGGCGGAAGAAAAGGAAAGAGCAGTCGGAGAGTGAAAGTGAAAAGTCTGATAAGGAGAGCTCGGAGGAGGAAGAGTTAAAACAGAGACGAAACCTAAGAAGCTGGCAGCAAGCAGAGTTGCGAGGAAAGGTAATAAATGTGTGTTTGGTGTGGAGGGAAGGGGTTAAACAAAAAAAAAAGTTTATAAATTTTTTTTTTTTTAACAGCGAAAATGTTTGGTAGAATTTGCTATATTGACTTTGTAAGGTCGAAAGCAGTTAAGTTCGTATTGGAGTCCAGACTTGTAACAGTCTGTATAACCATCATATAGTGGGCTCTGACTTTGTCCTGTTGTGCTTGGATGTGTCTGCTCTTGACTGATCGTTCGCTAATCTATCTTGCGGTTTTCCAGAGTCTCGATGCTTTTGCTTTCTGGTTCTCATGGTTTTTGACTGATAGAAAATTATGCTGGATTCTTTATATTTCTAGCCAAGCAAAGCCAAAATCTACAAGCCTGTCTTGAAGTTAAGAAGAAAGTGGCATCTCTCATAGCTGATGAAAGGTTGCTGGGCAGCATAGTGGGTATTGGCACGTGAATGCTCTGCGGGTGATAGAGTACGTGGCAGAGAGGCAGGGGGTTGGGTTTGCTTCCTCCTCCTCCTAACACAGTTTCTGTGTTTTTTTTTGCTCTTCAGTGCCAGTTTTTAAGTGCGGATTTCTTCTGGGCTCGTGGCTGAGTTCTGGTAGGCTCTTTCCAGAATACCAATGACCAGGAACTTGTCTGTGTTTTTTTTTAAACAGAATGCTGCACAGCTTCAGTAGGGGCTTACACTCTGTCCCTTCGCCTGTTCTAGTCCCAAATTGCATTGAGAGAATCAGAGGAAAGACAGGGCTTTGGTTTTGCAGTAACAGCCAATCGGGAACAATCCAGTATTGAAAGCAGATAGGTAGAGTAAGTGGCTCGATTTGAATTTTTGCAGAGTGGCTGGACGTCGTGATGCTTGCGGTGCTGTCTGGCAGGAACAGTAAGAAGTTGAATCTAGAATTGCTGTTAGAGTTTCTAAAATTTCTTTCAACATGGTCCCAAACACTTAGTCTCGAGCATAAGTAATCCTGGCAGAATTTAATTTAGATCTTTGAATTGCTGTAAGGTGAATTGTTGACCAGCCAAACACAAACTCGATGGAATTGCATCCCTCTGGAATGTATTGTGGTGGTTTTTGGTCGTCCTGTTCTCCTACCGTCAGGGTTAGTACCAGTCTTCTTGTGCTGCAGTATCATACAAGCAACTCTGTTCAATGACACTTCTAGTTCTCGTGCAATTGCTTGCAAGGATGTTCTGTATTTCCTCAGTGTAACAATAGGCCTGGTCATTCAGTCTTTGGCATTACTCTTTCATAAGCAATTTCACACTTTTGTGACTTTTTTTTTAACTGAATATTATGCACTTCTTGGTTAAAAGCAATAATCACATGAGTACTAGCCATAGATATGGACATTTCTACTACTATTGGTTACAAGATGTTTTCCAGATTCTAAAATGTTTATTTGATGGCCAGTTCTCAATTGACGATGGACTGTCAAAGAAAGCAGTGACTGGTTTAAAGAAAACGTTCTTTCATCATTCATGTTCAGATTTTTAAATCTTTGAATTTTTTGTTGTCTGTGTTAGGGTTTTTAGGTGCTTGTTAAGAATGAAATGATAATCGTAAAGACTTTGCTTATTTTTCCATGCATTAAATTGTAGCACCTGTCAGACGTTCAATTGGTGCTGGAGGTCGAAAGAAAAGGTCAATAAAGGAAGCCACAGTGTCTATCGACAGCATCAGTGTGTCTTCCGACAGGTAAGGAATCAAACTCTCTCCTCTCTGGGCCACCGTTCGTTCCGCTGGAACCGTTACGGATGGTTTATCTTCGTTTTTGCCCCACGACACCGTTTCTAACTATTTCTGGTTAAAAGATATTGTACCTGAGTAAATTAATGCGAAACTCGTGTTTTAGGAGCTAAATTTTTCCTTTGTTTGAAATTGTAGCTTTCAGTACCGACCTGGCAAACTACGACAGTTTGGCAATTGGTTGATGGGCGGAGGTTAGTTGTCAGAAAGCTGATGTCATTGTTAAAATGAATCATTCTTACATTAAACAATAGGTTTTATTGCAAGTAACTAAATGTATATATTGTATCCTCAGAAGTATAAGATCAATAAGCTCACCCCCACCTTTTTTTTTTTTGAAAACAACTTTATAAAAATCAGTTCTTTTAAAAAATATAAAAAGCAAGGAAATGACAGCTCTTCATTTACTTTAGTTTTGCCCTTAAAAAAACAGAACTCCTATTTGCCATTTATATACTTTTGTGTGCTCATGTGTTTTATATCCTGTTTATATTTGAAAGAAAAAGTTAAAACCTTTCTTTTCTTTTGTTTTTAAATAGTGATGTTTCTGATGAGTTGAGCAGCTGGAAGAAGAGGGATGAGGAAAGAAAGAAAGAAATCGAAAGGTTACTGAAGCAGGATGAAGAGAGGTGGGTTGGCTAGCGATATAGTCTTATGGGACTAACCAAGAAGTGTGTGTGTGTGTGTTTACTTTAACCTGCATTCTTTAAAAAAGGTATCTGACAAATAAATGCTTTAGATCCTTGTATCTTGTTCATGCTTGCACAGAAGTTCAAACGACAAAAACGTTCTTTCCACAAAATCTTTATCACCACAAACTGTGATTTGCCATCGCGTCAATGTTGTTCATTCAGGCTTGGCTAAGGTTTGATGACTAATCAGATTTGCAGAGTGAGGTGCATGTGGGGTGGTGCTTTAGTTGGAAGAAGCATTCCAGTCTGCAGCTACGGAATTTGAATGCTCAGGTTTCAATTGCAGGAAAAGGTTAGAGGAAGAGGAACGGATAAGAAAAGCAAAAGAAGAGCTGCTGAAAGAAAGGGAACGGGAACGGGGAGAGACGGAAGAGCAAGATGCGAGGAAAGAAAAACCAAAGCCGAAAAAGGAGAGGAAGAGGGATCGAAGAAACAAAATGGTGAGATTTTTTTGTTTGAGTGTCAATTATAAGAGAGATTTTTTTTCTTCCTCCAAGTTTTCAGGCGTATAAATAGTGGAGCTATTTGTCAATCCTGCAAAACGGTATGGCAGTGATGGTTAGGGGCTTTAAGCATGGCGATTAGCTTGTGTCAGACAGACTGAACTGATATTCCTTTGCAAAAGAAAGCGTAGGATCTAAGTTTGTCAGTGTTGGGTAGGCGTTCAGAACAGTTTCAGAATCATCGTCATCTTTTTCTTTCTTTTTTTTTTTAAATTGTGGCTCAGTTTGTCAGTGATGTTGCTTCCTCAACTGAATGATGAGTCTGTTGTTTCCAAAGGAGCTTGCACACAACAAGAGGAGGAGGAGGAGAACTAGTAGTAGGTTTGAAGAGGATTCTGAGGAAGAGGACGGGGAGAAAGAAAGGCCCAACAAGGATGAAAGGGCTGCCAGGCAAGCCAAGAAGGAAGATGAGGATGAAACGTCTGCTGCACTAGAGAAAGTGAGCTCTGATGAGGAAAAGGGAAAGGATGAGAGCGATGCTGTGAAAAGTATTGAGGATGTTGCACAAGATGAAGACCCCAGTCAGGTGAGTGCTTTTGGCTTTGGAATTATAGTGCAGCAGAGTAAATTCTCTGTAGGTGTTGTCTTTTGATTTAGTGTGCAGTTAATGTAGTTTTCATAAAAAAACTTCACCTTAAATCTGCCAAACTGTTTACTAATTGTGGAAAAATTGTCTTTAAGTTGCTAAGCATTGCAAAAATGTCTCCGTATTCATCCAGCATGAGCTTTTGGCCTCGATTCCCCACTTGCACACAGTTATTATGATTGGGATAGGAATTTATAATAGCATCGGCTCCACTTTGTTACTAAGCCTCTCCAAAAATGTGCAGATCACTTAAGCGATATTAAAGAAGCTGGCTGATGCCACTTTCCATTGGGCTGTTTTATCTTTATCTTGTATATTCTTCACTTCACTTGTCTCACAGGTCGTTGGGGCACCTCAAGGGGTGTGTCTAGGGCATTTTACAACCTGGCGGAGCCAATCCCTCTCCAGATCGAGAGTCAAGATGAATGTCAGCATCCAGAGGAGGGCTGTACAGCTGTTTTGGGCTTTTGGCCCTCGTCAGCATCTTGTATATTACAGCAGTAATTAAAACTAATGTTGTTGGCCTATTGAAGGTTATTTTGGGAAATCACTATCATTTGGGAACATCAAATTAGCACGAGTAACACACAAACAACCATTAAGTATGTCAAAACACACAAGATAATATTTGGGTTGCATAATTAATTTCAGCCCTCTGTTACCACCTGGGGTGCATTTGTGCCCCACTTCATACTCAGCACACGTTGTCAACCAGTACCTTTCTTAATAACATAACCCTTTAAATGCCAAATATGTATTGCCCAAATACTAGCTGGTGTTTCTAGGCTGGGGTGGAAATGCACTCGAGGTGGTATAATTCGGGTAAAAACTGACATGGCATTTGGTTGTTTAAAGGCCAATATGACTTGAGTCAGTAAAAATTAATTCTAAAATGCTGTATTGAACATCTAATTGTATTAATTCTTTGGTAATGAGAAAATATGCAGACAATTTTACATCTCATAATGGGAAGACTCTAAAACAACATACTAACTTCTATGTTAGCCAATTGTAAAACTAGTAAATTAGATTTTTGTTGCTTTCATTGAAGACTTAATATAATTTGATGTTTATGTTCAATTAAGCATTTTCCAAAAATAATTATTGTATTCAGTCAAGTAGACATTCAAATGAAACTTGGCTGAAATAGCATCTGCATAGTGGTATCTGGCTGGCTCTCTGGTCTCATTGAATGTCATGCTATTTTGATAACATGTATTTCTAAGTGTGTTATGATTGTTTGTGGTTCTTGAAATTATGGATCATTGGGAAGTGAACTTATTTATATAATCATCAGTAAAAGATAGAATATGGCCATGGAGAATGTTGTTTGAATATTTTTATTGGTTTTATATCTATTTAAATGTACAGGTTTTAAAAATGTTTGAGAGGCTTCAATGTTAAGTGTGTGCTGAATTTTGCCTTCACAGGATCGAGTGGCTAAGGACCAAGATAAAGCAAAGGGTGATGAACCAGTGGAGATAGAGGATGAGGAAGATGATGATGAGGATGATGATGAAGAACAGCAGTTGGTTGCTGATTACAAAGACAAATCTAAGTTGATGACACATGAGAAACTTAAACATTCAAAAGAAGTGGAAAACAAAAACCGAAAAGTGAGTAATTCTGGTAGGAACACCATGAATAGCTGACTGAAAATTTATCTCCACTTTTCTTTTTTTTAATTTAAAGAGAAGTCAGCATTGCTACACGTTTGAAGGGTTGTGCAATGCTATGGAAAGTCCTAGTATCTGCCTAGTTTTGATTTTTAGTAGCATGTCTAAAATACGGTAATAGGGCTATTTTCTAATATTTTTTTTTTTTTTTTTTTTTTACTTATTGTGTTTACCTGTAGGTAGGTTTTATGTATTAGACTAAAAACAAGAAAGGTCTCGAATGCGCTGGAGAACAAGCAGTTTTAACAGATAAAAGTCCCTTTTCTAACAGGTTGTGTGGAAGATCCCTAGAGTCACAAAATGGTGTAAAGGGGCATAGTAGCTTAAGTGGGGGAAGCTAAAAATGACCATGGAAGATCATTCGCCAGCTGTTTCAACTCCTGCCATTGAAATAAAACCTTTTTGTTTAATATTAGGGGCCTGATTGACTGACATCTGGGGGTTTAGAAAATTTAAACGTTTTCTGTAGCTAAACATCCAGCTTAGTTTCCCAACGTCTGTTTTCACATGGGAGCTGATAGGGCTTCTGTTTTTTTTTTTTTTTGTTTTTTTTACTGTGAGTTCTGGAAAGCATCATACTCTGTTGACTAGTGTTTTTGAGTTGGTTCTGAAAAAAAAAAGGGGGGGTATCCAATTACTGAGTTGTGCACGCATCATAATATGGGGCTGTTATTGCGGGGATTTATTTACGCTGAAGGATTTTAGGGGTTTGAGGGTTGGGGTGGATTGCTGAGTTGGCTCTTAAGTGTAGAGGGGAAAGAAAAAAAAAGATGTTTTCGGGTTACTCTCTTCAGAACAGAACTGAAGATGCCAACAAAGTGAAAGATAAGGAAACCACCGCCAAAAGGGACAGGTCGAAAAACAAAGAGAAACTGAAAGAGAACAAAATGGAGGTGAGCCCCCCCTCTCTCTCTCCCTCTCTTCCACCCCTCCTCCCTCTCTCTCTCCCTCTCTTTCCACCTCTCTCTCTCCTCCTCTTTCCACCTCTTTCCACCTCTCTTTCCACCCCTCCCCCTCTCTTCATCTATCTCTCTCTCTCAAAAAAAAATCCTTTTCCAGGAATTTTGTAAAATTATGGAAAAGTTGCTCTTAATGTTTTGCAGTTTACATCCATGATTATTCCCCTTTGAAGTTAAACAGAATGCAAGGGATGGAAGACTTAGTCACTTAATGTTTTTTTTTGCTTGTTTGAAAATTTAGTTGATTATATGTACATTTTCTTGCTAAATACTGCATTATCCAGTTTGTATTGTCCCATCTGATCAGCTCTGAAAACTGTTGTATGATAACAATTAACCTGGTCAGACCTTTAGAGTGCTAAGCTAAGCTAGTTGTGATAAAACTAATAATAAAGTAATATCAAGATGATGAATACCTGGTTCCTAATTTAGGTTTGGGTTTAAGCTTTTAGCCCCTCTCCCCCACCCACCATATTAGCACAATCTAAACAAGATTTGAGAGAATACATAGAGACATTTTTGTGCACGAGCAGGTTCTGTTTGTTTTTTCTTGAAGTAGCTACACCTTCATAGAGCTGTCAGGTGGTTCTCTTTTGTAGGAGAAGGGGAAAAAGGAAAAACCTCGGGAAGAAAAGCGAAAGCCAGAGGTTGACAACAGGGAGTTCCAGAAAGAGGAGGAACGGCGGAAGAAAATAGACCGGGAAAGGAGATTGTACGTCTGACCTTAGTGTTTTTTGAGAAGGCCTAGAATTCTGTCATCAGCTTCACAGTTTTTAACCCTAACCTCCCCACCCTCCAGCAGTCTGTAGATTTAAGTGTCATGTTGCCAGATTGAGTGGGGTGGATGAGAATGTCTTGTTGCATTTCATACACAAAATGGTTGCTTCCACTTTACACCAAAAGTCACTCGATCACATTCCAATACTGAGTTATTGAGCATAAGCTGCTATAGAATGGTTTTCAGGGTTTTCCCTGGAATGACTATGAAGAGAGAGCTGGAAAAGTAATTTTTCTATTTTTTTTTATAGATAGTGTGCAGCATAACAAAGTTCTTTTGTTGTTGTAATTTTATTTCGGTGATTTTTAGGATACTTGAAGTGTTCATACTTCTCCATGTAAGATCAATGCCACAGTATTTCCTGTTAAGACAATGACGACAAATCAGTATAAGAAGGGAAAGTTATCGGCAGACAAGAGGGTGGGTTGGTTGGTTGGTTGTTTGTAGTGCCTGGAGTGACTAATGAGGCTACATTTTGGGGGAAAATTCTTTCTCCATTGCTGTCATCATTTGAAACAGACAACAGAAGTTACCGCCCAGAACACTTGCCGATTGGGTGAGCAGTTAACTGGTGATGCATTCACTGAAGCATGCAAAATTATCCAAATCCTCTAACTCATTGGTTTCCAACCTTTTTCGACTCGTGAGCCTTTTTTCTAATACTCAAAAGACCTGTGACCCCCTGCTACACTTCCATCATTGAAAAAAAAATTAAAGGACAAATTTAGCAGAAAATCACATAAATAAGAATTTTAGTACATGGCATTTAGGCTGGAAGTTGTTAAGTTTGCTGTGAAGAAAATGGTGGTAATATGGTGTGCATGGTAAATACAGTGTCAGTGAGAAATGTGTTAGGGACTGGAGTAAAGTAAATGATACATTACAGACTACGAAGAAAAGCAAGAGGGGAAAATCACGGCTGCAAAGTTGAATGTGTGCTAATCCAACACGCCATCTGTCATGGACATAGTACTGTACAGCTGAGACTAAATATCAAACAAATCACAACTGATGATTGCTGTCTTTAGATTTGTTTCTATCTTCTTTCACTGGTGTACTGTATTCCTCATTGTGGTTTCCCAGAAGCATGTACCATATCATCCAATCAGAAAGAACACTAGCGTGTTGGCCTCCATGTTGGCCTAGGTGTGAACCTCAAATACCGGATAACTAGAAACCAAACTCAATAACGAGTCATGCTATAAAAAATTGAAATTGTGGGTCGAATTTCAGAATTTAACTGTGCTGTAATATCTCAAAATTAAGTGTGTGTTGAAGGGAGATAAAAATTAATTGTTTGGGTTTTTAAAGTAGTGATACAACACACTGCAAAGGACCCAGTATCACCTGATGATCCCTAATGTTATGCAGTGACTAGAAATGAACAGCGGTCTCTTGATAACCAATAATGATGTTTCAGTTTGTTTCATATCTCTTTTCCATGATTACAAACCTGCTGAAAAAACTATTCCAACACCCCATTTATCTGGAAGGCCAGCCTACAAAGTAGTTCAATGATTCCACAAACACCCCATTAATAATTGAGCCTGGAAGTACCATAGTCAGTGATGTGATGTGATGCAACAGTGTCCTGAAAGTTTTGATGTGTTCTGACTGGTAATGTGACAGTGTTATGAAGGATCTGATGTATTGTTCTGACTGGTTGAAAGTTTGGCTGACTTATCATAGTCGATCCATCCCCATCTTATACCCCATGTCGGGTACGTCATAGTCTGTGTGTGTGTGTGTGTGTGCACGTGCGCTTAGCGGGATTCATGTAACTGGCCTAATTGACTGGAGCAAGATTTTATTCCTGAAGCCTTCTAAAACTAAGTGGGTGTGGATAAAATCAGTTCCCCATATATTGTCTGTCTGTCTCTCTGGTTGCCATCTTTAAAGGGTGTGGAATGTCTTAATTATCTGCAGAATGAAATTCCTCCTTGGTTTTCCCATTCTTTACTTACTTATTCTCGGTATTGCTGGTGCTCTGAAGACTCTCCTCTCTTAATTTCAGGCAGGAGAGGGAAGAGGAGAAGGAAAGGAAAAAGAAAATAAAATACGAAAAGAAGAAAAGAAAGATAAAATCCAGTGTAAGTTTTGGTTTGATGACAGAAGTTGAAATCCTTTCTTTTAAACGGTTGTGATATTTTCTTTCTCATTTTAAAATTTTTTTTTAACCAGTAAAGTAATGCAAAGAAAAGGGAGTTAACTTTACACGAGTTCTAAGATTGTTTCCCTGGAATTATGAACTACTGTTATTAGTTCAAAATATTGCTATGGAAATTTCATTTTTTATTTTAGGTTAGTGCGTTAACTTTCAGTCATCCTGGACATGAAGTGTTTATGGGACAGGTCCTTGCACCTAAAGGAAATAACATCTTTTTTCCAATAATTCTAGGCGCAGAAAACCAGACGAAACCCGCCCCGATGTTTATTGAATTATTGATGATTGTTTATAGATAGCGAACTGGTTGCCCGTTTCATGGAAAAATAGTGATTTTATTGAAAGTTTTACATTTCTTTTGGTTCTTATAATTTAGCAAACTTCCACCAAAGGAAACTAATGAATTGACTAGTTTGTGCATGGATGTTGTTCAGACAACATTGGCAGAGATTCGGTTAAAGGACTGGCGGAAGCCAACATGGACGGCTGGTGACGGAGAAACCATTCCAGGGGGAATCGCCAAACTGAGCCAGTTGCATTTGGGAAATGATGGCTCTTAGATTGGTAATTGGTATATAAGACATTGGTGCTGATTATGATATCACACACTAGTGACTCTGACATCCACATTATTTGTGATTATTAGTTTGAAACCAATCAGATGAGTAACCATATGACAAGGTTTAACCTATACAAACAATTCCACAACTATGATGCACAAGAAGCTATTTGTGGTCTCCTTGACAGGAGAGCTTTGAGGCTGCTTATACATGTTTAAACATATAGTACATTTAATTGATATAGGTTTTTAGTAATTTTCTGCTTATTGTCAACATGCTTCAGCAGTTCTTTTCTAAATTGTACATGCAAATGTTTTTAAACAGCAGTATCCATTTGTTAGATTGGAGGGGAACAAACAGTTTGGTTCATCACCTGTAAGAATTAAACTTGTGGATTTTAAATGTTTGTCAATTAATGCCGATGTTAAGTGTTTTGTTAAAAATGTGCTAATTTATTTAATCATTAACCTGAACCTGGCTCTTGAGGTGGAAGTAACTTGTGACAATATGCAAGGTATTGGGGTCTTCCAGCTCCAAAGTGGTCAGAACTCTCATTCTAATGCGGAATTTTGCTGAGACTCTTCTGGCTGGTGAACCTGTGCACTGTTACATTAGTGTCTCAGTAACTTTAAGTCCATACTTCTAATTCAGCATTTTCTGGTCTGTTTCTTGGTGTGACCCTATTAACACAGCGACAAATTCCTGTGGACCACAACATTCATCACCACCGATGTGAAAGCCCTTTGGTGTGCAAACTCTGCTTGGCAGTCTGGGAGCATGCTTGCCTGAATAAGATTTAGTGGGGTATGCAAAGAGATGGAATATTGTAATTTCTACATTCTATACCATGGAATATTTGCATCAAAACTACTTTTATACCAGATACCTTACAGGCTGTCATAGCTCAATCCAAGGTACAACTTACATGTTTATAGGAAGTAGCTTTCCATGGTGTCAGACCTGTCTAGAGCCATGTTGTTTGCTGCTACTAACAGCCAAGAATGCATGTCAAGCCGTGCCAAGTACCTGACCCGTGTAGCAAAAACCAAAGGACTATCAATGCAAGTGTTGTCAGAAAGTAGGATATATACACGAATAGCTGTAAAAAGTTAACATTGCGTGAAAATCTTGATACTATCCTGCTTTGTGACCCCATTTGAGGTTTCAACCCCATCCTTCCTTTCCAAAATCTTTAAAACTCTACTTTCTTTAGGATATCAGTTATTCTCTGGTTCAGCCTCTGCAGATAAGTATTGTTTCAGAAGAGTGGATTATTATCAAAGTAGAATTTGCTTAGATTTGTGCATCTTTGTTTACAAGAGTGTTTTTTTTTAACTAATGTAGAAGATTGCAGGTATTGGCATTCTGAGGTTTGATAATACAGGTATGTTTGTTTTCGCAGACCTATTTTCTTCTTTTCTGTTGTTATAGTTCTACAGACGGAGACGAAAATCATTCAGATGGATTTAGAAATCAAAAAGTCCTTACAGATTGACAGAACGGTAAGAAATGCCTTTCAGAGTTTATTGCAGACAGAATGTGCAGGTTTTTAAAACAGTCTTCCTTTTCTTAATCAAATGCTTTCCATGTCTACAAAACTGATTTCTGGAAACAGGAATTTCACTGAGATGACCCCAAAAAAAGATTTTAATTGTATGCATGTATATAGTTGGGATCAAAGTAAAAGCTCCCTTATGATGTTGGTATAATCAATGCTAAGTTGGACAACAACCAGATCAAATCTTTTGTTCGGAGACAGGATGCCATCATGGCTAATGCAAGGCTTGATGGGGTAAATTATTTTAATATAATTAAAAGAAAACATTCCATTAATTGGTTGTAGTACATTTTTTTGTAGAAACTTTATTTTTATCAAGCAAGACTGTATGCTAGCTGATACCTGGAATTGGTAATTTGTTACATCTGCCTGGCCGGCAGCACTCGTCTTCAGCTCAGCGGGTCACTTTCTTTTCTACGTGTAAAATGAGAATCAAACTATAGATATATTAATCTAGAGTGAATCAAAAGTTTGAAATTGTTTTAAGTTAATAAAAGATTTAATGTGTGATGTTTTTTTTTTTGCTAATTTATTTGCACGTGATCACCTATGTTAATCAGAATGACGAGTCAATGCCGCTTTCCTGTCGCCTGTTGTCTATTTTCTTTTGAGAGAAGCAGGAAATTTTTTCCTCTTCGTTCACTTCATTAATTAAAATATTATTTTTTTTTATAGTACTACCATTGAAAATTCTCACGGAAGTATTTAGATAATTCATGGTTAATGCAATTAATTATGGCTTTTTAGATATTCATTGGTCAACAAGTATTTTAAGGAATCAACTGCATTACTAATTATGCATTCAAAAGAGCTACTTTCCTTATTTTTAATGTTTCTACATTTTTAAGCTCCAAGATTGTGTTGAAATAATTAGTGACCATAATCAGGCATTGCCTTTCTGGTTGTAAAACATGCTTTTGCTGTTGATTTGTTTTATTCCACATCTTTTCTAGATTCAGTGTTTGTTGCATAGACTTAGTTCACTATAACAAGTTTATCCGCAATAAATCGAAATTCAGACTTTCACCTAAGATGTGAAAACCCAGGTGGTTGTTGTGCTAACATAACAGGTTTATCCTTTCCTTGTTATCACATCGACAGACGATTGCTCGATCATAATCTATGGCCCTGGTTTAGACTTTTTTTTCTTTTTAATTGTGTCAAAGAAATGACAGATGCTATTCTTCCTCTAAGCAGTGCATGTTACTTATCCCCACCATGAAGCAAGGACGACACAACAGCATATTCCCCCCCCTAAAATCTGTTTCTCATAGGTGAGTTTAATAATGTCATTGAGAGAATGATTCAGATTTTGCCAAGTCTTAAGTTTGTGCGAGCATCGAGAGAAGAGAATTTTAGAAATTCAGGGTGAAAATCATTTCCCATTTGTTACAAGTGGGTGTCAAGACAGTGATTGAAGTGAAACTGAATTTTTTTTCCCCGACAGCGGCACAAGTTTGACTTTTTCCTGAAGCTGTACCAAAATGACAAACCCATGCTCCCATCTATATCTGGAGACTTGATGAAAGGGATCTGTAATAACTACGTGGCCATCAGCTCTTGGATTCTCTGCTGAGAAAATACTGAGCAGCTCGATTTAAGAAAATCGATGCTAAAGTTGCTGCAAAGGCAAGTTTCTTAAATCACCAGTCTCCTTCCCATATGTGAGTAATCTGGCTCACTTAGGCCCTTACAGCAAAATGCATCGCTTTGATGGTTCGATTTTTTTTTTTTTTGGTGGATTCTAAATGTGGTCAGGGAAAAATATTTGCGATAAAGTTTTGGTAGACTTTAGTGACTTTGTTCCTATTCTGCCGCCATCTTTTCTAATCAACCTTTTTGGTAAAATTCCACAAATCTTTTTACATGATGGAAAGTGGTGAGAACGATGTTGCCGTTTCCCCTTGGTCAGTCCTCTGTTGGTAAGGAAGTCGTGGTTGGGAAACAATGGGAAAATTCTCTGGTTGCCAGGTGTCTGGTTTAAGCAGCTCAATGCATCAGTGGAGCGAAGGATTGCAGAACGTACATTCACGCCTCAAAACAGACGATGCTTCCTTTCAGTAGGGAGCAACCAGGTTGGACTAGACAAAGAACTTGGCTGAGCAGGAGGAGGAAGAGAGGTTAATCAAAGGACAGGTGTAAAAAAGGTTGAGAATGAACACTGGTGCCTTGCAAACCAGTGTTAAGGAATTTTCCAAGAAGTTTGGAAAGAGTGGAAACTTGATTGGGAAACTGAAGCTATGTTTCTAGAATCTAAACACTGACTACTGCCATTTGAGGAACTTGTATATAGTGCAAATATAAGTCTGTTTTTGGTGTCCATGTTGAAAAGTTTTCCATCATGGAATATATTCTGTATTGTAAGTGATGGGAATGTTGGAGAAATTATTATATATATATTTTTTTTTTTAATGAGCATGAATCCTGGTAGTTGCAGGAAATCAGGAAGCCATGTCACCGTCAAGGCTCCCAGGTTTGCGAAGTTAGGTTTAGTTGCCTTTAGCCAGCTACCAGGGCTTTCAACAAGAAAGGAGAAGGAAACATCAATACACGATTAAAACGATGCACTAACTCCTCTCCCCAGTAATTTAGTAACAATTCTATTATCAAAAAATAATTTTCCGATATCTGTTCAGGCTGGAGCCTAAGCTCATTTACTAGATGACCCGTGAACCCCGTTGGGTTCCCATTGTGACAGCGGTTGATGACGACAAGGCGACGCACAATTTTAATATTATCGAGCGATCAAACTTTAATTTTGTGAAAATTTGAGCATTTACATCAGGAGTCGCTGTTTAATGAAGCAGGCGTTTAATCACAACATTCTTGGCAACCGCTAAATTAAAACACACTGTATTGCCAGTAATAATTACAAAAAGTCTTAATAAACCTTGTTGCTGCACACTCGCCTATAACCTCCGGAAGCCTCTCGCTGTAGTCAAAATGACCGCCAAATTACGATTTGGCGGACTCGATTAAGCAGCCATAGTAGCTTCGTTCTCTATTTCAGTCTACATCACTGTTGTTGCCATATTAGGATCCATCTTGCCTGTCTTTGTTATCGATAAATTAGGTCAAAGGACGCTCAGGCTGTATTCAAAGTAACCACTAGCTAAGTTCTGCGTCACTGCTGTTGACCAATTAGGATTCGTGCCTTGTTCTTGATAAATTAGGACAAAGCAGCCACTACATTCAAACACACGGTTTGCTAGCAATAATTACAAAAGTCTTAATAATTCATTATTCGTTGCCCTATTTAAACGAAACTTACTACTGCACAGCACAGTCGGATGGTGATAAGGTGACCATAAAATTATAGTGCTTTCGTGCACCGTTTAGACAGAGTTTTAGTAATTGATAGTTTATTATGAACCCTAGTATTGGTAACTAGATAGTTTAAAACATTTTCACTACTTGCTTACTCAAAACTTTCGATTGTTTTGAAACCCCCTATTAGTCTTTTCTTGGATATCTAAAATCAGACTTGGTTAACGTAATATCTATCACCAGTTTACCTTGGAAATATTCTGGCAAATCTTTATATTGAACCCTGGAACCCTCTCATCAATAAATTTCCTTTTACAAATTGTTCATTTTGCATTAAACTGGATAAATGGGAGGTTTTCTTTTTCGCCAGTGTAAAAGAATTGAAAATTAATTTGTCTATACCTTTGCCTGGCTGATCTGTATTTAACATCTGACTTGTGTTCCATTTGAAAATGTTTGATAGAGCTCCCAAACGTTTGGTTTTGTATTACTAACTGATTGGCTCCTCCATTTTTTGTTTTGTTTTTTAAACTCTACCCTAACCTTGGAGATTGGCCCAAGATGTTAGTCACCAATTACCAGGTGGCTGGGATCAGTAGTCACAAGTTGGAAATACACACGATCCAATGGTCACCTTAGTTTTGTGTGTTGAAAATTTAATTTCATTTTGATAAATTTTCTAATGCCACACAAGGAAATGTTGGCTGCCTGGAGACAGAAATAAGAATAGGGAGTAACTGCTTATTGGCAGGGAGTTTGCTTGTATACTTATGTTTTTGTGGACGATAAAAGAGGTCTTCAGATGGTGGTGTTGGAGGGGGTGGGAGAACTTAATCTCTTTCTTAGCCGCTGTTGATTAACATTAATTGCATTCTTTCTTCCTTAGCTTATTTGGTTTGAAATTTATAGATTGTGACCGTTCATTAGTTTTAAGGGTCCATCTACTGCTTTTCTGTATCTTTGCTAATGGTGTTGAATAATGAGGCCAGAACCTGTCAGTGAAGTGTCCAGGTGGTATAGCATGATGCCGGAAAATTGTTTGATACTTGAAAGTGATTTAACACTCCCAAAACCCCCATCTCTCCCTCCCCCATACACAAGCACAAGGATGCGCATGCACTTTCTTCTTTAAGACTACAGCTGCTTGCGTTCTCCAGGATCTTGCCAAGCTGTTCTTCCTCATCATTGACCAACTCTGTTAAGTATAATGACAAATTTTTTATGTTGAGCCATTTTCACACAAAAGCATGACATGAACAGCAAGTGGCCTGAAGAACTTTCTGATAAAAAATCCACGCACTACTATTTTTCTTCACAAGACTTGCATAGAACTTTTGTAGTTGCTTTTGCTTTGATTCAGTAATTTAACGCTTTTAGTTGCTCAGATGTCATTGAACAACATAAAGGGGACAAATTCCAGAATGAACTTATTGTAACTTTTTTTTTTTTTTACAAGCGTTTCCTACCGGTTATTCTTATGTGCATGTAACTTAACTATGCGCTAATGGTTGCCAGAGTGTGGCGGTACTGTTTGAAGAGCTGGTTTTCCATCAGAATTGTCTGCACTTGTCACTGTGATGAGACTCGTTACTGAAGACGTTCTGTTTACTTCTCATGATATCTTCAGCTTTGTCTGAGTGACTTCTTTCTGAATGCGCCACCAAGTTGGGGCTGGTCCCTCATTCTGTTCGTTTCTAATGCCATGTTCAAGTGCTGATTGGTCCGTTTCAGGATGTGGACAAGTGCATTGCCATCATGGAGGACCTGGAAGCTCTGCCAGTGACTCAAGTGATGCTGAAGAAAAACCCAGACATTATGAACACAATTAAAAAGGTGAGCCCAAAGTTCAGCATTTGTGGTTGGGCAAGCATGCCAGATTTATCCCAGGACTGGTTTAATTAATCTAATCAGTCCTTTTTTCCTTTCTTTCTTCAGATAAGAAAATATAAAGGCAGTGAGAAAATAAGGAAGAAAGCAGAGACAATCTACAACAAGTTCAAGGCTTTGTTTTTGGTTGCTGAAGGAGAGTCATTCACACAGGTAAGAAGCTACCTTCCCCATTTTCACCAAAGCGAGCAAAAAGAATCAAGATTTCAACTTTCTTTCTTTTAAAGATGAATAACAAAAGAAATGATGGAAATAGGTGTATGGTGATCTAAAACCTACATCTTTTCTAGATGGTGGGAATGAAGGATGGTGTCTGCTAAGCTCTGCCATACATATTTTAGGTAGACTCAGGAAAAGAGAAAAAATCATTTCCTAAATGAAAGCTCAGTCATAATAGAAATCTTACTGTACATTCTTGTGGAGCACACACTGATATGTTTATGCCAAGATTTCTGGAAAATGTGGGTGCAGGTGGTAAAACTAATTTTAGATTATTTTTTTGTTGTTGTTATTTTGTTACCACAGAAGAGTTTGTCTGGCCGCTGAAACAATTTTAATTCTGCACATAAAAAAACTAACAAAGTCAAAATTCTTATGGTCTGCATCAGCCAGTAACAGTAGAGACATCTAAAGAAGGCTTTAGGAAAAGGTTTTGCAGTGAACAATATGCTTCCTCTATTTTTCTGTAGACAGGACTGATTCGTGTTCAGAAAAAGAAAATTAATCTTTGCCCCTTTATAAATCCTTGCTTGTTCATTTTGTTTTGTTGTTGCTTTAAATTAAAAGTAGCTATTAGAGACAGGTCTGAGAATTCTATTTTTTGACTCATGAAATAAGTTTTACAATTGTGAAGTTATACATTTATAAGAAGTTAATTTTAAAAAGAGTTAACTTTTCTTGAACAAGTGTTATCTCCCTTCTTATATTACTTGATGTAGCTTCTGAGAGGCTTGGCGGGATACTAAGCGTTTTGAGTTTGTAGCACAGCTGGAGCTCCGCTGTGCAATTTAATTACAATTTTCCTTTTGCTTACGTCGTTGTCGACAATGGTAGACATACCCCTGGTGATTAGCATGGTGCTGTGGATACCACTAACAAGTGTGGCTTGACAAGTTTGTCTTCGGGGGGGGGGGGATGGAAAGTTCTGACATTCCTGTCTAGCCGTGGCAGTAAATAAGCATGCCCAGAAAAAACCCATCTGAAAAGAATTTTGGCCATCTACCATGCTTATATTTATTAAACACGCAGACCTGGGGGATATTGAATTTCTACACATTTCTGATCAAAGAGCTTGCAGTAATTGTAAGTTTTAGAAAGTAGTTTATTTCTTAGTCATATTAGCTCCATGGATTTCTAGATATGCTAAAGTAGGAATGTCATCACTGCTTTGTTCAAATAGAGCAGAGTTTTTTAAGAGATCACTTGCTTTCCATATTTGGCATGTGGCTGGAAAATCACGCTTTGAACAAGATGTCAAATCACCTTATCTTAGCTTGCTGCTGTTTACTCCAGGGTCAAGCCATTTCCAGATTATGCAAGCCTCAACCTACGTTTCTGCCAAGAATGGACCCAAAAATGCTCAACGGATAAAAGATTGGGGGATATGACTGGGTGATTTTTTTTTTTTTTTTTGAGAGACCTAGGGCCTGATATTGTCAATGAAGAGGCATCACTACTGGTCTCTCCGTCTCATTGTGCTGCCAGACATAACCCTTCCCCATGCATTGCCATCGCAGAGATGATGCTGAGCAACACTGGAAGCAGCATATTGCTAGCTGATCGCTCTATACACAAAGTCTGCCATCAAGGAAGTCTGGCTGAACAGTTCAGTTAGAAAACTCTGCTTGCTACAAACCCTTCTGTAATGATGGCTGCTTAAAAAAAAAAAAGAATTCAACAAATGGATGTTTGCCATTAAATTCCTGATGCAGATTAGTTAAGTTGATGCTAGTGCTTTTTACCAGTGCATTTGTGCTTGTTTCCTATGCTAATTAATAAAATATGGTGGTTGGCAACAGCTGAACGGAAGAAACGCTCCTACGTCTCCCTGCCAGTTGTTGTTTAGCACTGAGAAACCTTGATCGTACACCAAATTTTCCAAAATCTTGCCATGCTGCCACAATGTCTCTAAACATTTTTGGTTGTTCATAATTTTGCCACGTGTGTGCTGAACTCCAGTATCCATAGATTCTTTTGCTAGTAGGTGTTGTGGGTGTGCAGCTTGATCATTAAAACAGAAGGTGGGTTGTCTCTCAGATTGCAGCGATTCATGCTCACTGTTTACTTATCACCATCAAATCTTTTATCTCGTTTAGGGGAACTTTTTGGTCTCAGAGGCAAGCACAGTTTGGTGCTTACGAATCACCTTCAGTTAAATCTAAAATAGCTTCTAATCACATTGTTTTTGGTATTCAACGGTGTAAACTTCATGCAGGTGAAATTCTAACATCTAATAGCTTTTTTTAATAGTAATAACTAAATGCGGCTGGTACGGTTTGATTAATAAGTTGCAGGTGTCCATTTAACCACACGATAATATTTAAACATCAATATTCTGACTGGTCTGGGCCATTAGTTTGCTGCATGGGGACTTCTAATGATTTAAATTGTACCCTGAACTACCCAAATGCTCCTTTTCAAACTGTTCTGTATTGACTGAAAGTTCCCATGTTAGAAAATTGAGAAGTTGTCCCACCCGCGGTGTTTCATGAGTGAAAATGTCTTAAGGTAGTAAAATGTTATGAGTGCAAGTTTTCATCATCATAACTGAATGAAATCCCCACACACACTTAAGAAAGTCTTCATCCTTGTTTTGTCTATTTATTATTGGTCCTGTTGTCAGTTGTTAAGTCTATCAGGTTTCTTATCGCCTCTTTCAGATTTAACATGTGGTTACCTGAGTATGAGGTTGATCATGTTTGGCTGTTGTGCTATACAATCTCTTTTGTTTGCATGTTTCTTTTCATTGATTGGGACTTGTGAATTCTGGATGCTGAGCAGATGGGGGCCTGTTGTAGCTGCTACTGTGCATACACTGTAACTTTGAAGGAGGCAGATCTTTGAATTTGTGTGCAGGTGGCTTTCTTCAAACTAGTAGGGAAGGGGGGTAGTAGTTTCATTTATCATGCACCCAGATGACTTTTTAAAATTGAAAATCCGTGTAGTTTTCAAGCAGGAGACATGCCCGATATCGTGAGAGGATGTAGCACGACGATCTTGCCCCACTGAAGGTGGGGGCTATCTTTACAAAGGTTCTGAGGTTTGAGGGGTGTTTACAAAACAGGTAGTTTGTGCGCGAGTCTGATGCTCTGCGGGCAGCTGTAGGCGTGTACAAATGTCCATACACTAGGCTCCCCTTGAGCCGGTTCAGCAGACAAGATGGTGGCATGTTGCTGCACACCACTGCTACTGAGCTCTCTGTTGTTTGAGTTGCAGGTTTTCATCCGAGAGACTGCTGAGTTCAAAAAGCAGTTGGAAAAAGAAGAACGGGAAAGGAAAGAGAAAGAAAACAAAGAAAATGAAATTGACCATGGTAAGTTGCTTTTGTTTTGGTCTTGTTAAAATGGAATGGTGCAAATTCTTTGTTTTTTTTTTTTCTTTTATTTATTATCTGTACCAAAAAAGGATATTTACACTGAAATAATTTAGAAAAAAAATATTTCCACTTCGTAAGAATATTCAATAAACATAGATGTCTCTGTGACTGCTTGGGTTGCAGAATCACACAAGGGGCCATTTTCAAACTCTGTTGCTTTCATTTATAGCAAAATGTCTAAGATTTTGGTTTATTTAAAAGTGCCCCTCTCCAGCCAGTGTAGCTGAGACAGTCCAAGTGTTGTGGTTGCAGTAGGATTTCCTTCTTGGAGGGCACACACGAAATTTATGCTTAAATTAGCACATTGGTGCTTGTTTATTGCTTGTGGCTGGTGAGAGGAGTGGGTAGTGTTTGCATCTCAAATGCTTTTGCTGGTTTCCCCTTTTTGTTTTTGCAGGAGAAGACAAAGTAGAGAATGAGAACAAGGAAAATCTAACTGGGAATTCTGCGGAGAAATTAGACGCGGGTGTGGTGGATGTGCCCAGTCATGTCGACTCCAGTATTCTGGGGAACTCGCTAGTGCAGGATGCAAAAGTGACAGTAGACTCCGGTGCTGTTCCGGCGGGCAAGACTGATGCGGAAACTCCTGTTGATCCTCCGTTGGCGGGACAACCAGAGGCTGTGCTTGTCGGTGCGGCCCAGGAACCGGCGGAGAGGCTACCACAGAGCCCTCACCGTCACTTACCTGTCATGGACAGCCTCGGCGGGCCTGATCGGGGACTCGGTGTTGCGTTGTCCAGGCAAAGGGACAACCATATGCAGAGCAAAGAGGAGCCTCTGCCAGAGAAAGTGGACATTGCGTTTGAGTCCCAGTTGGATGTTGTGAGGACTGAAGAGCAGCATCTGCTTGACAGCATTCCAAAGTCGGCTGCGTCCCCCCCCTCACAGGCTGCAGAAGCCGACCTCCTCCAGCTGGGGCCACGGTCCCCATCACCGGTTCAGCCACCACACACAAACGATAGTTCACAGACACAGCTGTCAAAGGTGTTGTCACCACAGTTCCATCATCAACTGCCCGATCAGACTTCATTATCATCTCAATCAGACTTCCAGCAGCAGCCAGACAACAAACCTAAATTTATTCCAGTGGCAGATTTCCGTGATGAAGATGAAGATTTGTTGGATGTAAGTGCGATTGTTGTATTAGCTGAAACGTTATTAGCTGATGGCATTTTGTTTTGGTAAGTTTAGCACGTTGGTTGCCCTGCAACCCACCTGCGTGTTGCCTGGTGCTCTCAGCTTTTTTGAGTGCCGCGTGACTCGCTGGTGGACACAGACTAAAAACCACTTCACAAGTAGATAATTGAACATAGGATTGTCAACTGTGGTCATGCACCAGAAATGTGGATTAATATATCATAAGGTGGCAGCCAACGTGTTAAGAAATAAAATCCAAACTTTATCCTGAATTAAGGAAAAGGGGAAGTATAAAACAATGAGAGTACAGAACAGTTCCATAATTGCCACTAAAATGCTTGTACCTTGTAGAAATGTGTGGTGGTGATTTAAATTTATTTATCCTTAAATTTGCTCTCTTGTTCTGACTTTAAGACTCTAAACAATAGTGAAGAAATGATTTTTAAAAAACCAAAGTTGCATGCATACATGCTTCTGGCCACAAGAACTTGCAGTTAGTATTGCACCGACCTCCTCTGCATGCTTTCCTGATCGCCTGACAGTGGAAACTTTGATTACGATTTTCTTTGTCTTTCACAGGAGCACAGAGACCTCGAAGCTCGTATTGCACAGATCATTAAAGGAACGGAGTCCTTTGGCTATGACGATTCTCACACCCATTATGGCCATAGCGTAAAACACAGGCATCCTCAGCCCTCGTCCCAGCGTGTTGACGAAGATGAGGACGATGATGACGAGGAGCCCGTGATGGACGATGAAGAACTGCATAGTTTGTTGGGGGTCTAGGCAGCAGCAGCCGCAGCATTGCTGATTTTCATCGGATCAGGCCAGACCCTGGCCCTTGCCAAACTGGAACTTGGTCGCGCCATCTATACATAGTCATGTGATTTTTTTTCAGAGTGCACTGTATTTGTACAGTGTCACATCATCAGAACAAGTCTGGTTTATCAAGACCGATGAATCAACAACTCAAACTGTCCATTTGTTTGAACCGTACTTGTAGGTATAAAAAAAATGGCCGTGCCGCTCAGTCCTGACTGGGTGGGGGGCACCTTCATGTTTATAATATCGTATCACCATTTGTGGTTTAAAAAAAAATACTGATTTAAAAGAAAAAAGAAAATACAAAATTTTGTTAAAATTAACTGTGGTCTGGTTTTCACGTTAGATAAAGTTGTTGTTTGTTTTATTTTATTTTTAATCTCAGTGAGAACCAAATGATATTTGGCATGTTTTACAGATCCATTGGAAGCACATCTGTTCACTACTTTTCCTGGTTTTGGAATGGACCGTCAAGTAGCAGCCTTAACTGCAGTAAGATCTCATTTTACGCGTGACAGGAGTGAGACGGGGCAGGGGTGGGAGAGGAAGGGTCAGTGGATTCTTGGGGTCTTTGTCTTCAAGCCTCTTTCTGGAATCAGATCGACAGAATTCTATTATTGTATCTTTGATGTCTGATTCTAGAAAGACTGGTGGTGCTTTTTGTTTTGTTTTTTAGTCAAAATCTAAAACCAACTTTTTAAAAATTGCATACTGCATGTCATCCATCATGTCTTATGGTGGGCATTCTTCTACCTGATTTGTAAAGTCATTATCTCACCTTTTTGCTTCTCGTTTTTTTTTTTCCATTCCACACATAATAATTGTCTGTAGACCCTTAATTTTCTTCTCTGGACCTTCATTACCAGCCTTCATTTTGTTGTTCACATACCCCCCCCCTCATTTTACTATCGTTATCATTTTCTCTGGACCCGTAATCTCTGCCTTGCCCTGTCTACTGAAAATCTTTAACTCCTTTAGCCCTTATCTCAGAATTCTCTTTTGGTTTTTATTATTGTACTGCACATTATGTAGCCGAAAAAAATGTACAACTTTCTTCTCTTATAGACATGGGCGGGTGCGTTGTTTGTGGAAATGTAGCCCTCCAATCTTAAGGCAGCTAAAATGAGCTTACCAGATATGTTTTGTCTTTTGTTTTCGTTTTCAGTTTTGGGTAAGTTGATTATGGGCCTTACTTTTCCTGAGGTAAACTCAGATTTTAGAATTTGTTGGAGAGAGAGAGAAGAAAAAATATTAATGGTCTTAACGTTTTAAAAAGAAAGTGTTTGCTTTTGGTGTTGTGAACAGACATGTAAGTAGTACAAAGATTGTGCCAGACTAGGTTGGTCAACGCTGGATGGTGAGGTTTCCATGACTGCACACACAAGAGAATTGGCCTTTACCATTATCATCCCTAATCAAGTCTACAAAATGCATATGTTAAGGTGAGATTGTGCCAATTTTGAATTGCATAAAGTTTTCCAAATTTAATTTGGAAGAAATTTCCCAATGTTTTATAACTATGCTGTGCATGGAAAAGCTAAGGATATTGGATGGGAAAGAAATGCCAAGTAGTCTGGTTTGAAAATTCGGTGAATATCATTTAGAACAACATTTGATGGGTTCATTAGTGAAAAACGTGTTCAGTGTTTCATAACATCACAGTACCCCCCAGCTCTCATGCAGGTTCAAGTATAAGTAGACATTTTCATGTGTTAGGTTCCCATTGGTGCATATATACAGTCCTGACAGCAGCATCCATCTCATACTGTTGACATACTTTATGGTTGTATCTTTGGGAATACTGCATCATTTTTTTTCAGCATTGCAGCCTGCAGATCATCCAGCATTCTTGATGCATTTTGACGATTAGATGGCTATCCCAAGCCTCTCCAGGTGTTCAGTTAAGGAAAAGCCTAATATGGTGGGCCATGGCAGAGTGACAAAATGAAGTTCCTCAATTTTGGCTTGATGGGGGACGTGTAATGGGACCTTCGCAAAGACCTTAATGCAAAAATGGCACTACAATTGGCTAGAGAACACTGTCCCTGTAGAACGCACCTGTTACGTTCCCTGATGATAACCAGCTCATCTGTCTATGCAGATTCCTACCCACAACATCTGATTGTCCACCATATCAATAGTGAGCAACTGAGTTGCTGATGTAAAATATGACAAATCAATTTCTTGGGCTTCTCTGACCTCAAAAAATGACGACGACAACGACAGGGTTTATCTACATTAATGCTGTTAAATTGAGGAAATGAATTGTTTTGGGATTTGTTTATTGAATATTCTTACGTAGTGGAAATATTTTTTTTCTAAATTATTTCAGTGTAAATAAACTCCTGTCGCTTTGGGGTTATTGGGTGTTGTTCAGTTTTATCATATTGCTGGATGTAGGCAGCTTTAGTGTTTTGAAACCCATTATATTCTTGGTCATGTATCATTGTGAAACTTTTGGAACACAAACTTGAATGGAAATAGAAGGGAGGTAACTTGTTTTCCCACTGCCTCTGTACCTTTTAAAAACTTTGTGTACAACTTATTTCACACGTTGGTTTGAAAAAATCAGTAGTCATTTGGTACAACATCAGATGACTCTGGTACGTCTGCTGTACCAATCTTGAAAACAAAAGGATTTTTTTTAATTTGTATTATTTTTTCACTGGAATATACATTGCTGAGAAACTCGACAATATGTGGTTTCTTTCCAGTGCTCAAGATTTACTACTACTATACTAACTAGCACATGGCTTCTGAGATCCTCTGCTCAATCTCTCTTCTCTCTCTCTCTCTCTGCTTTGTATCTTGAATTTAGAGGTGGGAGACTGTTAAACTATGTATTATTACTTTTAGACATTATCTGACTAGGAATAAAAATTTTTTTTAAATTACTGAATTCCTAAAGCTGAAACTGCAGTACAAGTTCTTTCAACAGTATACTTGAAGAGTGACTCGTCTAAGTTAGGAGTCATGTCCCTTTGGAAATGGTTTGTTTTGTTTTTTTTTTTTTCTCATTTTTTAAAGAAAATTTGCTATGCCACACACACACACACCAACACACACACACACACACACACACACACCAGTAGAGAAAAAACAACTTGTGCAGATTTCAACATTACCTGTGTAAAGAAGAAAAGGAAACAACCAGACTGCGATGTTTCTTTAATACTACTGTCAAATCAGTGCAGCACTGACAGCCGTTTATGGTTCTCAGCTATCATGTATGAAGGTAGCATTGTATATGAAATCTAATAAAATGTTTTCATCACTCACTCGAGTCTTCCTCTGGCTGCTGTCATCGCCGGAACATCGAAAAGCGTGCCAAGTGTTTTGATTGACCATTCCGGCTTTGTTGGGGGGTGGAGTGAGCATGAGATCAAGACAGAAATTACTCTGCTGCTGCTTTGTTTGGATGCCAGATGGTGATTAAATCGTCTGTATACCGTGTATTGATTGTCCTCCAAAATGTATCCTAGCAGCCGTAACTCTATTCACTATTGACATTCGTCAAACACGTTTGAAATATGGTGTATTTTGTTGGTGAGTCAGTTATAGATGTATTTATTTATTTATGTTTGTGATACTATGCGCTATTGAGCTCCATCGTGTGTGTCAATGCTAACAAAACTACTCTGCAAACATCGGGGGATATTTTGATGAAAACTCTCCCAACAAAAGTTCAGAGAGACCAATCTTTTCAGATGTATGGGTTTTCTGACAGTCTTGGTTGCTGCCATTACTCTCAATCGGAGAGTAGTACCCGCATGTGAGCAATCAGCCCCTTTGCAAGCATAACTACTTGGGGGCTCAAATGTTCTGAACTGTGGCAGCTGCAGAGGCACAGGACACAGCTCTGAGTCGTGCTCGGAGACCGCCCATGTGCTTTTATTCCTTAAATTGATTTATGGAAGTGAGCTCCAAAATTATTGGGACAAACTATAAGTCTGTCATGTTTTGGAAATTTACTACTATTTGCAGACAAAATAAACAATGAGAACGGTTCCTGTTTACAGTATCACTAGATGTCAGTAAGTAAGTTAAAAAAAAAAACAAAAAACAAAAGCCTCACCCCTTCCTCGTCTTTACCGCTTGGGCTGACTATTACTAGTCTTTTTTGTAAATGATCACTTGAAACGTTTTTCCATTCTTGCACCCATCCAGGTCATGATATCACAGAGTCCAGAAACTTTGATGTTCCAGATTTCATGTTCACCTGCATTAGTTTAAAGAATTGTGTAGCATCCATTTTTCTCTGTACTTTTGGCCTAAACGAGATTGCCAACAGCTTAACTTTAAAAACAACCGTGTGCCTTCACACCGCCCACTTTTGTTTTACTGTTGGCATAAAACAGTTGTCGCTGAATTTTTGTGATCGGCGCTGGGCATTTTGCTTATTACTGAAAAGTTTAAACTACGATTCATCAGTCCACAAAACCTGCCATCGTGGAACCGTTTAGGCAACATCTGTCAATGAAACCAGATGTGATCCTGATAAATTTGTTGTCTCGGGTGGCAGACCCTTTGTTGGAATACTGCTGTCCAGGGTCGTCTTCAAAGCTGAATGCACACAGCCAGCATTGTGACACTTTCAGTTTCTTGTTATCTTTGATGATCCAGCCTGCTTTCCTCCGTGTCATGTTGTCATAGAAATTGGTCTAGAGAAGTAAGCTTCCTCTCTTAGCCTCCATAGAGCGAATAACGAACGTTGCCAGTTGGTGGTACGGACCTCCCCAATCAGGCGGTGACTATGGCCCGTTGCATTTGTGAATATTAAAACAGCAAGCTGGCTGAAACTGAATATGTATCCGACGCAACTATGATGAAAATGTCCACAAAATATGGAACAGCCTATATTTAGTGAAACTTTTAACACCCATTTTCTCTGGCTGTTTAAACTGCATTTTACATTTCAGCACCAAAATCTGTGCTTAGTTATGGTTGATTACCATGCATTTGATATTAGTATGAGCACACGACAGGTGTGACGATGCTTGCCGTCTGTTTTTTAAATGTGCCAGACCAATTTTTTCATTTAAATAAAAAAATTTGTTTTAAAGGTAGCAAGGAACCTCTTTCCATGAAAAAATAAAAACTAATTTCCTCTAATTTTTTTTTAAATCAAGAAACAAAAAAAAAAAAATATATATATATATATATGTTGAACATGAGAATTTAGTGTCTGCATTAAAGCTGACTGCACGAACAGAAGGATTGGAATACATATGCGAGCAAATTGCCAATGAAGCTGGCTGCTTCCTTGGTCTTTCTAGTCCGGTGTTGAAGATTGGTCGTATATTTAGTCTTAGGAGTGCCAAAGTGCTGAGTTGTTATCACTCTCCGCTGATGTCAGTGTTCTCGATTTGCTCAGTTAAGCAAGCAGAGAGAAATAATGACATCTGTCTGCATGCGAGCGTACAAAATAAGCTGGGCCTTTACAAGATTCTTAAGCTTTAGTGTTGTTGTTATTGCACCTTATGGAATAAGTAGAAGATCCGACTGCATTGATGTGTGCATAGACACTGTGCAATACAGTGCTTTGTGTGGAGAGAGTTCTGTGATTATCAGTTGCAAAAAAAAAAAATGGAGTCAGTCTCTCCCAATTAATTAAGTGCAATATATATGATGTATGCACTTCAGAAAAAAGATTCTTTTTTTCCGCACCCGGTGTTGTCAGTGGAACTGGCAACATTTCTTCCGTTTGGTCTGTTTGCTGGACCCACTTGCGGTATTCCCTCGAAGTTTGCTCCCGGCTGCTCTGACTTCGGGCTTTTCCCTCTCGCCGGACCCGCTTGCGGTATTCCCTCTATGTTCGCTCCTGGCTGCTCTGACTTCGGGCTTTTCCCTCTTGCTGTCCGGGTTGCAGATGCTCTTTGGATGGTACCCCGACATCTGGAATCATTAAGAATAAACTGGATGAGTAATTAGAATTTGGCATCATGTTTCATCTCGTCGCCATTCCGTGCAATACTCATGATTTTTTTCGTGTCTCTAGAAAAGTGGTTCCCCCTCCACTGGTGGCGGCGGCGGCAGTATGTGCAGCTACTGAATGGGTTTCGGAGATTGTGGAATTGGTTTGTAGGTGTAACATTGGAACGAAAGAAACACCTGTCTTGATTTTATCTTTGTTACTCTGCACGCAATGTGCACGCTGCATCCAATGAAGCTAGCGGATCTAAGTTAAACGGTACTGGGAGATGTGAAGAAAGTGGGTGGTTTTCCCATACCATCTGCAGCAGCAGCAACTTGCGTAGGTGCATGAACTCTACGTAGTGAAGCTCTCGGAACCCCATTCGGCCAGCTGGTGAAGAAGAGTAAGGCGGAACTGTTGAGGTACCTCATGCCAATGCCCCACACGAGAAGCCAAACTTTGGTCATTTCACCATAGTGAAGATGCAAAACAACAAATTTGGCATGCAAATTCATTAGCAGCCAAAGGTATTTAGCAAACGCATTTTACTGTGCTTTTGTTTGTTTTTTTTTAATTGGATGTTGTGACAGAAACTGGTAAAGGTGTACTAACTACCCTTGCTCAGTGTAGCTAAGGAAAAAGAGGATGTGCTGTGCGGAAGGAAAAGAAGCATTTTCCACTTTGCCATCATCCTGCCCCGACTGAATTTCTAAGGTAGGTGTGTAAGATTGTTGGCTATGTTTACAGGATTTTATGCTAAAGTCAGCAGCTTTGCATACAGGGTTGACCGAAATTATTGCATCACTCTAATTAAGACTTAAAGTGGACTGCTTTTGTTTTCTGACTTGTAATCTGTGCATTTTCTTTGAAATAATCATCATCTGCCAGAACAGTATTGTAGTCTGGATTTCTTCTATTTTACTGAATCATAACCCTATAGCTGGTTGTCTGCAAGAAATAATTAGAATAATTGTGCTTAATAGAGATCCCCTGTAAACATCAAATCGATAATTTGCTTTATTATGTTAAAAATGTAGTTTCTCATAACATGATGGACGCTTGACATTATTGTTTCAAACTAGAAGGTGATGCAATGATTTTGGTCAGCACCGTGCTTGTCAGGAAAATGATCCTGTTGGATCTTCCGGGAGGAAACCATGTGGCCGGCTGGTGAAATATAGCAAGGTGGCATTGTGCCCGACAGGTACAATGCCAAACTGAGTCTGTTCTGACCAGGATTCAAACTGTTCCCCAGCTGAGGAGTCTAACCACTGGACTACTGCATACCACCCAAAACACTGCAATCTAAATAAATTTAACTGTACAAGTTCAGCTTTAATGCTAATCTCACCTGAAGTCTGCCACATCATTCAAAAAAATTGGATAAGAGATGAAACCTGTCATCTTACCGCGTTTCTGCCATTATGCATGTTAGACATACTATTACCACTACTGTTGTGTGTTGTGTGTGTGTGAGCTTTCCATGATTTTTAACACTTTCTTACCAGCTTTGGATTGCAAATGTCGGTGATATGGTAGGCCAACCTCTGGAACAACAGCTCCACGTTCTCTCCTGTCATAGCACTCGTTTCGAAGAACTCGAATGCCATTTCCTTAGTCGCTAACTGGAAAAGAAATGACAAAAACACTCAGTTGCACGACTGAACCCATTCAGCAGTGCCATTCTACTGATTTCAAAATGAAATGCCAATGGCGACAGACGGGGGAATGTAGTTTTAATATTTTGCTATCATTTTTAGCTTCAGGGTGGTAAACTGATCGCAAATGGTAAAAAGTGTGTGAGAGAAGGGAATATTCTCATATCAAAACTGGGAACTGCCATCTTGTGTGTTTACGGACTCTTAAAAGTGGGAGTCAGAACAGAGTTCTGTTTTGCAGGTATCAAATGAATAAGAATTTATTTTTGAACTTTATCCAATATCGAGGGACCTAATGTGATATCTGCCTGCATCTTGTGAATTTTCCATTTAACAACAACAACAAAATGATGATTATCCGCATTCAGGTTCCAAGTGAACATCAGAAGACCAGTATTTCTCAAGTCGATTGTTTTAACCGTTTTGTTAGCAGTGAATTTAATTAAAAACATAACTACGAGATATAGATAAAAACCACTCTTGATGTCAGGAGGAGATTTTTCTCCTGGGATTCTTTGCCTGGTCAGTCCAAGGTAACTAGTGTGTAGTTTCTAAAAACTTCCCAGCTCCCTGACCTGACCTATTCATCTATAACGTTAAGACCTTAGAAAATGGTTTGAAAACCCATCCACGTTTGCCATATGTTATGAGCTAGGAACAGCGAAAAGTTTGTTTATCTTTCTGGTACCTGCCTTTTCCCCTGTACGTGCAGGTATTTTTCGTTTTCCTTCAAGATCCTTCTTGTTTCCCACCAGAACAATAGGAATTGGTTCTAAATGGTTGTGAGCATGAGAGATTTCCTGCAGGAAGAGAAACAGATTTGCAGATGTACTGAAACTAACAAATCTGATCTTACCACCCATCAGTACAATCACTGGTTAGTCTTCCAGAAAAAAGAAAGTTTTAATATTCAAATATTACACTAGTAGATCATTGTCATTAGATTCAATGTCAGTTATTTTAGTACATGTATACATTCCTTTTTATCAGTCCCATCTCTGGTTTAAAAAAGAGGTTTTGTTTGTTTTTAGGCCTGTTTATTAACGAAAGGTAGGTAAATTGTGTGTGGTGATAATGATATGAGCCAGTAAGCATTTACACGTCATGGTAGAAAAGATGTTATCTTCATGTGCTTTAATAGTAAACTGTAAAATTAATTATCCCAGGAGGTTAACTAAAGCTAGGTTTGACTAAAACCTACATGACGATGACTTAAATATTATCTATCTAAGCCTGTCATGAAGAGGTCTGATTGCTGTTGCTTTCACGCCATGAGTGTTCTAATATTTAATTTAAGGCACCAATCAATCAATCAACGCAGTAAAAAACCTGTTTTAGTGGCAGGCTTTCATTTTCTTGTCACTTGTTTATGGAGCAAAAACCCTGTTATCTTTGTTCAGTAAATGCATCTGTTTGGAGTGTTTGACTCATCGAAAAGAGAGATGACTGGATTCTGCGTGTATAAAACCATATTTTGTAATTCGTCTCCATCGTTTTGTCTCCCTTGAGCTCATAACCAGTGGAACAATTATACGACGGGGGTCGGTTTATGTCTAAATCAGTACAACAGCTTTTTATTTCAAATGAAGCCTGGGGGCCCCAGACAGCAGGCCTTATTCGAATGTCCCTAGTAAGTAAGTCGCTTTTGAGCTTTCCTAACCGGGACCCAGGTCTATGTGGAGTTTATGGGGTCAAATAAAGAAGTTACAGTAGGTTGGGGTATGTATCCCAGGTGACCCCCCCTCACAAATCTTTCAGAATGACAGTCCATCTGTGTTTTTCATGGGTCTCTCAGCCTGTTGCGTAGATTTGAGAGGAAACCAAGTAGAAAAATTCTGAAGGCTTTTGCGTCTGCTGCTTTAGACATGAACACCTACAATGCTAAACCGCTTTCTGTTTGCCGGTTCACCGGCCTCTAAAAGGGAGACTACTCTGGAGGATGGGGAACATGATTATCCACTAGTGTTGTCCTGGGCCAGGAAAGCTGCTAGAACTCCCTATTTCTATGCTGACAAAGCTCATGCGCAACAGAACAGATGAAAACAGCTCACGTAATTGATGGTGTTCATCCAATACGACAGATGCGAGAACGAGGCTGGATTTGTGATGTCGTACACCAGCACGATCCCCTGGAAGAGAACAACGGTCTAGGTGTAACATTCTGAATGGAAAAAAAAAAAAATAATCTAGCAGTGTGTGTTTAAAATTTCAATGAAAATTGGCTAGGGCCATTCAAATGAGACCTAGGTGTCGGGTTGGGGGGGGCCAGACACCTCCACAGTGACGCTACTTCAGCTAGGTTTTATATGAACGCTCCTTGTAAGAAGACCAACATGGATGTGAGGTAACATGAAGAGGAAGGAATATTTCAGACCGACCATAATCATTCGTCTTAAGGCCAAACAAATGTCCGAATTTGGCTGAAGAGGAGGGTTGCTACTTCCAGAATATTCCAGCTTCAATTAATGTTAAATTTAGTCTTTAATGAGCATAGAATGTGCTGTATATTCAGATTGTTTTTTTTTTTTCCTTTTTTTGAAATAATATGATTTCATCCTTAATCCAAATTCATCTGTGATCTCATCATCAACGTGTCCTTAAGCTGCAGTGGAGAAGCCCCCTTAACAAGTCACAATTTTTCGAGGGAACAGAATGATTTTTAAAAAAAAAAAGGAATGAATGAACGACATCAGGTACAGTGATGATGGTAAAACTGCACTTAATTTTCATTAGTAAAGGTGGATTATAATTTAAAAGTCAAATATTCAGAAAACAAAGATGTACGGTAGTTTGTTGCTGTAGAAAATGTTAAGCATAACTATTTTTAAGAGCAAAAAAAAGAGCCTCTATGGTGGATACATAACTGTGTATTTGTCTGTTTTAATTTAAAAAAAAAAAAAAGTTAACCACCTAAAGACTGATTGTGGGAAGGAGGGGCTGCATTATGAACCCTCTTTTTTTTAGTCAGTCATTTGCAGATATAATCTCAATCTGGATTCCATGGTTTCCGGTTCAAGGTCTCCTATATGACGTGTATGTTTTTAATTCCGGATGGCTGGACGATTTGGATCCCAGCCGCCATCCTCTCTCCAGTGATTAAAGTAAAGGTTAGTTTCCCACCCAGTAATGCTGATGTTTTCTCCTTAGATAACTTAAAGCAGCAGAGGGGTGGGGGACAAACGAAAATAGAAGTTTGTCACACATTGACCCTTTATCGATTAACAAACCTACCAAAACTGGCTTATTGAAAAATGCATGAGCTAGGTGGTGATTATATTGTAGATCTAACCTGTGCTCCTCGGTAATACATCTTGGTAATGGAGCGGAACTTCTCCTGTCCAGCAGTGTCCCTAAATGAAGATCACAAACTAAGGCTAAGTACATTATTCCATAAAAGAAATCCTCATGTGTGCACGAGAATGTCACAGGTTACTACTACTATTCCTAAGGTTTAATGTGCTTGCCTGTTTTAATCTATACAAAATTCTCATTGTGCACAAACTTGCCATAAGTAAACATGACCCCTGTGACTCAGGCTATTACAGTCACATGATTGCATGCTATAAGATTCAAAATGCAGGATGGAAAGGTGTCAGGGCATCAAAACCTTGTCATAGTCTGACAATTGATGGACACAAACCCTGCTGAGATGTCCAAGATACCCCCACCCCATCCTTGCAAAATTGCCCATGTAAATCCACTTCCAGGGACTCTGGGGTATGCAGACAGAGGACTGCAGATCTTTGCAAAAAGTAAAGTGCTAATCGATCTCATATTCTGCTAGTGCTACATATGGTTCCAGAATGAAGAGAGTTAATTTTCTTTTGAACTTTGGTGTCTACTTACCTGTCAAATACTACACAGTAAGGGAAGAAACGTTTTGTTTTTTGTTTTTTTTTTCCAATATGTACATTGTGATGATGTAAATTGGATAATTAGAAATTTAGCACTTATCTTGGTTATCTCCCTTTGAGTATATTATATTTCATTGTATCACCAGTCCATGCTGCATTGTCAGTCTGTGTCAAGTTTATCCACACAGTTCCGCGATTCAATAATTTAAATTATTAGAACAACAACAAACAATGCATGCGTAATGGCAATAAGTAAAATGAATATGCATTAGTTTGGTATTATTTAAAGTCGCGAAATGCAAAACAGTTGAATTTTGTTTGAGTCCCCACCCCTGGATGAGGTTAGGGTGATGAGGGCGGGCTGTGGTATTCGTCCAAAACAGTGGAAAAGGAAGAAACCTGAGCATTCAGCTTCCTATGACAACAAAAACTTCTCTGAGTTCAGCTAAAAGCAGAGTTTCACTCGAATAGCCTCTTTGTTTTCCCGTTCTTAGATATCCCTGTTTCTTCTCCTGACTGAATTAGTTTCCTTTCTCGGCTTATTTCAATTCTTAACATTAAAACGAATTATTTCTCTCTCTCTGTGTGTGTGGTGTGTGTTATTTTTTTTAAAAAATATGCCACTTACCATACAAGCAGTTCTATCAATGCGTTGTCAACTTCAAAAGTCTTCTTTACAAAATCAATTCCTGCATGCATAAATGAAAGAGAGAGATTTTTTCTATCATATGTATGTGCATATATATATATATATATATAATGAATATCTTAGAGTTTCAGATGTCCATGACATTGAGTACATAATTGGCATTATTCACCCGTGTAGTTGTTAGTACCTAGTTAACATATTACGTGGTTGGTATTATTTTTTTTTTTTTTAAAAAAAAAAACAGAAAGTTAACAACAAAAAAAATCAGGAAATCGTGTTTTGTCATCTGTCACAGTGATTTGTTTGAAAACAGAAGCTGGACACGCGCTCATCTCTCACAAAGAACCTGCTCACTGGGCCTTGATATGAACATCCTCCCCTCACCAAATAACCCAGTCAGATTTACTTCCCTTTCAATATAAAGACAACCAAAAACAAAATGTAAGTTGCTTCTGTTTGGCCAATAATCTTGACCCCCCCTCACACTTTTTTTTTTTTTTAATGGCCATGATGCATGGCATGAAGAAAGTAACGCTTTACCTATTGTAGATATCATGCTCATCTGGAATTGTCTGCCCATGAGGCAGTTGATGAGAGCCGTTTTGCCGACAGATGTCTCTCCGAGCACCAAGATCTTGTAGGACACATCACAGTGTTTCTCAGAAGGTGAAGCCATCGCCAAGACCAGAACATCCGACTTCAGAAGAGCTTAAACTTGCCCCGACTTTGAAAACCATCTGTAAAAAAAAAATATTAGCATTTGTTAACTTGGAACTAATCTTGCAATTGACCTCGTAAAGGTGAAGACGACATCGATATTCAAATGAAAATAAAAATTATGGTCAGCCTTAGTTTAATACGGAAAAGAAGGGGAGATAACTCAAGAATGAAAAAAAATATATATATACATATACCGTGTATGTATATTGGAGAATTACCTTTGTACCATTAATATTGAATGCGATATAATGTAACAGAGTATGAAGCAATTTATTTCCCTTTAATATTTTTATCTGGGTAGGATGGTATTCGTATTTTTTCAAAATTAATATGATGGTTTTTTTTTGTTTTTGTTTTTTTAGTCGAGTCGTACTTTGGGAAGTGGTCGGCAGTGACCGAAGTCTGCTACGGGCGAACTTCTCAAAAGATGGCGGGTCGGGCGACTCGTTATCACCCTCCCGAAAACAAAAGAGCAAATATATATATATATAGTTATATATTTTTTTAAAAAAATCTGTCCAAAGCCGATTTAGATAAGCACGTGGAAGACGTGATATCAAGCTCCTGGGTACTTTTCTATTTAAATTATCTCCCTTAACCTAATGTCGGCTACGCCCCTTACAACCACGAAGAAGAAGACTGCAGTTTGGAAAAACGGTAAATTAATTGCACGGAAAAACGTGACTAACGCGAAGTTCACCTGTATAAGGGCTGCCCCCTTGTGTGGTGTGAAGTCTCCTTGGTAGGGGGGTGGGGGTGGAAATCGACATTGGCATTAGCGAAAACGGCTTATTTCGAGGTCTGTACACGAAAAGCTCCTGTCAAAAGCCCTAATTGCTAACCCTTTAAGGAGCCCGGCCGTACATTTACGGGGAGTGGGCACAGAACGATATCCCCGTAAATATACTCGCACGTTTCCAAGATTTCGCTGGCCGCAGGAACCAACCCTCTACCATCAAAGGGTTAATTTATCTCTCTGGAACACAAGTGATGAAAGGTAGAGTTTTTTTTGTTTGTTTTTTTTTTTCTTTTAAGTCTTTCGGGTCCCCTCTTTTGAAAGCAAAAAAAAAGGGAAGAGGGAAAGTTGGCGGGAGTCGAGAGATTATCAACCGCGCAAGCGACCTCGGGGAATACTTCCAGCAGCTGCGCGACGGTTGCGCACCATCACTCGGTTTTTGGGGGTTTTTCTTCGGCAGACCAGCTATAAGCCGGACAGCTGCCGGTTCACCTCGTGACCGAGGAACCCCCACCCTCCCCATCCACCCCTGCGGTTTGCCTATCTTACCTCGCGCCTTGGTGGGGGGGGGACGGACTTCTCGGAGTGTGACGAGCCGACGCGGACTCCCGGAGACGCTGAGGAAACCTTGGGGGAATCCCTCCCCCTGAGTCCTAGAAACTGATACCTTATCGCTATGGAGACCGTACTCTTTTTCAAAATCTTTTTTTTTTTTAAATTTCATGTTGGAGAAAGAGATTAGCGTTTTATAATGTGCCCCCCAAAAATAAATGATGGATAAGCTAACGTTCCCACAATGCAACATTAACGGAAGCCAAAAAAAGTTTGCTTCTTTTGTCTTGAATGAGTTTTAATAGTATTGAACTGACAATCTTGTAATAATGTTATCGGAATGAACCGTCAGAGAGAAGGAACGCTAGCACATTTTTGGAAATCCCTGCCTGGGTTCCTCCTGCAAGGTATCTGAAAACGATAACCTATTACTGCCACGGCTGGCGGGAAGAAGGGCGATATCCCATGACAGGTGCGCGGAGATCGGCGCCCTGCGGTAGATCGAGAGCCCGACTTCATGTTTCGGGAGGAACCGTGTGGAAGACGACTGACGAGCCAGGAGAGAAGATGACCCGGCTGCTGCTGCTGACGTTTGCTCAGGAACGGCAAGACAGCGGTCTCGGTGGTGGACGCGTTGCTCCATCGAAAACTCTGCTGGGAAGAGGCAACCAGATGTCAAGGATGAAGTGGGCAGCAGAAATGAAGCAGTGGGATGACCAAACCCGGAAGAAGATGCTCTTCACAGACGGGTCCCCCGAGTTTGAACTGTCTGGCGATAATCAACGATGGTTTGTTCGAAGGTGGACCGGAAAAAGGGGTATAAGCATTGTATGTGCATATCGAGGGCTAGAAACAGCCATTAATGTCATCTCTCTCTATTGATGTCATCTCTCTACTGATGTCATCTTCTCTCGCTCTACTGATGTCATCTCTCTCTATTGATGTCATCTCTCTACTGATGTCATCTTCTCTCGCTCTACTGATGTCATCTCTCTCTATTGATGTCATCTCTCTCTCTCTCTCTATTGAGTCATCTCTCTACTGATGTCTCTCTCTATTGATGTCATCTCTCTCTATTGATGTCGCTCTCTCTACTGATGTCATCTCTCTCTCTATTGATGTCATCTTCTCTCGCTCTACTGATGTCATCTCTCTCTCTCTCTCTCTCTCTCTCTCTCTCTCTCGGGCGAGACGGGTCCAAAGTTCGAATTGTGTGAATTTATTTTCCTTAAATTGGAATTAAATGGGACGGCAAATCAATTAGTGGCGGATAGATGGTCCATAGTAATTGCACGTATAACAAGGTGTCTAATGAACGCACCTCTTATTGATTATGTTACGGTGATGAGACGGCGAAAACGCTGTGTGTGTCGGAAGGGTTATACATTTGTGATAATAGTTGCACATTCATTTAGATTACTGTTATCATCGCACGCACGACTGGACGCACTCACCTGACAGAACACGAGAGGAGGGTGGGGTCTGCCTAATGGCTGACATGACAGGCCAGTATTCCCGGCCGGTTGGGGTTATGTTCGCAAATAGAGTTGACAAGAAATGCGGAAGTGTTAAGGAGGAGCGGGAACAGGAGAGCGGGGAGAGGGTTAAAACAGCCGAAAGTCGAGTAATAGTATCCAAAATGGAAATAGCAGCGAAAACGGCGTCTGATCGGCTACGAACAGAAGGGAACCCAAACTTTCGAAAGAACCTGCAAGCAGCTGGATACGAAAAGTCTATTCTCACCCGTCCAGTTACCGCCGAGCGACAGCAGCCTCCTCAGCTCGCCCGATTCCTCCGACTCTGGCTTCTCCCATTCATCCGCGCGCCTGGTAACATCCTCCCCGCCGGAAGAGGTCGGTTTCCGCGGCGCCATGTAGTTCCATCAAGGTAAGGAGGAGGGGCGGGGGGGGATGGATTCTCTCCAGGATAAAGCACGTGACGGCACCGGGCCGCGAGGGGTGGTGAGGGATCCCGCCCCCGGAGAGCAGACGAAGTGGGGACGTGGAGTCTTACGGTGGCGTCTTTCTTCGATTGGACGCGCATTCATTTCAAGTGTCAGAACTGTCGCTGCTGACCTTTAGAACCGCAGCATCTAGAATAGCCTCCCGCCCCGCGCCCCCTGTTGTCATGGGGACGAGGAAGAATTGTGGCGCCACGCGCTGCTACACTGACATCAAGAATAAATAACGCTGCTTCTCCTCCTCCTGCTGGACCGGTTTAGAGACCCCCCTTCTTCATCCTCCGCGGAAGTTGGATTTTTGTCAATCAAAATAAACATATATATGTATGTATATGTATGTGTATCACGAGTCGGCGATGACCGACCTGGAGCCGGGAGTTCCCGAGCTCGCCTTCGTCACATTAACCCTGTCTCTACCACACACACACACACACACACACACACACTCGTGTAGTACAGCTTTAATGAGTAACCGCGAAAAAAAAAAACAAGCAAACAAAAAAAAAAAGATTTGTCGGCTGAAACACGAGTTTTAATTAATTAATTTTCCCCAACAACAAGTCGTTAACACGTTTCTGTCCTCCTCCCCGCCGCCGCCGCCATTGTAACTCCCGCCGTTCTTGCATGCCGCCATTATCTCTGCGTGTTTGGGTGCACCGCCGCACAGAACCTGAAAACGTGGCTGCTTTAAGAAACACAGCAGCCAAATGAGACTAAGGACTTTCACGACCGACACCGGGGACCCGAGTTGGCGTGTTCGCTTCTGGAACATTTCTAAGAACGATGGGCCGCCATCAGTCTGCCGCTGGCGCCTCTGGGGTGAGAGCCTTTGTTCGAGACGTACTTTCACCTCCTCCTCCTCCTCCTCCGGTTTCTTGGAAGCGGAGCCGACTTTGGGCATAGCTACTTAATGTCTGCTGATGCTCACTTTCGCCCACTGCTCAGCTTACAAGTAATGCTGCTACCCCACTTCTCCTTTCTCTTCCCGTTCCAATTTGCCAGGCAAGGCTAAGTGTCGGGATGTGGCCTAATAATCTGAACGACTTTAGGCGACTCTGGCTCCTGAAAACGGGGAAGATGCTAGCATCCTGTTTGTTATAACTTTAAAAACAGAAAGAACAGAATAACGGCGCATGCGCGAACGCAAGCTCGTGGCCGCGTTCGAGCCGATCCTCCATCGGAACAAACAAACAAACATGGACGTTTTCTCCCCACTATATCGGTTAAACGAAATCCCGGCGGTTCATGTTCGGAATCCGGTACCCGTTACTAGGTCCCGTGGACGCGACGCCATTTATAAACGTAACTGCCGAACTATTCTTGATTGGGTGGCTGTTCGATAATACCGCGCATGCGCCCGGCGTCACACGCACCTGCCTCCGCCTCGTAACCACGTGACCCACTTCAGAGAGTAAAATAACGCCGTGCGGTTATCACTTGGGCGCGGTTCTTGGCTCGTGTGGCGAAATTACTTCGAGCGGCGGGCGAGTGTCGGGGAACCTTGAGAACGGTAACACGCGGCGCCAGCGATCACGAAGAACGTGGCGAAGTTCCGTGGAAATGGCGTGAAGCGGTGGTAGGAGTGGATCCCTCTGTTCCGGGTACCGCATTCGCAATGGCGCAGATCTGTGGTGGAAATGACGCCGGATCAGACAGGTTCTTCTCGCAGAAGTGGGGAGATCCATTAAACTCTGTGGGATTCGCCATTCGTTTCGCTGTTGTTATTTTCGTAGAAGAGAAGTTTCCCATCTCTCTCTGGCCTTCAGTGTTAAAGTTCAGGGGACATAACTTGTACTGACACCAGAAAAAAAAAACAACAACAACAACAAAGCCTTCTCTAAACATAAAAACATCAGTATTCTGGAAATATGTAAAAATAAATCCAAGAGGGGGAGAAATAGGTAAACAGATTAATAGAAAAATGTATGTTGCACACTTTACTACCTTGTCATACAAAATTACTGGCACCTTAGTTACCTAGATCTCTATGTAGTTAAGTATAGTAGGTTGTATTTATCAGCTGGCAATATTGTCACAACACCCCACCCCATAATTTTTTAGAATAATTTAAAAAAATGTTTATGCAAAACCTTATTATTTTCTCCTATTTAATATCTTTTATAAGTTTGTTTTTTGTTTTTTTTTAAATTAGTAATGAAGTAACTTGAATACTTGCGGCATTTTGGAATTAATCTGCACTAGATACTTTTAAGACCACAGAGATGACCTGTTCGATTTTTCCTGAACATCCTGCATCTTGAAATCTAAAACTAGAGGTGACAGAAGAACGCCTGCTGTGACAAAGACTTACCATAGTTAATATGATTGATGGGGAGATTTTCTTCTCATAGCTCATCTGGTGGTTGCTAATCTTGGATAGTCGGTTTCTTTCTTTTAAATCTTATTTATTGTAACAGATGGAGGTATACGTATTAAAACTAAGTTCCAGTTTATAAAGTTAATGGATATTTTGGAAAGTAAGATAATTTGAGCTACAGTTTCAAAAATAATAATAAAATAAAAAAAGAAATAGTTGCTGAAAGAACTAGGGGGGGACACACTTGAAAATCAATATTATATTTTCTATTATCAAAAGTTGGTAATATTCTTCTTATGTTTTCATATCAGCAAGAGGAGGAGATGCACGAGTAAAGGTAATATTTTAGAAATGTTGTAAAGTTTTGCTATTATGGAGGTGGAATTCTAATCGTCCAACAAGAGAATAATCACTTCATTGAAAGCAACTTTTGCCAGAGACCAGCATCTGGCACTGGCAAAAAAGTAAGAGAAAAAGAATTTTTGGGTTAATCTCTAATTTTGGACAGTGGACAAATCAGGTGACTTAAAGCTGGTTGCAGAGTTCATGCCTGGCTCATTCATGAGACTGAACAGCTGGGAAGGTCTAAAATTCTGTACAAAAAGAAAAAAAAACTCAATAGCATTTCTTTATTGAACTACATCTAAACATTGAATGTTAAATGACAAGTAACTATATGTTCAAAAAAACAAACTATTAGTATTAAGTCCAAATGTCCTATTCTTCAGCTTGCACTTGCTGACAGTCTCATCTCTGGAGGTGTTTCTTCCAACAGATGCACAAGAACTTTTGAAAATTGCCTCGGGAAATGCAGGTGTGTGGGGTCTAGTGATATATTATGCAAACATGAATCATGTATAATGAGAGAGGAAGACAATTTCAGAAGTCTGTAAATATAAATGAATGACTGTTTTTTTTTTAAATATTTGTGCAGTTCTGAATTTTTCTTATGAAAAACACTGCTAGGAGCCTGGAGTATTCCAGGCTTCAAGCTGGTAAATAACTTGATGTATACATTATCTCTGGATGATGTTAAGGACAATTTAGAGTCTCAACAAACTTTGAACAACCGTTGGTATCTCTGGAACTATTCAATATTTATTTTTGCTCAGTTTTGAATAAACAAGTTGAGACATTTAGGATCATTCGTATGCAGTGGTTTTGTGATATGGCAACATATTGAGGGAAGAGTGGGAGCCTTGCAACCTTAAGCATGATACCACCAGGTGATATGTCTGAAAATTATGTATATGCTTTCTCACAAAATTATAGTAATTACATCACTGAACAATTCCCACGAGTTAATTTTGATGTAAGAAGACTTATTTCACCCAGGGTGTTGTAGCAAGTGTCCAACCCAAAATCTAAGATGGGCACCACCGTTACCATGGCAAAGATGTGGCCCCAGGTGAAAAGTAACTTGTTTTTTTTTTTTTAATTTGTTGGACACCCAGATGGCAGATACCAAGCTTTATGGAGATATCTTCAATAGATTTTGAATGCTGTTTTTTCCCGTAAGATTTCTCATAAGCTTTAGAACCCTATATCAATTATTCTGCAAAGGTAATTTTTTTTTATAGACTGGAGCATATCTGTTATGGAACCATGATAGTATTTTGCAATACAATATTCTGCAACATAGTTCGTAATTGTCTCCCTTTTTATTCAAGAGTTTGTATTGCTCTAAAACAAACAAAAAAAAAAAAAAAAAGAAAAATTGCTCTTGAATATCATTTGAGATATAATTTTTAAATCCTTGATGTTTATGGGGTATACACTGAACATAGAGCAGGTCAAAAAAAAGAAAGAAATAAAAGTACATTTTGTAATTGGTCTTTAGCCTTTTGCTTTATCCGGCACTCTTGGTATCCATCTTTAAAACTTAGACCCAGCCTATTTTTAATTTCACTTTTAAAGTCATAAATTTATATTAATCTATACAATAAATTTTATCATAGTTAAGAACCAAAATTACAATGTAACTGATTAACAAAAACAATTTTTTTTTTAAAAATTTAAAAGATACAAATTCTGTTTTTTTTGGAAAATCACTCTTCGATTTCCATCACAGGACAGAATTGCTTGTCTGGTTGATAAAACACAGAGCAGTTTTCACTACTTAGCTGTTCCTTATATCTGTTCAACTGGTTTTCATAGTCAGGAACTTGCAATAAATCGCTGTTACTGTTGTCCAGATTGATCGGGGAAACTGGACAGTATGTGGACGGAAATCCAAAAAACTCTGCCTGGTTTTGTTTGATGGTGGTTGGTTCTTTATAGTCAAAAAGCAGTGTGACATCATCCCCCTTTGAAACTCTGTCGAAAATGACATCTTCCTCTTCAAGAAACTTTGATGAACTTAAAAGGTCACACGTCGATGGCTCAGCAATGTCCTTGAAGAACCCAAAGCCATAATCTTCATCTGAGTGATTCCTTTGGTGAATGGTTGAGAAGCGAATGTCAGGAATGGTAGCATCTTCAAAAGCCTTCTCTTTCAGATCTTCTGTTTCATGCCTGGTATCAAGGTATTTGTTTCCAAAACTCTCTTCAAGATGTTTGCATTTATTGTCGTGCAAAAAGTTCATGCATGTGATATTAAAGTTCTCATTATAAGCTTTCTTTGTGCTGTGTGTGTTCAACATGCATTCAGTGTCTGGAACCTGTGTGTCTGTAAACCTTTGTTTTTCCTCCAAATTACACTTCTCAGTATTGTTAACCCTTTTGAATAAACAAAGGTTTTTTGTGCTTCTCCTCTGTACACACTGTAGCCTATCCCTCTTTGCTTTTTTGATTTTGTTCATCATGAATCCCTGAGGAGAAAAAGTTGATACATTTACTTTTGCAGGCATACAAATATTGGACCCTAATACTAATCACTCATAGAAAACCCTTACCACGTTTCACTTTTGGAAATCTTACTAAGGGACTACAATATCTGTTCATAGAAATAATTATTATATTTTCCTTCCTTATCTAGAAACCAAAGTGTGAACAAGCAAAGTCAGTCTCCCTCAGAACACTGAATGAAGTTTTAGATCTTGTGGTCTACCCAGTTGTTCACAGTAGAAGAAATACTTCAAGCTCCGTGTAAGGGAAAGGGCTTTAGCGAACAAAATCACGTGAAAACTTAAGTTTATTGATGGCTGAAAAAGATATTGCGACCTGGCGAATCAAAGGTTGAACTATCTTTGGGTTGAGACACAGAGTTTTACAAACAAGTTTTAGAACACTTTACCTATTTATTTGTGCGAGTTTGTATAATATATAATTTAAAATTACCATAATGGGTATTACTTTGATTCTGGCTTACTTATAGCAGACTGTATACTTTATAGTTCCTCAAGTTCTATAATTAAGAACAAACAAAAATTTGAAAGTACTTCTTTCCTAGTTACCTTTTTATTTTTTTTTTTTTAGGGAAAAAGAAAAACAAACAAACAAATAACGAGCCAGGTTTTCCCTCTAAATTCTATAATTGTGTCAGCATTTAAAACCTTATGGAAGGATTATCTTTAATTAAAAATCCCTTTACTTTTACCGTTTTTAAGTCATTAATTAAGAAAAACAATCAACAGAAACCTCAAGTAAGTGGTAACAAAAACTATAATCTCATGTTTCTGTATATTTTTAACACCAGCTAATCTTTACTGACTTAGTAAATATTCTGAAAGCTTACAACACAGCAGGAAGAGTTAAGGGCCGGGGATTCTCTGTAGCTAGGAAGAGTTAAGGGTCTGGGGATCCTCTTTGTAGCTAGGAAGAATTAAGGGTCTGGGGATCCTCTTTGTAGCTAGGAAGAGTTAAGGGTCTGGGGATCCTCTTTGTAGCTAGGAAGAATTAAGGGTCTGGGGATCCTCTTTGTAGCTAGGAAGAGTTAAGGGTCTGGGGATCCTCTTTGTAGCTAGGAAGAATTAAGGGTCTGGGGATCCTCTTTGTAGCTAGGAAGAATTAAGGGTCTGGGGATCCTCTTTGTAGCTAGGAAGAGTTAAGGGTCTGGGATCCTCTTTGTAGCTAGGAAGAATTAAGGGTCTGGGATCCTCTTTGTAGCTAGGAAGAATTAAGGGTCTGGGATCCTCTTTGTAGCTAGGAAGAGTTAAGGGTCTGGGGATCCTCTTTGTAGCTAGGAAGAATTAAGGGTCTGGGGATCCTCTTTGTAGCTAGGAAGAATTAAGGGTCTGGGGATCCTCTTTGTAGCTAGGAAGAATTAAGGGTCTGGGGATCCTCTTTGTAGCTAGGAAGAATTAAGGGATCAGGGATCCTCTGTGTAGCTAGGAAGAGTTAAGGGTCTGGGATCCTCTGTGTAGCTAGGAAGAGTTAAGGGATCAGGGATCCTCTGTGTAGCTAGGAAGAGTTAAGGGCCTGGGGATCCTCTTTGTAGCTAGGAAGAGTTAAGGGATGGATCTTTTTGTAGCTAGAAAGAGTTAATGGATCATTTTTGTAGCTAGGAAGAGAAAGGGATCAGGGATCTTTTTGTAGCTAGGAAGAGTTAAGGGGCTGGGATCCTCTTTATGTAGCCATTCTCTCCCATTCTTATCTTGGTTTAAAGTTAAAGTTATAATCTATTACTAATAATAATAATACTACTACTACTAATAATAATACATTAGTAAATGTTGATAATGGACAGCCATTATTAGTCATTTCTATGGTAACCGAGATTTGGAGGGGAGAGGTTGATTGTTCAAACCCCTCCCCCTCTCCTGGTTCTCAATTATTGAAGCAAAATTAATGGACCCATGACAATTCATGAGGTTTCCTTTTGGTGTCCGAAAACCGACGGGAGACCAACCAAGTAAATCAGTGGAAAGTTCACGTTCAACAGAATCCGCCGCAGGACTTGCACAATGCAGACGATCGAGCCCCCGAATGTCACGTGGACTGTTACGTCACCGAATTGCACGCGCATTCAGCCAATGTCGGCGATATCCCAAACACGGATTCACTTATATATATATAAATAATTAATTAATTAATTTCTGACACCACACACACACATACGGGAACAATACACATTGTTTAGTTGTTTTTGCTTCTTTTTCTAAATTAAAGTTGCACCATTTTTATGATAATTAATTATGGTGATATCTCGTGAATGTTTGCTGCTTCATCTCCATTAAAGGTGCTTTTATCTTCGCATCTTCAGCTGGAAACGATTTTCTCAATGACCGGACTTGAGGCAGTTTATATTTTTGTCCCTTACTTCTCCGTCTTTCACTTAATAATATAATAATAATAATGATGATGATGATCGGGGTTAGCTTCTCTTTGTTTTCCCCGGCGTCCGGATGGTGTCGCCCCGCGCGCTGGCTTCAAAGATGGCTGTAACATCAAAGGTGTTGTTGTCGACGATCGGCGCCCTGCTGCTGCTGCCGTGCGCCTTACCGACCTCGTCCTACATCCCCCGGGCCCGGTTCGAGTACAAGCTGAGTTTCAAAGGGCCGCACCTGATCCAGAAGGACAAGGGGATCCCGTTTTGGGACCACGGCGGAGGTGGGTATGGTCCTAGCTCGCGGCGTCACCGCTAATGGTAATGAACACGGGTCTGGCGCTGTGTGTGTTCTTGTACACGTGTAATTTACGAGGGAGGCCGGGCCATATGGCAGGGGAGGTCCCTTACCTGGGGGAAGGGGGGCCCCCCCCTCTGCTTCTGGTCGTGGAACCTCGCCTGTCACCGGCACACAGAAGCAGCCGCCCCGCGCCTCGGTGGGGTGGGGTAGGGGTGGGGTTAGGGGGTGGGGTGTGGTTGGGTTAGGGGGTGGGGTGTGGGAAGCCGAGTACCGACCGACAGCGGGAAACAACTGATAAAAACAACGACGTTTGCCCCACCGAAACACACCAACTCCCCCCCCCACCCAACCCTGTACCTTTCCTCTATTTCAGTCAGTAGTTCGATATCCTAGGGGTCTCTATGTTAAGACAAAAAACCCCATTAAACTGTTAGCATTAAGCACCGGGGAAATCAGAGATCCCACGGATTCTTTGCCATAAATGCAGAACCCAGGGGGTGGGTGGGGTGGGCACATTCCTCTCGTTAATCCCCGCCATTCAGGGTTTCTACCTTTAATATGTTAAATATCAGGCTGGGTGCACTCTTGATTTCTGTTTATTTTCTTCTTCAAGGTACAAGGAAACATCGAAACAACATGACCGCTAACTTTCTAGACTAATTGACAGTCTTCATTATCCAGCTGATGCCCGTGTGTATAGAGAGCGAGAATGAATAACCGCAGTTTTAATTATTTTTAAATTTTTCTTGAAATAAACGTGTATTGGTGGTGGAATGTCTTTTTTTTTTTGGCTCTGATGTCTATGTTCTTAAAAGATTATAAAACAACAAAGGAGTGACTAACAAAAAAAGCATTCCCTAAAAAATCAATATTTCTCATAACAAAAACTGCTATTGTATCATAAATCTGTGTAATAGCTTGTGCTGTGTCTCTTTCAACAATGTCCTGTTCTCATTGTACGCATTTACAGCTAGGTTAGCTTCTTTCATCATTTAACTTTTAGATGGTCTCAAAAATCAGCAAGCCATGTGTATTTAAACAGTATCTGACACTTTGGCATTTGTAGTTGCCATTTGACTCAGTAAGCAAGGATTTATTTCATACTTGTTTGCTTACAAAATCAGTTGCTGTGGCTGTTAATTCATCTAGGTTTCTAGCCTTCCATTATTAAGCTTGCTTTGGTGCAGAGGTTTATAGCGATGACAGTCTACAACTTAAGTTGTTGAAAAGTAGTTGCACGCACTTAATTTTTTCATCTCTCTTATCCTCTAATACCGAATCATGAAGATAATCTCAGCAGTAATGTACATAGGTGATGTTAGGTAAACAGCAAGTTGCATTTCTATCTGCACATAAAAGAGAGGGTTTTTTCTAAAGTATGCATTAGAAATGTCCAGTCCTTTTGACATCTTTTAGGAACTGCATGCATGATAATTTTAGATCCAGTTTTCAAGATATGAAGAAATACTATCACTAGTTTTATTGTTGTATTTGATGTGATTGTATGGATATGCTTGCCTTTTTTTTATCAGTCTTCAGTCTTTGTGTAACAGATGACTGCTTACAAAAGATTTTGCTTGTTTGGTGTGAACATGCATCAAGTCAGTTGAAAAGTTGTTGGCACTGTTTTTCAAGATGACTCAGGATGGTGTGTAGAAATCCTACATTCCAGTAAGATGTTAAATTCTGCGAAGTGTTCAACAACATTTGTGCGTGTTAGCATTTTTATTTGTTTTGCAGAGTAGAGAATTTTGTGCATGCACTGCCCTGGAACTGTCAAAACACACTTACAAATAAATGGCAGTTTAAAATGTTTAAGTCCTTGTGGCCTGAAATCTTGGAAAAACAAAGATTTTGTTTTCTCTGTTTCATACATTCTAAAAATTGTAATATCTCAATTAGATCTCCCAATAATTTGCAATGTGCATGTGTGCGCGTGCAAATAAAATCCAAATTTAGCAATTACTTTATCAGTAGGGAAAGATGGCCAGTTTTCCCTCCTTCTCAATACACTTATTACACACTGCCCCAACATTTCTGTTTAGCAGATACTTACATTAACTGAGGTGGGATACTTTTATTCTTAAGTTCTGTAAACTTAATTTTGTGTCTATTTTGATCATTAGAGCCTATAAGAACCACTTTTCATGCCCGCTTTTATGTTCAGCTTGAATCTATTATTAAGTTGTTAATGCGCATCCTCTTTTTCTGTAGTTCAGTCTAGTGTCTGTAACATTCTTTGTAAATTATGGCTTCCATGACTTTGTGTACATGATGTAGAAAAACTGTATAGTTATACTTCATCTTGGTTATCATGCCATCGAAATAAGAAAAAAGTTTTGTAAACAAACAAAGGCTTTTCACACTTTTCATTTCAAAATTTGTTTCACTAAAACACTGCCCGCCTTAACTATATGACTTCAAAGTCTGGACATTCTCTTTGAATGAAGTGGCTGTTATGGTCAGATTTCCTATTGACTTGAATGTTGGTGTATCAGCTCTAAACCTCCTTTGAATAAACAGGTTTTTTTTTTCTATTCTGTTGTTGTTAAATGTTTTTATTTTTCTGTTCCCCCCATGATAGAAAATTTGCATATCTGCATGCTTCATTGTTGCTTCCTACCTCTTTGTTCTGTATATCTTGGTGCCTACCTTGCAGGTCTTTTGATGAGGTTGTAATTAGCTGCAAATTGATACAGCTCAGTTGGACTGTTCTTGGTTTGCGCTCTTCCCCTGACCACCTACGCATATGCAAGATCGCAAAGTTTTGAATTTTTTACTAATTACCCAGAACAGTCAGGGTCCTTTTATTTTTCAAACCGTTCTGGTGAAACGCCTTTTCCTCCCCCCCCCTCCTAGCCTGTCAGGATGAAGACACTAAGCCTGTACTGGACTGTATCCTCCAAATGAAGTCTGACCTGGCAGGGGAAGAACATCTAGTATCCTCATTCTGATTGTTTATATTTTGTTTATTCTACTCACCACCTGATTGTAATCTAATTAAGCAGTGGAGAAGTTAATATTAACGCCTTGCTGCTAATATATACATTCAAGCCTTCCTCGCTTACCACATTTCAGGTAAGGCTGGTCTACTTAATCCTATTCTACTCTTAGCTACAGAAAGCTTCATGTGTTTTGCTAAAACTTTCGTTAAACATTTAGAAAATTCGATATTTACTTGTGTATTGAGAAGTGACACTTTGAAAGTGAAGTAATGTTTTGAATGGAATGTCTTTAAGGGTTATTTAATATCCAAAAGATCTTACGAAATAATAACATTAAACCTCCATTTATTTTAGAATGTCGATTCATTCTTTTTATCATACTAGCGGTAACCAGAGTGCCCTTATTCTTGCTGAAGATGTGTGTGGGACCAATTCTCGAATAGCTGGGCGTTGTGTCAGTTTTGTTTGCTATGTATGTTATGACATAGTTCTCAACAATGAGATAAAATACGTAATTCTTCTAATAGTGGGGCAAGCATTCTTACATTGTGAACTTATGGTGGTGGTTTATAACAATTCAAATATTATGACCATTTGCACAAGAAAGGGCTTTTGTGAAACAATGTTTGCATTACCTGTTTGCTCAAGCTTCTACCTGTACCACAAACTAAGGGTGACATTCTCTCTCTCTCTCTTGCTCTCACACTCTAGATGCTATCGCAGGTGAAGACAGCATTCGGATCACGCCTTCTCTCCGGAGCAAGAGGGGTAAGTGGGGCTGTTTTATTTTGCTTCATTAACAAAACCTGGCTGTTGACTACGAAATTCTGTTTGCAACTTTCTGAGATTGGAAGTGTCAAAGGCGTAGCTACCTGGATAGAAAAATTTCTTAAAAATGCTTTGTGGTACATTAATTTTCATTTCTTTCCTTCATCTCTCCATTTGTGCAAAGTTTTGAAAACTTGTTGTTGTTTGCTGCCAGCGGTAAAAGCTGGGAATATTAAAATCATATTGTCGTCACTATGTAATGGCAGGTGGTGACTCTGACAGGAGGTAACAGGGCGTCATAAATACTGAAGCAATTGAGCCAACTTCTAGACTTCCCAGGAGGAGAGAAACCCACCGAAAAAAAAAAAACAAAAACAAAATATTACACCGTAAGATTTAATTGGCAGAAAGCATCAACAATGGGAAGCTAATTTGGCTGAAACAAGTAGGGAGCGCATAAATATATATACAGGAAATATATTTTCTATTTATTTCTGTATATCTTTTATGGTCAAGGTAAATGCCATCAGTTTAGTGATTATTCCTCAGAATTTTGCGTGTGTGGTCTTACCTGGCCAATTACCTGACTGGCCCCCTCTCATGTATACCAGCCCGTGCCGTTACTGCTCAGTTTTCTCAAATGTTGGTCCATCTGTGGCGACGTGCATCAGTCCTCCAATGAAACGACTCTGTTGTATTATATCCTTAGATATGGTATCGAGCCAACCATTCTACCAGGCTAGTGTGTTGGGTATAGAAAGTGCCAAAAATCTTTCTGGTGTCCTGATTTTGCTACTAGTTGAAACTTGAGCTTGATGTGAGAGCAAAAAAAAAGTTATGGAAGTCAGTCTGTTGTATCTGCCTTCAACTAAAGCTGGTTTTTAATCAGAACAAGGTGATTTCAGCAATATCTGAGCTGATGGAAAAACGGCAGCCTGAAGTCCAGGGATGGCGTGGCGAGAGGGGGAAACAACTTTTCTTAAAATGTAGATAATGGAAAATGCTTGAGTAACCACTTTGTTTTTCGACAGATAGTGGCTGATTATGCTTGGAAGTTTTCTTCCTTTCTTAAACAAGCAGAATATGATGGAAATTGTCTTTATTATTGTTGTTATGACTAAGTGGTGTAGTGATCTTTGATAATATATAAATGAAATAATGGTTATCTATTGGAAAGGTAAAAAGATGTGTAATAGATAGATAATTTATTCTTAGCTGAAACTGATAGAGATCAGCATAAAACAAGGGGGGGTCTGTCTGTTGAATAAAAATACCTCTTGGATGTTAATCGATTTGCTTAGTAACCCTACATACAGAAAACAAGGTGGTGGTGGTGGGGGACCCCTAAAATTGTGAATTACTGAGGGCACATCTTTTCTTTCTGGATTTGTCTGGCAGGTTATGTGTGGTCCCGGAACACAGTTGACTTTGAGAACTGGATCGTGGAGATAGTGTTTCGGATCTCTGGTAGAGGACGTATTGGAGCCGACGGACTGGTGGGTATACTGAAAAAAAAAGAAAAACTATCACGTGTGGTCAAATCCAGCTTTTGTTATTGCAGGTAAACAACAACAATGGCAAGGAACCAGGTACTGTTGTGTGTGTATAGGTATTTCTGCAGGGCAAAGTATTTTTTTTTTTTTGTTTTCTCTTCTTTTCCAATCGGAAACAAGGGGACATTAACAGGACTTTGGCTAATTTTGAATTCATAAAGTTGCTGACTTTGTATTAACTTGATCTACGAATCCAATTATTCTAATCAAAATACAGGAGAGACTGTTGACAGAACTTAATAAGACCTTGCTCACCTGGAAAGTGACTCTTCTGTGCTTACCTGAGACTTCCACCTTCGTTTTATGGCCCTGCTTTGTTTTTAAGGGAGAAATGGATCGGACCCCATTTTTAAAGTCTAACTAGTTATTACATCTTCAAATTTAAAAAAAAAAAAATTTAGCAAAGAAACAGCTGCTTGAGCCCAATACGACACAGTTTATATCTTACTGGTCAGCCGCACTGAAATACTTCTATTTGCATATTTGCAGCAAGTATAACTGTTACAGTGTTGACTTATGAAGATTCTTTATGGTTTGAAAGCAAATTATTTGACCATAATCATCAGTGTCCAGAAGTACATTTTCAGGACTCTTTTCCTCATTCAGTTCTTTTAAAACTGCCGCTACCACCACTTTCCATGCTTCTGTAGCCATGTTTGGTCGTTCACAAGGGTGCCTGACTTTTGTTTACAGTCTAGGAGCTGCTGGTTGTCTATGCAGGATTCCAAATGAACCAGTAATGGAGTGAAATTGTCATGTAAAAAAAAGAGCCTGCTATATTTATCTTAGAAAAGCTGTGGATATCGGTTAAGTGAGGGTTGGATCTTATCACACAGTGTATGCTTTTTTAAAAAAAGTACATCTCTAATTTTGTTTGAAGGGTGCTGTTTGCACCTGACTACCCTTCAAAATTATTACTCATCACAGGTTGAGCCATAGGGGTTGTCACACACACACTACTTTTCTCATTAATGTAATCCTTATCTGTATACCACCTGGGGCACATTTGCACCTGACTATCTAAAACTAGTACTCATCACAGGTTGAGCCATAGGGGCTGTGACACACAGTACCTTCCTCATTAATATAGCTCTCTGTGATGACAATCTTACATCGCTCCAGCCCTACATGTTTTGCATTGAGAGGGTGTTCACTAAATGTACAGCCAATACAACACACGCTAACCAGTGCTTCTGGGTGGCGTAAGTAAGGTGAAAACTGTCTTGGTATATGAAGGGTTAGCAACTTATGATGCAGCGCTTCACTAACACCTTGGGAGATGATTTCAAATTAACACTTACTCGTAAACTAAAGTGTTTCAACAGATTATCCATCATCTCATGGGCATTTTCTTCATTGTGGGAGGGTTAATGGTTTATTAAATTTCTATTGTCGCACAAATTTCCGACAAAAACTAAAGAACACGCATGGGGAAAAAGAAATTCGGCTAAGCATGCACTGCAATTGCAGACTTTGGTGACTGTTACTGGTGTAAGATAACAGTAAAAAGAAGAAAAATTTTTTTTAAAATTGTTATTTATGAGAATTTTTTTCTCCTTTTATTGTCTTTTGCATAAACTTTTTTAATTCCAAGGTATTTATTTATATGCTCTGCTGTCTCTGTTTAGGCGTTCTGGTACACGTCACAGAAAGGCATCGAAGGTCCTGTGTTTGGCAGCAACGACCTCTGGAATGGTCTCGGAATTTTCTTTGATTCATTTGACAACGATGCTCAGGTGATAATACTTATTATTATTATTATTATTCTTACAGCCATAGGCTACTTCGAAAGTTTAGGTTCAGAGCAAGAGAAAACCAAAAACACATTTCCTTTTAAGTAGCAGCATCTGTAGTATTTTTTAAAATACTTTTAAAACGAATGGAAGGCAAAAGACCTGAACGCTAAGCTGATGCTTGAGATGGATGTGCTTTTGTGTAGTGTCCAGATGAAACTACTGCTGCTGATACCTTGAGAACTGTGCCTCTCCCCCGTTCTGGTGCCATCTTTCTGTAGGAATAGAATAGGGAATAGGAAGAGTTCATCCATGTGTTTCACCTTTTTTCGTGCCTCCTGGCCACAGTCGCGCGTTCTGCCAATGCCGGCTGTTCCTTGAGGACGACACTAACAGGAGGCCAGTGCCGCATGAGGAGAATCTGTTCTGGCCGTGGTGGGCAGAAAAGTGCATCATAGATACTGGGAAATGCTGCATTAATGTCATAGCAGGCAACCTAATTTTCAGTTTGAACCTTGGCATGATGTTTTTTTTTTCTTCTTTTTTCGTCGCATGTAATGAAAATGATTTTATTACCATTAATTTGGCAACAAAAAATCGGAAATTAAATTTGTCCACTTACCTCCCCTTTATTTAATGTGTGTGTGTGTGTGTGTGTGATGCTGTCTGTCTTTAAGTCAGGTGGTGCCTATGACGAGTTGCTGTCATAACAGTGAATCATGGAATGCCTCAGCACCACATTCTTGACTGATAATATTACCGGAATCGTTCTGCTACTTGTGTTACTGTTGTACCCAGGTATCTACAGACCTGAAGATCTCATGTTTCTTAACATAGACCAGATCTTAAAAAGAAGAAAATTTTGAATAATGTCCAGTTAGCTTTTTTCACCCCCCCCCACCCTTTCATGGAAATTACAGAAACACAGAAAACTCAGGTGTTCATCTTTTAAAAAAAAAAAATGACGAGAAAGTAACGTTATAATAAAACTGAATTTATTAGTTCCCTCAGCTGCTTTCTTCATTAGTACCAGTGGCAGACATGACAGTCAAATTTCTGTGTCGTCGAGTAGAATCTGGTCTCAGCAGCTCGCAGGCTAGATTCAGCTGTGTGAATTTGAACCAGCAGATAAGAATGTGAAAATCGTTATTTTATTCTAAAAAAAAAAAAAAATGTATAATATTACTACTAACTTTACTGGCTTTAATTTTGCAGGATCTACCTGTTTTTCAGCCTGATGATAGCACATGCCAGCTGTCTTCCCACCTCAGTGTGCGCATTGTCATTTACAAGGATGGCTAACTTAAAATAGAAAGATCATTGTATTTCATTTGCTTTTTGGATCACTATTTTACTGCTGAACTTCAGCCAAACAAACTCCCCCTCTATTTAGAATTAACAAACTTTTTATTCCTCTTTTTTAAACAACCAAAAATCTGTTGTCAAAGGACCCTAATTTTGTTTACCTGTAACACATTCCATGCCATTTATTTCAAACGTTTTGGTAATGGCCTTGCGTGGCGTCAGTGACAACATCCACTGTGGAAAGGGGGAATGTAATACCTTTTTTGCTTGATCCTAATTATTTATTAACCTTTTTATATTTTTAAAAAAAAAAAAAAATTTCAGACTAACAACCCGTACATTTTGGCAATGCTGAACAACGGTAGCCTGTCGTATGACCATCACACGTATGTAAACCCTCCATTTCTTTTCCTTTTTTTTTGTTGTTGTTTGTTATTAAAATGTCTTGTAGTTGGGGTGTATAACCTGCTTTCTCCTCGTAAATCAGGTTTGATCCATCACTGCCAAATATTTTTGATTTTTCTTTATTTTTTTTCTGTGAAATAGAAAAAGTTTGGGAAAAGCAGTGAGGCGGACTTGGAGAGTAGCGGAAGTAAATTTGTATTATTAAAACAGGTTTCCACAGCTGAAATTCAAAATTCGTCTGTTTTGCATGTATATATATATATATATGTGTATATTTGGTGTTTTTTCCTGTCCAAAATGTCTGTCAAGCTGCATAGAATTAAAAACATTGCTGCAGAGTACTGGATATCGGGCCTATTCAAATACGGTTCTGTGATCATCTTTCTGGGAAGTTACAATTTCCGAATTTACCCCAACCTACATTAAACCGGGTCATCGTCAGTTTACTCTCATCATCAGATCTCTTGATTTTAACAGTCACAGCACCTGATCTCGGTGTGCACGTTAAAAGAATCCTCTCCATTTTCCTTTAACGATACTGCGGCCTTAATTATGTGGACTCTGAAAATGAGAAATTCTGAGTTAGTGGGCACAGGGTGAACATGTGCATATTAGCACTGGACAGAATGCGTCACAATAATTTTTTCGGAACTTTGACCTTGTGATACATCTTCAAAATGTATCCTTTTACTTGACGGCTGTTCTGTGTACTTTTTATCCTAGCTGTTTAGTTTCTCCAAGGGGCAAATAATTCCATCCCTCACTTAGGTCATTTCACAGTTGTAGAACCTTAGTTGACCTTTTCTTGCCTTTGTAGCTCATCCCAGACCAGTTCATTAGGGTTGAGATATGGAGATTGAAGCAGCTATATGCTTTTGTTTTATTTTGTAGTCATCGCTTTCCTTTATCTTACTTTTTAGAATTTAACCCTTTTGCTACTAGCTTAAAGACCCCCTTCAAACAAATGCTTTTCTATAACTAATCTAAGATGATTACATGGCCCGGAACTCTGCATGCGTACTGGCTTGCATCTCATTTATCAGATGAGTATGCTCATATATTACCAGCCTGGAAGCAAAAGTACCTTGCAATACATGGTTATAAAAGGATTAAACTGAGAAATAAAATTTTAACAAAAAACAAACATAAAACTTATGGAATATGTGGTTCGAATTTAGCTTGAGTGCACCGAACAAAAGTTAGAATGTAGATTAATGTTATTTACTTTTTAAAAAAATATTTTTATGTTGCTGCATCGGTGTGTGTGTGTGTGTGGGGGGGGGGAGGGAATTAGATTTCCTCCCCTTCTCACATTTAGTACAGATGTGTTGGACATTATGCCTACTTTTGAGTCCAAAGTCCAGTACTGTTGGAACACAGCAATCTTTGTTGTTGTTTTAAAATTATATATGCGAGTTAATGCCTTCATCTGCAGATGGTTCAAACTCCAGTTCGCACAACTTGTTAGCAGGTTACAAGGCAACTGTAATTCTCGACTGATCTTAGAACTTGCAAGTGGCCATGTACAAAGAAACTAACTCCTGTCTATTCCATCATGTGTATAAATCAAGCATTATATAAAGAGAAAGGTGGTAGTCTCCTTTAGAGCGTGTCATAGACAATGGTCAAGCATTATATAGAGAGAAAGGTGGTGGTCTCCTTTAGAGCGTGTCATAGACAATGGTCAAGCATTATATAGAGAGAAAGGTGGTGGTCTCCTTTAGAGCGTGTCATAGACAATGGTCAAGCATTATATAGAGAGAAAGGTGGTGGTCTCTTTAGAGCGTGTCATAGACAATGGTCAAGCATTATATAGAGAGAAAGGTGGTGGTCTCCTTTAGAGCGTGTCATAGACAGTGGTCAAGCATTATATAGAGAGAAAGGTGGTGGTCTCCTTTAGAGCGTGTCTTAGACAATGGTCAAGCATTATATAGAGAGAAAGGTGGTGGTCTCCTTTAGAGCGTGTCATAGACAGTGGTCAAGCATTATATAGAGAGAAAGGTGGTGGTCTCCTTTAGAGCGTGTCATAGACAATGGTCAAGCATTATATAGAGAGAAAGGTGGTGGTCTCCTTTAGAGCGTGTCATAGACAATGGTCAAGCATTATATAGAAAGGTGGTGGTCTCTTTAGAGCGTGTCATAGACAATGATCAAGCATTATATAAAGAGAAAAATGGTGGCTTCAAGCAGGTACAGCATGCTCTAGACCACGCTGCTACGATTGCCATAATCTGACCGAATTGATGTTATTTGCATTGTTTTGTCATCCCTCCTAGATATTTCAGAATTCTTTAGATTTTCCTAATTTAAAATAGCGACTCTAATTCCATGCTGAAACGACTTAAGACAATTTCTCTCTTTATCAAGTGATGGGAACCAGCAGCAACTTGGTGGATGCATGCGTGATTTCCGAAATAAACCTTTCCCCGTCATAGCGAAGTTTGAATACTATAAAAAAGTTCTTACGGTGAGTTTTTTTCCCCTTTTATAAATTTCAAAGGAAGAAAGAAAAAAAAGGAAAGAAAATTCCTTAGTTATCCATGCAGTAATGGCAGATCTTGGCTGTGATACATTTACGATAAACAGATGCAGATGGTCGGAGGGTTAGACAGTTATAAATATACAGAGCCACCTTTTCCTTGAAATGGGCATCTTGCAGATTCTCAAAACCATGTTTGGTATTACCAGAAGGTAATGTCTTACCATTCATTCTAGTGTCATTTCTCCATCTTGCACTGCTGAACTTGAATGGTATTTCTATTCAAGTGGGACGTACCTTATTTTCGCCTGCAGAAACTTCATTTAGACTCCTAAAACATTGATCTAAGCTCTTGAAGTCTTTCTTGATAACTGAAACAGTTTGGGGGTTCTGATCCTCCTAATAAATCTTTCTTTACCCTTCACCAGATAAGAAACAAACCCGTCACTGGTGAGGAGGATCCTTTTCTTGGGCCACACTCAAAGACTACTTTGTGTTTTGTCTGTATGTGGGATTAGGGGGTGGGTGCTAAGAAACATCTGCTGCTTCGCCAGCAGGGTTGCAACTTAACACACTTCGGACCTTATTAGCTTTTGTTGCTGCTTGCTAAACGTTGCCATTTATGGTGACACCTTTTTTCATTTATTACTTTTTACACCTGTAACAAAGTTATCGCCCATCTGGTAAGAGTGGGAGCAAAACACGAGAATAAGGGGGGGGGGGACAAGGTGCGGTTTTCCTTTTTTTGATGGATTTGCGTGGCTGTTCATTATCAGATCTTGGGCAGTTTACTCCCACCTTTTGTGGTTTCCTCGTGACGAAGATCAGCTCCTGGAAAGTTTTAGACTTGTTTGAGCCAGGGATGGTGGAATATCAAATAGGGAGGCCGGCATGGATCCTAACTTTCCTGCCTTCTCTTTTTCAGCTGTACATCAACAGTGGCATGTCGAACAATCCAGATGCTTTCGAGATGTGCATGAGGAAAGAGGGTGTTGATCTTCCAGTTGGTGGGTATTTTGGCCTGTCTGCAGCCACGGGAGGTCTGGCAGGTAAGTGGAAAGAATCACAGATCCTTTTCTCAAACAGTCAAAGACTAGTAGCGATTGTGGTAGTACACAGTTTTAAAAGTTTCTTGAGTTGTCTCCCTTGTTTTAAAATTGGCTACCACCACCAGTTGGCATTTTTTTTTGTTGTTGTTTAAGACAAAAGGAAGTTGAATAATTAAAGGGGAGGGATATAAAACAGCCAACCAACCAGTTGTGGGGGTTCTACTTCTAACTTTGCATAATTTATGGCCAGCTTTAAAACTCTCTGAAGGAAATGTTAGAAGCAGTGTGCAACAAACCAGAAATATGCCTTTACACTTTAAAATATTTTGTAGTACAAACTCTTGGACACAATTCACAAAGGTACCGGGTTTACCATAGATAGCTTTTGTAGCTGGTAATTAGATGATTGCTCTACCTTTGTCATTTCCTTGTGTTAGTATAAGATATTTGTTTTAGATGATGCAATAGACCTGAGGTTTGACTAGTCAAGTTGTTTCCCTTGACAAATTGAAACCCATCTCATTATTTCTTCAGATGACCACGATGTTCTTGGCCTCTTGACACACTCCCTGCATGCCCCCGTCGAACAGGTATGCACTGCTCTTTCTATCAGCCTTTTTGTTTTTTTTACTGGGCTGGAAGCCATTTTGGCTTGTCATAAGTTCGGAATGTAATTAATTACAGAATGTCTTTTTCTTTTGTTTTGTTCTAATTCATACTGTAGATTGTAAAACCAGATTGCATAAATCTTTGGTCTATTGGAGCTTGCTCTTTTGGGGATGGGATCAGAAGACTTATTAGGAGGATGAAGGGTGACTAAAGAGGCTTTGCCTTATTCTGGCTCTCAAAGGCCCAAATTTGTTGTTGCAAAATGTACCTCAGAAACTGATGAGCAGTAGTTTGTAACAGTTGCTCCATCCAACCCCCTGACAGCGGCATAGTTGGCACACGGAGGGCATGAGAACAACAGGTGCAGTTGTTGCAGCTTTTATAGGAAATTCTGAAACCAACAGAATCGAAAATTACATAGAAAATGGTAATTCCATGATATGCTGACACTGGATTCAAGTTTTATTTCAGAATGGAGGTGGCCTTCTCCTCCTCCATTTCACTATTCTAATTAAAACTGATTTGTTCTGGTTATTGTCGGAATACCCACAACACCTTTGGATTTCGAATTTGGGAAACTTTGTTGCTTTTGAATAGCAGTTTCGCCAGATTTATGCTTTCCTTGATGGAAAACTCCCTGGGATAACTTGTCATTTTATTGTATTTCTTGCCAATTGAAAGTTTTTGCAGAATTTGTGTTTACTTCCCACAGGTTGCCAGCGAAAAGGTTTCGGAGGAAGACAGGAAAAAGTATGAGCAGGAGTTTGAGGACTACCGTCAGAAGTTAGAAAAGGCGAAAGAAGAGTAAGTGACAAGCAGTGCTCGGATCACCAAAGACCAATATTAAGAGAATTAACTTGTTGTAGTGCGTCGTCAGATGCTGACAGTAGCAGCGAGAACAGCATCATCAGCTTGCTTTGAAGAGAATTTTTTTTTTTTTTTTAATGTATTTCTGGCGAATTTGTTGAGTGCCATCTGTATCATATTGTGTTAGTGATGAAACATCTATAGAAAAATTTCACGAAATTATCTTTATTACTTCAGAGCAAGATGTTCAGGGCTCCAGAATTTATAAAATTGAGTTTTGGTTGGAAAATAATGATAAGGAGACAGCATTTCTTAAATAAACTTAAATCACTATGACATTCATGGAGCTTTCTGATTCAGTTTCAAAGATAAATTGCTAATCACATTTAAGAATTAAGGGCATCTTCCTTTTACAAGTTATTTTAGAAACCATACAACATGGCATCCTGCCCATCTGTGATGGGAAATCAAGTGCCATCTACCAGTGCACAATTATAGCAGGAAATGCAGTTGTTTATGGATTCTTGATGGAAAATATTAAAAGTTTGGAGCAGGTTTGTTTATTAATGGATTTTGTGCCTGATTTTAAACTCTCAGCAGTTTAACTTGTTGAATGAACTTCCTAGTTTCTGAGAAAGTGGTATGTTAAGTAAATCTTATAATATCAGTTACAAACGAAGAATCTGACTGACTTTATTGTGTTGAGACATTTCTAAGTGATGCCCTTACTGTCATTGTTACAGATATCAAAAAGAACATCCAGATAAGGTCCGACAGCGACAGCAAGAGATTGATGATTCCAAGTGGGTAAGTAGGTTCTCTCTCTCCATCATGAGAGGGGTAACAGCCAGACATAGCTGCCTGCATTCTACTTGCTTATTAATACAGAACCAAGATCCTGTGAAAAGATGGAAGTGTTCTCAGCATCTCTATGGCAACAGGAGATCCAACTGAAGAGGACTATAAGACTTTAAGAAGCTGTGTTCTACCGGTGTGTGGGGACCATTTGTTTTTTAACTTCAGCTGCACTTATTGGCCCCTTCCAAAAGGTGAGCATATTTGTCTTTCTTTTTGCAGTACGAGTCTCAGGGACAGCGGGAGCTGAAGCAGATTTTTGATGGCCAGAATACATTACATCTCGGCATGAGGGAGCTGAACCGGCGATTAGAGGAGCTGCTTGGCCGCCAGGAACTCATCCTATCGCGGGTCAGTGCCATTGGCCAGACAGGACAAGGAAGTCAGCAGGTGAGACGGTTAAGGAGTGCTGGAGTCCACTAATGGACTAATGTAATTTACTCGTTGATCATTCATTTAGAGGGGATTTTGGTATGGTTACATGCCTGGGTGCCAGCATAGCTCTCCTGTCAAGAAGTCAGCAAGCTTTGTGTGTCAAAGGTGTGCATGGCATTCGTATAGGTACAAAAGTCTTTTTTTTGTTGTTGTTGAGGGGAACTTCTCCAAAATATCATAAGAGAATATTTCATTTGTTTGATTTGCGAATTACTTATCCTGGCATTGTAGCGACAAATGTTATAATCTGTTGACTCTAGTTCCTTAATGATAAGATATTTTGTAATCAGCCACCTCTTGCATGAATCATAGTTAGCAGCCAAAATATTGCATCACCTGAAATAATTCTGATTTTATTCCCTTTAATAGTTATAGGCTAACAAAGCAGATTCTAAATATCGATGCACAATAAAATTTAAAAAAAGAATCTGTTGTGTAAATGTCTGTTTATTCCTTGGTCTGTCTTTCTCTGCCCAGATTCAGCCTCAGCTGGTGGACAGCATCAAAAGACACGAGGTGGAGCGGGTGCTGAATAATCAGCAAGAACTCATCCAGGTGTTGCGAGAAATGAGGTATGGACATGCAGTCTCATTTTCTGCTGTTCGTTCTACTGTTACTTTAGGAAAGATATTATGATGAGAAACACTTGTGCTCCTTTAAAAGAGTTCCACAAAGTTCTCTCTCGAATATCTGCAAGCTGTTAACATCATCATTATTATTAGCAGCATTATGCCAGCATAGAATCAAGATGGCACACTGCATTGAAGGCACCTGTCTCATTAAAATAAACTATTTGTAAGGGCAAACTCATATTGTTCCAACCCCACTAAATATGCGGCCATTTCAACCAGGTAGTCTAAGGTGGATGACAACTGTTATGACCACTAAGCTCGGCTGGAAGAACACATTTCTTCAGTTTTATGAAAGAAGCCTACTACTTTACCAGAATTACAAACTGACTGCAAGCTTAATTAAGCTAGTAGTTTTAATTTTAGATTTAAAAAGAAAAGAAAAATTAGACTACAGAAATGCTTGCCTATTTTTTTTTGGTAATTATAAAAAAAAAAAATTGTTAGTTTTCTGCATAGATGTTCTGTGATTAGTATCTGTTTATACTTTAACCCTCTGCAGGCCACCTGGCCCAGCCTAGAAGCACGAGCCTGTACGTGTCTCATCACACTCATAATGCAAAACATGGGGTTGGAGAAATGTTCTCATTTGTTGTTGCGGTGTTGTGTAGCAGAAGGGAAATTTGAGACGGCTTTGGCATCATCAAAAAGAATAGTTGATGGAGTGAGGCAGCAGGGGAAGGTTTCAAAATTTGGTCAGCAGGAATGTTTCAAGTACCAAAGACAAGAATTGAATACTAGTGAATCTTCTCTGTACATTGGCCAATGAGATAGAGCTGGCCCCTTTTTGTTTTAATGCCAGATGCTTGTTGAAGAACAGCATTGTTTGGAATAGTTTTATAGTAATGAGCAAGCTGGGGTTTGTATAAATATTCAACCCTAAAGAGGGTGGGACCTAGAAATTTGACGCAGGACTTTTCTGGTAGCATGCAATTCAAAAGAGGAGGAAACTGCATTGAACCCACAAAACCCCTAATCTTATGATGTGAAATTCTAACCTTATTCTCTTTTTAGGAATGTGGTGAATGAAGTGCATCAGAAATCACAGGCACATCAGGGCGGAGGCAACATGGATCTGCAGCTGACCCTTCATGAGCTTAAGGACCACATGAAGCAAGTTCGCTCTGACACGACGAACATCTTAGGAAGGCCCACACCGGTGAGTGGTGGGGAGAGACAGAGCTTCAGATCCTTGGACTTCTGTTATCTTACATAAATAATTGTTTGTTTTACTTAACGCATGATTTTTTTTCTTCTCAGCAAGTTGAGGCTGGATGTCCATCAGCATCTTCCTGTGTAACACCAGTGGTTTTTCTCTTTGGATTAATCGCCCAAGTGGTGGCCATGTTGATGTACGCCATGTATAAGTAAGAAGTCACCCACCTTTTTGTCTCCGTAACTTGCGTCTTGCAACTGCTGCTTTTTAACCATTTCTTTCAAGGGAAATAACTCTGTTGTCGTTTCAAGCTCGTAAAGCAACCTTTTCCTTTTTTTATTAACAAACAACTATTTAAGATAAATTTTGAATCTTGCCAAAGACTTACTCTACACAACGACAACATAAAAAGCAAGCAGTTATTTCCCCCTTGAAGCAAACTGAAACTATTCACCAAATTTCTGCCATTCTACTTTCCAGACAGAACAAGGAAGCCCAGGCCAAGAAGTTCTATTAATGAAATCGCTAGACCGACAAGTCAGCAGAGAACAACTTGCTGCTGTTGGTCAGGCTTGAAAGAGGATGCTGTTGAAATTCTAGTCAAAAGTCACCAACAGATGTCAATCTTTTTTAACAACCTCATTTCTGTGTTCATATACAGTTCAGTTTATTTTTATTTAGAGAGAGAGGGGGGGGGTGGTGGTAAATGAGTACAGATGGCATTAATTTTTGTTGTTTATACCAAGCGAGTCTAAACTTGGTGGCGGGGGTAGAAGTAACTTTGTGAGAGAGAGAGAGAGGTTTGTAAAATTGTTATGCTTTTTATTTAAAAAGAAACTATATACCACCTATCTCCATATCGTGATCCCACCAACAGCCAGCTTTCTTTTATTGTTTGCTTGTACAGAGACAAATTAAATTCCTGTAACTCTCTCTCTCTCCATTAATTACAGAATAGGGATGTGGCAAGGCTGGTCTTGGTGTGGAATTTGTAGCCACTATGATAACAGACTGTTGATGCATTCCAAAAAAAAAAAAAAATAATCAGGTAGCACATAGAGCCGAACCAGTGTATTGGGAAAACCCTGGGACAATCTAGTCTTTACGTAATGACGCTTTTGTTTTGAATTACAGCAAACAGAATTCAAAGTTTGCTTGAGTATATTTTTTCATTTTGTCTTGAAATTTGCAAAGGAAATCTACTAGACTCGTGCTGCAGTCAGGTGGCAAAGATTTGGGCAGCTAGAAAAGCATGCCACCAACTAATACTTGACAATCTTCACAGGACAATTCATCGGTTTTACTATCCTCTTGTGGCAGCATAATAATCATGTTGCTGAGCTGCTGAAACTATAACTTTAACAATTTGTGCATTTCCATTGAATTTCCTTGTCAAGTGGCAGGTTGAAAAAAAAACACGTTTAGATTCGTTTGGACCTATACCAGAGGCATGACTCATATTGTAAATTGGAATAATAGCATTTAAAGGGTGGAGTGGTGGTCCAATGGTTAGCCCAAGTTCACTTCATAAGCTTAGCTTTTCCAGCCATCCAAGTGGGTTCTCTCCTACATCTGAAAACTAGCAGCTTACGGTGCAAGTGCAGGACTGACAACACAGCATTAGAAATAGGATGGTCACCTACCCTTCCTGTTTTCTGTGAACTGAAGCAGTGCTGTATCTTGTTGCCCATCCATTATCTCGCTCAGCTTCACAAGTAAAAGCTTTTCACCACTGGCATGTCATAGTCTTGTTGTAGGAGCTACCAATTTTCCCTCTCATGATGTACATGTGAATCACCCAAGGATAGCATTTGTTTGCTGAAAGGACTGACTGGAAAAGAATTATCATCACTCATGCCTCAACATCACAGCTTCTCAGCGAGGCACATGGTCTTGCTATCTGGCCAACAGTGTCCCATCCTGCTTGCACAGGTGACAGATTACCTCAGGGGTTGTCCATATTGTGACTGACTGGCTGGCAGTGGCAAACAAAATCCTACCCATCTATGTATTGCCTTTCTTCATCTCTAATTCAAAAGTTAGTTTGGACAGTGCAGCTTTTATTCAGGGCATCCTTTAGAAGTTGAGAGAAATATGTAATGCCAAAATGATCCAATTGTTCTTTGGGTAATCAGAACAAACAATCTAAGTAGTGAATTTTTCATGAACAATCAGTCACCTTAGAGTAAAGTTTATCGCAGCTCGGCAGACAAAATTGGTTTGGTCTCAAATAAGAAAAAAAAAAAACAAACTATTTCATGCAGTTATTTCTGCTTGTTCATGCTTTCTCTTCTGCTACATTCTCCCTTGTTCCCTCAGACGTGTACTAGCGGTATACACTGTCAATCAGCGGACCTATCTGTCTTCCCCATCATCAGTGTATAAAGATTACAATATTTTGTGTGGGCTGGAATTAGCATCGACCCCAAAAATCAAATTTAAGGGGTTAAAAAAAGGGGGGGGGGTTTCCCTTCATTGAAAAGTCAGAACTTATTTTTAACATACAAATTGTGATATCCTGTGCCAGTAGTTGGTTGTTGTTGTTGGAAAATAAAGTAGTTTTTCGTACAATTTATCATAGTCTTGCTTAAAAAGAAAACAAGCCAGAGTTCAGCCATAACACACACAACTGCCATCTTCATTTTGAATCATCCACAAGCAACCTCTGTCACATTTTTCTGAAGTGGCTGTCTTTAAATTTATTACTTAGGGAGGAAGAAAATCTGCTGTGGTCTCCGTAAAGTGAAATAAATTCAAACTTGGTTGTCCACAAAGACAGCTTTACTTTAACATTCCATCATTAGTTTCAAAGAGAGATCAAAAGGTTAAAACTATGAGGATAGCTTCCGCTACCTGAGGGCACATCAAGTTGTTTTCAGAAAACCTGTCTTGCTTGTCTCCCTAAGAGCCATCAGACCTGTAAACGCAGAGATGTTACGAAGCAGTTCAGCCGAAGTCGGCTCCACTTTTTTTTTTCCACAATAATCTGTAGGGTTGCTAGAGCCAAAAAAAAAAAAAAAAAAAGTACGAGATGCTGCCCTGTTTCGTCGTCGGGACGGCAACATTCAAGGCTAATGAAGGTAGAGTGTTAGACGAAGAAAGGCGGGTGCGACTGGAGACTGTTTTGGACCGATTGCTTTGATCTACACGGAAGCCATGCAGCATCTTTGCTGTTCTTTAAATTATGTTGATTGTAAGCTTCTTTTTTAAGCCACCACTTTGGTCTATGATATCATTCATTCTCAGAGCCTCTTGTTTTACGGTCCCGTGCCTGAAGTCCAGCTGATTGTGGACAAGTGAATTATATCCAAGTAGGCAATCACAGTTACTATGCAGATTGCTTCATATTTCTCTTTACAATAACGTGTATAGTGTAACTGCATATATGCAAACTGACTGTGGGCTTTCACTCAGTATTGGATTGATTGCGTATGGTGCCCACCTGCACGGCAATGTTGAGATACTTTTCACAAGTGTGGTAAGATAATTTTGCTGATCGGTTTCTGGTGGAAAATCGTGTGACACGAACTCCAAGATTCTCTGTGCACAAGTCTTGTTATCTATATAAATAAATAAATTTTATCAACTGTTCAAAGAGCTTCTAGACGTTTTTGGCGAGTTATACTTTTTTGTTAAAATGACAACTCCAGCCCGTTACCGCCAAGACGGAATGGATTCTCCGGACCAAGCCATTGCATTTTTATGGAGCTTTCATGATTGAGGACTTATCGAGTCAACGTAGTTGTCCTACGAGATTAAAAACGCCTTGGACAAACAGTGGAAATTCCCCGGTCAAAACAGATTGTTCATTATTTCATGGACACACTATCAGCTGTAAAATAACTAAAAATATCTGTTTTTTTTTTTACCCTTGGTTATTTTTTGGTTGTAGAAGAACAATGTATCAAAGATTTTCATCTTGTACTGCTGTCATATAGATTGAAAGTTGTGTCCTGTAAATCTTCAGTTATAGGAAAAGAGAAAATTGTATAGGTCTGTACCCATTGTTCAGCCTTTCTGTCCACCTGAAATCACACTTCCAGTCCAGGTGTCCAAGAATATCGAGAGAGATTGTATTCTTCCAATTTCTACCTGGTGTGTGGTCTTTTTATACATACATACATACAGACACCCATGGATTAATAGTTACCATATCTCAACACACACAACCCATGGGCTATATGTTAAACTAATTTTCAAAAGTGCCAACTGTGGGGTACACCGCATGTGGCTTATAATGGTATTTGTGGTTTTGTCTTAAGACTGAAATCGGCCATTTTCTGTTCCAAATATTTGTTTATGTTGCTGTTCAACACAGAAACATCCATCAGTTGGTTGATAAATTTGTCTTTCTGCAATCACAGTAATTCTCTGGTCAAAGGACATACTATGAATACAAATAATTTTGACAGTATTTATCATTATCTGAATACATTACAATTACGACCTAATTAGTTGCCTGCAGATTCCAAGACGGGCAGACCTCATTTTCAGTATGTACTCGGTGATCTCCATAACCTTTAACCTCTGAGTGACATCATGACAGGGGACTGAATTAAATTCCCAACGAGATACAAGCATTTTGTTGTAAATCTAATCGTAATATCTTCAATAACAATACTTTTTACACATTAATTTGAAATTAGATGTGTATGCGACTGATTAAAAGACTTTAATAAACAATGCAGTTTATTCCAAATAAGTAGTTTTTGGCATTTCTTTTAATTTTGGCCATCGCTCTAGCGCAGATTTTCCGTCACTTCAAACACATGATCAGCTTTTCTGTAGTTGTGCTCTTTCCCAAACCGAGAAACTATCAGTTTGAATTCAACTGTGTAACTTTTGTGTTTCTCTTCCTGGTTGGTATTGAGGGCAGAAACATTTTACAGCAATAGTACAGTCAGTACGAATTCTTGAAATGATATAAAATTCAACAGGTTATTTATACATTCCTAAAAATGTTTTAATAAAATCAAAAACCGCAGGCGATTTTTTATTGTTCATATTTTTTTAGCAAACAAACCCACGGTTCAAAGAATGCAAACAACACAATGTCATGGCTACAGAAACACACTACAGGTATTCATGTGGGTTTACCGGCAAGGATCCAAGCAAAGGAAGCTCTTAAAATCTTTGCATGAGGCTGTCAGCAAAGCAAATAAAATCAACAGGCGCTTGTGGTTTTATCAGTAATGTGAGGCTCAATTATACGCAGAACCACCAGCCATTGTATGTGTAGGTTGAAAATCTTGCTTTCTTTATCACAACGCTACCAGGTCTGATTTAAACAGATTTTAAGAATATCCGTTTATTTACTTTAATACGAATCCGATAAGTTGATAAGATTGGTTGTCCCCTTAATGCCACATCTGCATGTGTCTGGTTGCAGTTTGACATTACATCACTGTGCTCGCCTGCTGTGTCAAACCAGCACCATTTGAGTTGTGTATAATGCTGTCAAAGCTGAGGATTCCTGATTTAACCCTGGAATTACAGCAGCTCGTTATCAAGTTGTTCATTTAAACTGTTTGCTTTCCACAGTTATGACCTGTATTTGCTCATTGGCTTTTGACGACGACATGTCGGCTGTGGGAAATATGGAGATTGCACGTTTCCCAGTGAAACTTAAGCTGGCTGGCGAGGTATGCACAAATGCGGGCAATGTGTGCCTGAAAATACAGTACAGCTATTTACAATTAGAGAGTTTTAAAAACCCATCAGCTTATTTAGATAAGGTTGAGACATCTTACGTTATTCATGTAGAAATTACTTCTTGGCTAAAATGATTTGCATGTGTGGAGTTCTGTAAAGATCCAATATGTATTATTATTGCTGTTTTCTGCCTGTCCACTGCCAGGTGGAGCTAAAGCTATGGTTGATGTTTGAAATGCAGTTCTTGAGTTCTACATTGTCTTTTCATCTTAACTCTTTCATTCTCTTTGAGTGAGGAACAACCAAATATCTTCAGATTAACTAGGATCTTTAAATAGAAAAAAAACAACCATTTTTGTTTTGCAAATAGTCCAGATCTCAGGAACAAACAAATGGAACAGCCATCAGCTATGCAAATCAGGTGTGTACAAGAGTGCTTCAACAGTTCGTGAAGTAATGAGGTTTGCACGTATATTCATTAACCCTAGATGCAACAGCAATAACATCAGTACAACTTCCATTTATGGAAGCTTCTGCTTCCACTTTAAATTTCCCATAAGCCATCTCATTCCTTTCATCTGTTAGAGTATTGTGTGGTTTTCCATACATCCTCATGGCCATATTCGGATATTGTGACTGAATGGAACAGCATTTGGTTTCTTGTAGGGGTTAGGGCCATGAAGATGCATACACCAGGATACATGTGATGTATATTCAAATACTTATATGCGTACAAAACACCACTTGAGGTAATGTTGGGCCAAGCAGACCTTGCTCGCTCCATCTCATCTGTTGTACCATCAGGAAAAGTTGGCAGAAATACTGTTTTAAATTAGTCTGTGCCAACTCTACAAGGACAGAAGACGGCATGAGCAGGTTACGATTGGTCCTGCATCAACACAGACAGTGGCTGGCCAATGTGACCAGAAGATTAAAAGGCAGCCTTGCGCATGCCCCCTACAGTCAGCTGTTTAGAACACCTGAGCCTTGCATACAGACCTAAAACTTAAATAGTGCAAAAACGAATGGTACTCTGGCATAAATCAACAGTCTGCATCAGTCTTGTCCAAAGGACAGCAACAGAAATACTTCCCGAAGGAGTAAGTTGAGTGTTTTACAACAGGTGCTCTCTTAAAGAGAATGCCAAACTAAGCAATACCTTAACATTAAGTACAGGTTAATGAGAAATGTACTCACCCCATGGATGCTGTGGGATGTAAGATGGTGATTGCCCTGGCTGAGTTCAAGAAAGGCTGAAGGGAAGAGTCCGTTTGAACTGTAGGATGGAAGCTGCATGATAATTTTCTCTTTTACGACAGACTGATAGCACATGGATCGCCTTTCACCAGACAAAAGGTCAGTGGTGGTAAACAGCTGCATAATACACATCTATTAGCATGCACAAACCATTTATGGCTGGTCAGTGAGGAGTAATCCTTGCACGTTTTTCTGGTTTGTGGATTCCTTTCTTTGGATACAAGACGAGGGATCGATCGCTTGTTTTCAAACTGGATGGGCTGTACGACGACTTCTGGGTCTCTCGGTGCAGGAGGCACCCTCCAGAACTCCCCTTTTCAAATGTGGAAGGGAGCCAGGGCTCTGAGAAAGCGACCAAGTAATTATCGACAAATTTTTATTTTTCTGTTAAGTGCTTCCAGCCAATCAAATGCCATCTTTCATTTTCCAGTTGCCCCCACATAAAACCAAGACTGACCCCTAAACCCTGTCCCTTTTAGAACGACAGACAGTGTGATCTTTAAGAATCCCACTGACAATGACTTATGGGAAAATTAAATAATCAAACCGTTATTTTCCATATATGGACTGGCTACCATTCTTTAGGTTTGCTGGCTCTGATCTGAATATTTTGACAATTACTAACACATCAGCTGCAATAAAAACACATGACCGATTCTCCGTGGTGGGCTGAGGGAAACGATGATGTCAAACCTTTCCTCCCAAACGATTTCAGTTTACCCTGGTAATCATTTCTCTCAAAAGCCATTTAATCTAAGAGACGGCCCTGTTGGGATATCATGCGATTAGACCTTTTAATTCCGTTAACAGACTTCTGCCATTCATGTTGTTCTTTTTAACCCTGACCAGACCAAAAATTTAAAAAGATGATTCCTAGCAGGGACTTTTTTGTGCCCCACCCTCTCACACTAAGAAATGGCTGTGCATCCACTTGATACGTAAAAATGCAGTGGTGATCCCTTGTAAACAGAACTAGGATCTGTAAACTCCCGTAACAGGGGGGGGGGGCTGGAGCTTATATGGTGACGGACGGACAGACAGGCAAAGAAAAGAAAAAAAAAAAAAAATACATGTACACAAGACTTTTATTTGAGGTTTGTACAAGTACACACACACAAAAAAAAAAATTTTTTTTCGATAGTAATTATCACCTGATCTGGAACGTGAAGTCTACGTGCAATCAGAGACTGTGACGACGACGACGACGACAGGTGGTGTACAGGTAAGACGACTTCACTACGACAGATGACTGATTGTTGTCAACTTGAGACCGACAGACATACAACAGTCTTCGTGACATCAGCTACTCTACCAAGACAAACTTTGTACAATAAACCGTTCAGACGTGTCTTGAAGTACTCTAATAGAGAGAGAGAAACAAAAAAATTCTGGCTGTACAGTTGTTTGTTTTCTTCAATTTTTAAAAAAATATTTTTAATTACAATTTAACTTTTTTTTCTTTTTAGATGGAAGGGGGGGGGGGTCCCCTCAGACATTGAAACTTTTAACTCACACATCCACACCACTGAGTATTTTCAGACATAATGACCACTGCTCAGCTGGATTAACTAATTAACAATCTCCTTATAAAAACCACTATCTCAACCCTAACCCTCCAGCACTTGTTCTGAGAAGATTCTGCAGTTCTTCTAATGCATCTTAAAGGGCCAAATTTCGAATGAATACTGGGGGGGGGGAAGAACCAAGTTTGTACAAGGTGGCCATGTGAGACGGCCTGCAACAAGCTCAGCACAGCTTCAGTAACTGGGCTGAAGATACAAACACTCAGCATCTGTGAAAAATGGGAGGAATTCAAGCATGACGAGGCTACCAGGCTGTTAGAACGCAGAATCAGTAGCAGCAAATGGGTTAGAGAGCGCGCGCTTCTGGATCATGCAGAGGGAAGATGATGGCGTGCTGTACATCAGCGCCATTATGCAACGGCAAACAAATCTGCCTACTTAACACCGCTTCAGGTAGTTTGGCTTTCATTAAACCCTATTGTATTTTTTTTTGAAAATTTCCAAGATTAACAACCATGGACATGTGCTTTACTAGAGTGCATTTTCTCTCCACTCTCAACTGACGCTTGAATACAACTTCTAGAAGAACACTGCACAACCAACCAGGAGATGTGTGCTGCTGTGGTAGGTCACGCCCCATTCTGAAGAATTATTCACAATGTAACGTCGTCCTTAAAAACCAAAAGTCAAAGTTAATCACAGCATTTCATGAGACTTGCGGAAAATAATCCACGAATCAGCCCTCATCTCCACCTGTCGAGCCACTGAGATACATACTGCATCCACACCTGGAATTGGTCTTAGTGCATCTTTCACGTTTAGAAAAACCCAGTGATATGAAAACGGATTCAGCTTGCAATGCTAAAAGCTATCGATTTAAGAGGCAACGACAATCTGAAGGAAAGTGGAACAGTTCGAGATTCGTGCCCGGTATTCCAAATAAACCAGAAATCACGTGACCAGGGCTGGAACGCTGCATAATTTATAATAGGCGGCATTTGAACAAAACTGGGTGCTGGATACCATTTACGTCGATGCCACTTCTGCCAGGTTTTCTTCAAATGTCACCAGTACATCGCAAACCCTCATCATGCAGCATCCATGAGAAGAAACCGCTTTGGCTTGCGGTTCGTCTCTCTCTCTCTTTTTTTATTACATAAAAAGAAAACTAAATATTGTGTAGTTAGGAATTAAAAAAATGTATTCCATACCCAAATGTTTCGTTCCAATTTCGGATTTACAACCAGAATTTAGAAAATACAAAATACAGGCTCCTAATCTGTCGGAAACATAAGAAGTAAAAGCCGTGACAGCTCACATGGATGGCGTCACAAGGCGTAAGTACGTTTCTTTACTGATGATCGAGCATAGAAAATTCTACACAGCAATTCTGCTTTCTCATCGGCATCACTAAGGATTTCTCCCCCATCCCCCCAGCATAAGCAATACCGCCTCCCTTTAGCAACCAACAACAACATCATCTGGCCAAGAGTTACGTTTACATTCCAGCTATTGGAAACTAAAATCTAAAACTTCCCTTATGGACCTGAGCACCCTAACTGAAAGCCAAACGAAAGACAAGAATTTAGCCGACACCATGCAATTTGGTAATCTGGCAAGACTGTCACATTCAGAATTACCCCCCCCACTCCCAACCAAGCAACAGCAGACTCACACGAATTTTGGATGCTGCTGCAAAAGTGGGTAAATGGGGATAAAAGCTGCTTGCTTGGAATTCGAATCTCTGTGCGTCTTAGCAACCTTGTAACAGTGGCATCTGGCTCGTTTCCCCCAGCTTAATGCCATCTTCCTAGACTTTTGACCAGTCACTTAATCTTTAGTTTCAGTCAAGAGATGGGAGAGAGAAAGAAAATCGGCGTGCACATGCAACAGTTGAGTGGATATGTGGCCAAATTTATCTAGTGCTCAACTGGAGCACCTAAACAGATATGACATGTACACACACTGCATTACATCACCGAATTTTGGGGATAAAAAAAAAATATCGGAAAGAAACAGGTACACAGCATCAGTGGGTGCAAGACTGGTGATGCAACTGCCACACACACACACACACACACACACAAAAGAGGAAAACATCATTATACCAAGGTTTCTTCACACTTAGTAGTTGGGGTTGGGGAGCAGATGGCCTTTGATATCATTCTAAAACAGATCTGTGATATCACACCGTTTGCCTTTAATCTATCCTAGTCCCTTGTTATTGACAGAAAACAAAAAGGCGGGCATCTTCTGATAGCTACCTGTGTTGAAACTTTGAATTACAACTGACTGCTAATTTATTTAGGAAACCGTTAGGTCCATCTAAAATTCAAGCTCAGTAGAGCCAGTATTTTTAGTGGTCATCCAATGTCATTCCAGAATCTTAAGACCGGGAAGCACTAGGATCTGTGTAGACCCCCACCTCTCTCTCTCTCTAATGAACCAATGTCCTTTTTCAAATAAGGAATCCGCCTGCACGGTGTGGAGAAACCAAGGCTGCATACAAACAGAACCAAAAGGTAGGGAAATCTGAGGAAAACCAGCCAAAAGACAAACGACGCGCCATGTTCCTTCCACAAACCAAGCGATCCAGTGGCGGTAATCCAACAATCCCACACGTGAAATGAGCAGGAAGGAAACAAGGTGGCTCCCCCCCTTTTTTTTAACACTCGCTACTACTTGTCACACGAGGTGGACACGCCAAACACTTCTGGCCGGTGTCATACGTGGAAAGAGAACCCAAACAACAGAGTGGATACCATATCTCCTTAAGTTTCAGTAAAAGGCATTTGATGCACAAGATGAGATTAATTACCATGGTTACACATGATTCACCTGGTTAGTAGATCTTAAGCAACGTTGCACTGCCCATGGGGGGGGGGTCTAACCCAAGTTCAGCATTAGGCCTCAGTTTACTTCTACTTATCAATATTATTGACAAAGCAGTCGATTCTAATATCAACAAATTTTCAGAGGATGGGACACAAATTCAGAAATCACTAAGTGGTGAAGAAGTAGAGCAGGTTACGCACTAGACAACAGTATGGTTACTAAAAAGTTAGAAAGTAGCCATTTCTTCAGATCTAAGATAAAACTTGGGGCAAAAATGTTGAAGTACTTTTTCAGCATCCCTTGAATGTTATTTTGCCATCAAGGATGCAGGAGAGAAATTTGTGGTTCCAACACACGAGGCAATGATCAGACTGTTTGAAATGCACAGCGCAGGAACAGTTGCCTTCAGTTGTGTAAAGATATGGATACTTGGCAACAGGTGCGATGAAGTTCCGCCTGGATGGTGATAAGTACTTTTATCATGCACAAAGCTACTGGAAATGTTGCTGCTGTCAAGCTTATTATTGAAGAACAGCTTGATCGGCATGTTTAAAACACCTGGTGAGTTTAAATACTTTGAAGTCAGGCTAGGAGTGGATTACCAAGAATTTAGCGAAAGATCTGTGGTCTGTCAGATTTTCCTTTTTAAATTTCTATTCTCTTGCTCAAATGTGGGGGATTTCAGTAACCCAGCCACTGCTCATTGGAATAAAATTGCATTTTTAAAGGTAAGATGAAACTCAAACAACACATCATGTCTATAATTATCACCACCCTCATGCGCCATCCCATTGACAGTCCTGGATCACATCCAAGATCTAAGAGACATTGGAGAAAGGGCACTCGCCCGGTGGCCTCCCATAATCCTTCTACACCAGATGTAAAACCTACCGAACTCTTCACCTTTTAGATGTGGGAAGAAACCCAAGCGACTGGTCGCTGCAGGAATAGAGCTTGGCACCCCCCCCCCTCAACCTTAACTATCACTGGGACTGCCAATGCTGCCCTTTTCTGCACGACAGAAACCGCAACTCCCTCGACTGTATAAGCAAAATCTGGTTGTTCAATGTTAAACAGGTTTATTTTCTGTAGAGTGCAACACTGAATTCTATATACAGGTTTATTTCAACCCTTCCTACAAGAAGTTAACAGGCAGAGAATAAAACCTTGTGGTGTGGTGGTGGGAGCTTGTACATGGAGCTGATACCTTTATAAGAGAAGTGGGGGGTGGGGGTTGCTGTGTGTGTGGTGTGTGTGTGTGTGTGTGTGTGTGTAGGCAGCGATCCAATCACTGACGAAATGCTGCTTGGAAATATCTTGAGACACTTTTGGGTTTAGCGCAGAACAGTAAATGACGTAACGTAGCTTTACGTTCACCGTACAGGATACTGGAAAAGTTTTAAATTGAAACAAGAGTATGAGCTGACCCTTACAAGGACTCCTTGGTTCATATTCCATGTATTACGGTGGTTGCAAAAGTGCAACAGAGACTAAGGAAAAGCAGCCTGTGTGTGAACAGTGTGTTACCAAAACCGTATGGGAAATTTTAAAAAAAATTAAAGCAGGAAAATTTATTAACCCACGGTCAGGTAATGCAGCAATTTTGTAATTAAAAAAGGGGTTAATTTAGGACAAAAAAAAGAGGAGAGACTAATACAAACCAACTTTCAGACCAAAACCACAGTTATAACTAGATTTTTTAAAAGAAATTTTTAACCCTGGAAAGTCACCCAGAGCTGATATAATATATGGTACTGGATGCAGTACGAAAATACTGCAGCAACATGATTGTACTGAGTGTAACAATTCCTCTATTAGCCACTTTTGTAAGTGATAAACCAGAATGGCCATTAACAGAACCAGGCCCCATAAGAATCCCTTAACACGAACCACAATCCTCCTGCAGATTCCGTCCAACTTTGCAATTTGTGATTCACCCTTTTCCAGTTTCCAGACACCTCTCTCCACCATCACGATGCATATAGTACTGCAAAGGTAAACCCTCTCAAGACAGATGAGCAGTTATGCAAAAAAAAACAGAAGAAGAAGAAATCACGGCCTGACAAAGGAAGGGCACAGAAAAGCTGTAAGCCAGGTAGTCTTAGCAGCATTGTCATTGTAAAGTAACATTTACTATTTCACTATAAGAAAATACAGTGAATATTGCACCTGTAACAGCCAGTCTCTGCTCAGAACTGCCGGCCTCGTAATAATCTCCAAGTATGCTAATTAAAGCGTGGTATGACCTGGCGTTTAGCCATTGGTTGACTGCCTTCTGCAAGCATATAGCTTCCTTTCAGCCTGTTCACCAAGGCCATACGTTTCTAACTACAGGGGTTGCTCGAGCAAATTTTTATTTTTTAAAAAAAAAAAGTACGAAAGAAAAACGTACCAATCAGTCGCCAGAGATGATGCCGTCAAGTAAAGAGGGGGGAGAGAACCCTTCTCAGACACCAGATGTATTTTGTCCACAAATTCAAAACGCCGCATTGGTTTTTCCATCCGCTCTCGGGAAAGTTTCTTCGCCGGATGCGTTTCAGCTCTGCAAAGCGAGGTCGGCGCAAAACTGTCCGTGTCTCTCCTCCTTCCTCTCACAGAATTAGTGTCACCCAACAGTCACATACCAAAGAAAACAAACAAACAAAAAACAAAACAACAACAACACAAATATTCATAACCATTTTAGATATGTCTTATATTATCAAAAAAAAAAAAAAAACTATCTGAATTTTTAATTCTTTTTTTTTTAAATTACAATGATTATACAACAGTGGTCTCCCCTCTTTTATTTCCAGAATTGTCTCCCATGGAAATTTTTAAAAAGGCATAAAAAAAAAAAAAAAAGTTTTTTTTTCTTCTTTTATGGTAAAACATCTAAAACAAACTACTCAATGGTTCTTCTCTTTTTAAAAAATAAAGAGAAATAAATGTAAAAATTACCTAACCTAAAAAAAACACCACAAATCAGGATATTACTACAGATTCTACCACTAGGAGACCAAGAAAAGGCGAAAAAACCAAAAAAAAAAATAAAAATAAAAATACCAGAACCTTTGACGATACAAATTTTTAACATTAACTTTCCTCTACAAATAAAAATCCTAGATGTTCAAGCTATTTTTTTCAATCTCTAGAGAAAAAAAAAAAAAAAAAGGGAGGGGGGGGGCTTAATTGTAACACCGACATCACCAGGAACAGGGGAGGCCACTGATACGCTAAGTGCCATAAGCAGCAGACAACGAGTTATCTTGACACCACTTGAAGACGTACTATGATACAGGGTTTCACAGTTTCATCAGCACGACACTTTCTCTCTCTCTCTCTCAGAATTGTGTGTGTGTGTGTGTGTGTGTGTGTGTGTGTGTGTTTACATTTTAAAAAGATTTCTGTGAATCAACGATATATTTCAGCGTCTCGGTTCCACCGTCAAACAAATATATCGACTTATATCGCTGTACACATAGCCAAACGGAAGACCATTGACTTTCGACCATGAAACATGCACATTTTGGCAAGGTATGACACAAAAAAAAAAAAAATATTTTTTTTTTTCTTGTTGTTTGATTTCTTTTAAAACGAAGTGAGACTGACTGATTAGGACAGCTACCATGTTATGAAGTTGTTCCTGTCACAAAAAGATAAAAAAAAAAAAAAAGAAAAAAAATAAAAATAAAAAAAAAGAAAAGAATCCACTTGTCAGTTCTCCCGGATCAAGTCATCCAGGGTATGAGGCGGGTTGGCCGTGGATCATTTAAAGGCATTGCCTGCAGAACCTGGTCAAGTAGCTGAAGAGGTCGATGGAGCTGAACTTCAATCCAGCATGGCGTTTCTTTGATGCTCCGGCGAGGGTAGTCTGGACCCCAGCCTTTCACGAAACTCAGGCGAAGGATGCACAGTCGACGCAGGTCATCGACCCCAATTCCAGCAACGGCAGACAACCCTGCGTAACGAGCAACATCAAGTGAAAAAAAAAAAAAAAAATAAATGAAGTTTTTTTTTCTTTTATTTTCTTCCTCTACTTCATTCACTCAAACTGCGGCAGATTTAAAATCTACTTGGTATTATTCTCTCATCCCTATTAAGAGCACCCCCACCCCTGCTGACCTTTACACTCCAGATAATCGGGACACTACAACTAGTTTTCTGAGGGTCTCAAAATTCTACAATGTTAAAATGTTTTAACTGACAGCTGGTATGGAACCTGAGTTTATTACTATGCTCTCTCTCTCTCTCTCTCGGGGTTGCCTCCCTTGTGTAAATTATTATATGGAGGAAGAGGAAAAAAAAAATTTATGAATTCTGGACCCCAGTTGGCTTCTCTAACCATTTGAGCAACAAAAAAGAAACGGGAAGCTTTTCTGGTCGCAATACTAGAATTTGTTTGTTTTTCAAATCACAGATTTTCGTACTCTGACCGGGAATAACATTTGACAGAAAGATAAGCACTTCCACAATTATTAGATTGATTCCGTAAACTTCTTGATAGAAGTGTTTGTGTAATTTCAGCTAGTGATAAAACAAAACTAAGAATCCTATATGGATGGAAACTGACCCGCAAGTGCCCTTTATTTTAATATATATATATATATATTTTTTTACCTAAGTATTCACTTTCAGACTTCCTCCTCACCATCAAGACATTTGTTATGTAAAATATTCATCTGTTCAAACCTATAGCCAGACTATTCCTAACAGTTTGTTTTCTTTGTTCTATTGTACTTAAATGAGCAAATTTCTGTGCATACGATTAGAATTCAGTTACGACAACAGGAATTCCACGAAAGAAGTTTTTGGACTTGATTTCTTCTAACGACTGCGTGATAGCTCACCCCAAACAAATGGCTGACAATGATCGAATGTTCACATTAACATTTAAAAAATCCCAATTAATCACCACAATCTAACTGATTGACGAGAACTATGTTTTTGACACACAGTTTAGGACAGGTGGTCAAGCAAAAAGTTGGCAATGCTGGAGTGTTGCTTCAAAACTTTCCTTTATAGAGTCCCCCCCTCCATTCTGATGTATCTTTCACCTTTAACTAAAAGCATAATTAACTTGAAGTGTTAAAATAACTATTTGTAGAATACCTTGTGGTGGCATGCATAATCAACTGTAGTAAAAAAATACATATGTATTTTTCTAAATCCCAACTTCATGAACCAGAAAAACATAACTGTCTGAGCAACATCCTTATCTGCTGGACCCAAATTTGTATTACCAACTTAAAGAGAAATGGCAGCCTTTATTCTTTAAGACACTCAAAAAAATCTAATCTAACCTAACCATCTAATTTAGAGCTTTCGGAACCACTGACCAACAAAGAATTTGTTTTTTAGTGACAGAATGGAAACCTATCCACCTGGTTTCTGAAAGCACAGCTTCTTATATTTGATCTTTATTTAAATGCCCAACCACCCTGCAACAGAAATCTGCCTGTGGGGCACAACAATATTTAGAACCGCGCTACCATCCTGCCCCCATTTGCTACAGGCCTTGTATGACCACACAATTATCACAATCGTGCTAATCGATGGTAGACTGAATAAAGATTGCCACTGCAAGGTATAAAGAATATCAAACATACCCCCACAGCTGGAGCTATGCCTCCGACTGATGCAGGCCCTGGAACATTTCCTGCCACTGCTGCTGCCTGGGCAGCTGCTGCAGCTTGGGCAGTTGCAGCTTGCTGCTGCATCTGGCAGTGACACTGTCGGATGTCAAACACCTGGCAAAAACAAAACAAGCATTAACTCTTCTCTAATAGTCAGGGAATAACATGCAAATTACTCACAGGACTGACATGCTTATCTCCCTTTATCAATGGGCACATACAGGTAATATAGGCTTTCTGATCTCAGAACAACTTTTAAAATATCTGCCCTTGACACAAGACTTTCTTTTTGTCTACTGTCCAGTAGTTTTCCTGAATTGTAGCGAGTTTTACGGACATCTGAAGGCCTTATGGTACCAGATAAGCTGTGTAATGCAGACAGACACACACACGTCTAGGGTCGTAGGGCAGGTGTTATGAAAACTTCACACAAACTACCCAACATCCATCCTTCCTGTGCTAAGGTGCTGGTGACAATGATGCTATCATTTAAAGAGCTTCCTCAAGGAGGTTCCACATAAGTCTGGGGATATTAAGGGCAGGAAAGAGAAAGGTCGGTTATCGGTATCTGAAGAAAAAGAAGAAAAACACAACAAAAACCATTATCCTGAATGGATGTAATAATACAAGCGCCATTCAATGTTGTTAACCCCCCTTTTTTTTCCATCATCAACCATGTAGTGATAGAAAATTAGCGCCTTACGCAGATCAAACGTTGCCTTATGTAAAATGGCTGAGCAATACAATATGAGCCTGGCTTTTATCTGTCAATAATTTAGAAAAACCTTTCCACAATTCCCAGGCTCAAACAACTTGCGATCACATTCTGACTGTTGCAAATAGATTCTGAACATCTAGAATCAAGTCAGTACAACGGATAAAGTCAAATGCTCAAAGGAAATATAAAAAAAAAAAAAAAAGAAGGAAAAAAAAGGGGGTGGGGTGTGCGTTAGTAGAAGAATTAGCTTTAGATCTGCTTTTATAAATCGGCAGACAATTTTTACCAACTTCTACTTGTGAGTAATCATGAGGTTAGGGTACCAATGCTCTGTGAACAGGTTTTCCAAACTGCCAACAAAAGAAACCAGATCCAGGCTGCGTCGATAGTTAAATCAGAATACAGCGATTCAGCATCCATGGCTGTTTGCGCCGATGGCAAAGGTTAAAACAATGAAACAAGGGAAGATTTTAGCATCTCGATCCACAGGACGGCGGTGGGTATCGTGGCCTTTACCTGTAACCCATTCCACTCTATTGCTGAACAGCCAGAAATTGTTTGTTTTCCCTGCTGTTGGCTTCAATGGCGGCACATGGGAAGAAATTGCTATTTCATTACATTTCCACAGCATGCAATTGTCAGGGGTTGGATCCAGAACCAAGAGGATCTGATTTACAGGATTTTAAGAGTGAGGGCATTTCTTTCACTGATGCAGCAAAAAAGTACCAAGAAAAACACGACATCAATCCATCCACTGAATGCAATAAAGAATTCTGTATAATACAAAAAAATTCATCTTTTCACAAAATTTCGACTCCTGTTTATAAATTATCTCGTTAGTTACCTGTAATGGTCGTAATATTTTTTCCACATGTTTACTCTCTCATTTCTTATTCAGTTTTAACATTTTTTTTTAAAAATTAACTGTTACCCCCTTTTTTTTTTAAACAGAAACCCAGCTGCAGCAGAAAATTTTTCTCTGTCCAAATTAAGAAATAGATCGCACAACATTTCGTTTCCTTTTTAAAACCATGGCAACCGGCAAATATTTTACCAGTGGTTTCCAGCGCAAAAATCAACCTGACCCACAGAAATCTGTGGTATTGTATCAATTCTACCGCACGTGAACTCCGAGAAGTTAGTTAGTTCAGCAAAACTGCTCATCAAAAAAAAAAACACATCACAAACTATGTTGAGTTAACTCCCCTTTCCTCTCACATACCTTGATGTAAGCGATGGGATAAATCTTATGCACAGCATCACCCGGGGCACGGCCAGCCTCCCTGTCCAGGTAGTAGCTCTGTACGAACACACTGTGGTCACTAAGACACCGAATCCAAACATCTCCTTCGCCCCTGCAGTCCAACTGCACACCTTTACCAATATGCAATCTGCACAACAAAGAAAAACCAAACAAGCTCAAACTGGCTACAGAAACCATACCTCATTAACCACACACACACACACACATATATATATATATATATGTGTGTATATACAAGAGTTCACTACCAGCTTTCTGCTGTAATTCCAGAGAACTGACCAATTGGATTGATAATGCTTTTTAACAGCCAGCCAGCCACGAGGCTACTGTCTCCATCACAACTGCATGATAGACAAATGCCACTTTCGCATGAATGTTACAGTTAGAAATTTGGGTGATATGCAAAATAATAGGCCATAATTGTGGACTTGCAAATAAGGGAGAGAAAAAACATTTTCATAAAAAGGAGAGAGAGAGAGAGAGATCAAAGTTCCAACCACCTTGTATGTAAATCAGGGGTGGGCAAGCTGCGGCCCGCAATGTCAATTTGTGCGGTCCCAGACATTCTTGCACAGAATAATGCGCTGAACGAGACTACAGTGAAATTTCGCAGCCATGTTTAAACAGAAATGGACTTTGGACGTAGTATTATTTTAAAGTCTTTTAATATATATATATTAACATACATTTCAAATTTTGTTATCCTAACAATGAGTGCTACAAAAATAACAAAAAAATAAAAAACCAGAAAATTGAAGATGAATGCCATACGTTTAACAAGGAATGTATATGTACAAATATTAGAAGTGAGCAGTGTGCCTAATATGCCATAACAGTGTTGCTGTTTTTAAGGAGTATAATTTGAAGAGACATTTTCAGACTAAGCACAGAAACTTTGGAAGTAATTTATCAGAAAGTGAACTATAGGGAAAATCCAATGATTACATGTTGAGAAGTTTAAAACAACAACAAGCTTTTTTTGTAAAACAAACAGCCATACAAGAGGCTGCCACAAAGGACAGTTTTGTGCTTGCTTATAAAATTGCCAAATATAACAGAGCATTTTCTGAAGCAGAATTTCTAAAGGACTGTATGCTTGATGCTGTTGATATTGCATGGCAAAAAGTCAGAACAGAAATTGAAGCTATATGTTTGTCAAGGAGAACTGTAGTTTGTCGTATTGATTCCATTTCGCAGAATCTGTCAAAACAGATACTTGAGGCTGGCAAGTCATTCGAGTGGTACTCACTGACACTAGATGAGAGCACTGACATACAAGACACAGCACAACTGCTTGTATTTATTAGAGGAAATGATGATACTTTTGCAATTACTGAAGAGTTGCTGTCAGTTGAACCATTGAAGGACACCACAACTGGCCAAGATTTGTATGAATGTGTTAAAAACTGCTCAGATGGATCTGGTTTACCTTGGAACAAGTTGGCAAGCATTACAACAGATGGTGCACCTGCATTAACAGGAAAACATGTTGGCCTCATAAAGCTGCTTAATGACAAAGTGAGAGGTGAGCATCCACTACACACTGTGTTATCATTCCATCGCATTATTCACCAGGAAAGTCTGTGTAAATTTGTCCTGGATTTCAAATATGTGATTGATCCTGTGGTACATGTCATTAACTTAATCCGAGCCAGGGGGCTAAATCACAGAGAGTTCAGAAATCTGCTGGATGATATGGAGTGTGAATATTCAGATGTACTGTATCATGGCAATGTACGTTGGTTAAGCCTGGGAAATGTTTTGAGAAGAGTGTGGAATCTGAGAGAAGAAATTTTGCTCTTTCTTGAAATGAAGAACATTAGTTGTGAATTTTTAAGTAACATGAAAAAAGACAGAATGGGTGAGCGATTTAGTGTTCACAGTTGACATTTTCGACAAACTGAATGAACTGAACATTAAATTACAAGGCAAGGGTGTTTTTGCACATGAATTGTTTGTGGAAATCATATCATTCCAAGTGAAACTAGCATTCTTTTCCAAACAACTGAGCGAGCACAACTTTGTGCATTTTCCCTTGTTACAGACACAGGCTGTTCCACAAGTCTGTTCAGAGAAATACAATCAGCAGGTATCTGCTTTAAAGGACGAGTTTTCAAGGCGGTTTGCTGATTTTAAATCTATGGAAGATCAGTTCAATTTGCTGAGGTACCCCTCTTCATGTAATATTGAAGCAGTGTCAAATGATCTCCAGTTGGAATTAATTGATCTCCAAGCAGACAATAGTCTGAAGGAGAGTTTTAAGAATATGAAACTGACTGAATTCTGTGCATCACTCAGTACAGAGAAGTTTGGTAATTTGAAAAAGTTTGCCAGAAGAATGCGTGTATTCTTTGCTCCAACCTATATCTGTGAACAGACTTACTTTCTCATGATTGAACATTAACAAATCAAAGAACCGGTCACTTCTAAAAAGACTCAATTTTGCTCTGTCTTGCGTGTAACTACAAGATTGCTGAATCCCGACTACAACAAACCTGTGCAGGATTGTGTGCAATCGCATAAATCTCATTAAGAGGTTAACTGTTCAGTAACATTTATGAAGCAACATAACATTAAATTCAGTTTTATCTGTTACGTTCTTTGTGTACCAAATAATACAGTTGTACAAATAATAATACTATTTTTGTGTGAAAATGACTTTTATTAAATTTATTATTTAGTAAATTTAGTTTTTTGTCAAATGTGGCCCGCCAGAGACCTTACGGATGTTCCATGTGGCCCTCGGGGAGGAATGTTTGCCCACCCCTGTTGTAAATGGTGTCTAGCAGATAGACGTACCTATATAAATACCCCTGGTCTCTGGGTTTTGTTCGAACGTCCCTTTTATATATGTACTGATAAACAGATTTTACATGTGGTGTGTATTCGATTCCTGCATGCCACCGCCACTCGCAGGTCGGTCGGCTCAGCGTCAAGAATGAAAATGAGCAGGGACTACTACACAGACAAGGGAAAGAACTGGCCACGACCTAAAAAAAGGAAATTCCACAATTATGGCCGCCAGTGTAATCTCAGGTTTGTTCTACACAGCTTCGGTGGTAGGAGACACTTCTTTGGTGTCACCAACCCCCAGTTATTTATTAGCAATGCCATTGTTGTTTGATGTACCCCCTGACCCCAGACCAACCCACTCCCACCCACCTATCCCCCCCATCCAATACAAATTTGTTTTTTTTTGTTGTTTTGGTTAGCACAATGAGCCATACCTCGCTCGTTCGCTTGCTTCCGTTCGATGGACATTTGATAACTGACCTAAACAAAAGCGGTCAATGCTGGACGGGTCAGTGTAGCCATCAACCGTCACACTTGGACATCCCGACGGAACCTTGAACGTCTCGCCGACCTGCTGGTCCAGTTCGAAGTAGGTGATCGTGCACCAGAATTCAGGAGCTGAAACAAAGGCTGGAAATTATAGGGTTTCAGTAAAGGAAAGGGGGGGAAGGAAGACCACCTTCCTTAACCATAATAGGCGATTTACTGAAAACGCAGACGTTTGCTTCGCACTGAACTTCGCCAAACATCACGAGAAAAATGCGTAGTTAACTGGCTGCCCCGCCTACACCGCAAAGAACCGAGAACGTTCACTGAAACTTGGATTCAGAACCTACAGTGCCTTAATCAGGTTATACCATCTGCACCACAGGCTGTGATGTAATGATGATTCTGCCAGCATTATGCTGATTAAGTTGGTGTGGCCGGGGGGGGTTGTTATTTACAAATAACCCCGTGCTATGCAAATGCAGCTGTGAGATAACTGCGACTTAATCCACAATTTACAGCGCTCTATTCCCGTTGAATTACACCAGTATTATGCAACAAAGAGAGTCTCTCCAGAACTTTAGAGGTTTAGCCCCCATCCCCACAGGCTAAACGTTAACTGTTCCTCACCGGGGGGGATCAGATGGGCACTTAATTTATGCCCCCTCCGCATGAAATGTCGCAGAGAGCAGCATCAGTTGCTCTGCTTTCATTCCGGTAAGTGCTGTGGATGGAATCTTCACGTGTAATGCCAGTCTTCCATCTGTTTGCGATGTCAGATGCAAAAGGGGTAAGGAGAGGTGGGAGCAAAGCCAAACAAAAACAGGCGGACAATGAAAGCTAATTGTATCCGAGCAAGCGAATAACGTGCTGGCAGGACAGGCTCCCATGATGCTTAGCGAATGAATGGTGGCCCGAGCTCTGCTCCAGCTATGGCAGGTGCTGCTGGTCAGATGCCAACATTAGGCTTCAGCTACAAATGCAGTAGTCTTCGAAGATTTTCAGGTGGGAAACCTCCCTCAGTCAGTGTTTAGATAAACTTGCACCAGCACAAAACAAAAAAACAACAACAAAATTACCCAGTATTAGAATATTATCGCACTAGAAGTTACCTCCCCCTCCCTTGACAGAGATAGCTGGGGCCTGTTTATCTAGAGTCCAGTGGCCAAAGGCTGACATTAAAACAAGGCTAAGGTCAGCAGCAACAAGAGGATGTAAGAGGAAATTGGGGCAGTTATTGATTTCTGTCCTGATTCTCTAGGGACTGCTCTTCATGGAAGTTCAATGGTCACATACAGCTTCAACTAATATAGGGAGCCACCTCCTGCCAGCAGATTCTCCAGCCTACAGGCATCCTCCCCCCAAGCTGCACATAAAATTAGACAGAAATTCCCAGTCTAACAAAAGTATTCCTCAGTACTTATCAGCAGCAGTAAATCTCTAAAGTGCACATTAATCTGATACACAAGATGGGTTAGGTATCACAATATATTCCCACACAACTGGCAAGGTCCAACCACCCCATCATCCTCCTCTAATTTGTTTTGTTTTGTTTAACAGAACACACTGTAAAATTGTAGGCTGACATCTCATGTGCTGCCCTGCAATAAAACATTTTAGGGGGGGGGGCTGAAAAAAAAACAAAAAAACTCCTCTTTGTTTTCCAAATACAGCATTTTAAGGTATTTATCCTTTGTTTTTGGAGCTAATGACAGTCCAGTCTTGTTTTTCACACGGCCTCCTTTCCCCTCAGATACATGGTGTCTGAACACAGCATGGCCAGGAACGTTTTGTCATCTGGGTAAATCAGGGGAGTGTGTGTGTGTGTTGTGGGGGGGAGCTGGTCCCCCTTATCACTTTGTTCTGGCTATTTAAGTAAAATCACTTTGTATTTTCTGGCAAAAGTGATTTCACTGGTGAAGCTGCTGCTGCTGCTGGCGGTGTGGGGGACCCGTGTGCGTCACCGAGTCTGTTTATTTACTTGATACGTATGTCGATGGAATCCCACGGTGAATCCTTTTCTCCTGGTGATGTGGGAGGCAGGCCTCTGGCTTTTCACACTTCAGATCTCCCTCATCTTTCGGCTGATCGGACAGTTTTGTCAGATACAGAGCTTGGGAGCAAGGTTGTTGAGCGGGAGGGGTTCCCTTTTGTTTTAACCAGGTAGGTCCGTTTCACGCTGCCATCTAACAAACTGTCTGGATGCCTGAACGTAGTATCCCCCCCTCCTCGAATGAGAAAGGGTTACATCGCTGTGTTGTACACGCCCCCACCTCTCGTCCAGGGCTTCTTTCCCCAGCTTGTCTAAAATCCGACACAACATTTCCCCTTTAACCCCTGCCAGTAGTGAGAGAGGTGTCCACACAGAGAGAGAGACTGGTAGAGGGGATGACACCCTTGTATTACAACAACACGATGCATAGGGTCATTGCTGCCAATAACAACCGAGAAACACACGGCTGCTGTCTCTTCTGCTTTCACCACATCAGTAAATCATTTCTTGCTCCATCACAGCGGGACGGATGAAATCGTAAATCCTTTCTCTTTCTCTTTTTAATCCCCCCAACCACCCTATCAGTATTGTAACAACGCAGCTAGCCTAAGGCCACCCACACGATCCGTCAGGCGTGTTTCCCCAGCAGGTGCCCCCTCGTGCAGCACGGTGGCTGACAATCTCGTTTACCCCGATGCGCTTCTCAAACGTCTGCCACCAATCGGGACTTTCTCAGCCAGTGTCGCAGCAGCAGCAACAACAGCATCATTCTTTTGCATGGGTAAAAAAAAAAAAAAAAAAAAAAAAAAAATTTTTTCCGGCTCCCTGCTCTGACAAAGCTGGGCGTAAAGTTGGTGGGAGTTTACTGCCCTTTCCATAGCTTACGGCATTTTAATCCAGTGCAAAAAAAAGGGGAGGGGGCATTCTGAGAAAAGCTGGCCATAACCACTGCCTCAAACTGGGCTTCGCCTGAGCATCTCTAGCAATAGCTGGACGGGCAGTGTGCAGATTAACTCTCCAACCTAAAGGTGCTTTGTTGTTAACTATTATCTGTGCTGCAAAGCAAATGCAGCTTTCGGTGGAAGGGGGCGAGCAGGGGCTGAGAAAACAACAACAACAACAAGCATAAGGAGAAGTCAGTACTCGACGAGAGTTTTTAAGAAAAGCATCATTCAAGGAAGACAAAAAAAGTTGCTTCTTTCCTTTTTTTTTTTTAACATCCGAGTAATTAACATCTAGGTACTTACGTGGTTGGGTTGTTAGAGGAGGTAGTTGTGCCTGGATCTGATTATTATTCCCTTAAAAAAAAAACAAACAAAAAATTTTCCTTAGTAGTTCAAATCCACAAACATCAACATTCACACGCGCGTGCGTCATCGTTCTTTTCTCCTCTTCTTTTTTTCGAGATGGGCACAAAGGCCCCACCCCCCTTTACTTTTTCAAAATATTTAGGAAAAAAACAAAAAAAATTCCACATTCCACCATTTACTAGCAACATTACGGGTGGCCTTCATTTTTGCCCTTGTCCCTTTTAACCAACAACGTGTGGCGCTTGCATAAGGTAAAAAAAAAACAACAACAAAAATCCGTTATTGATCTCTCTATCTGCGGTCCAGAAATTCCCCAACCCGCTGTTGGCGAGAGAACAAAGCGAAGCAGGTGCTCCGGCTGACTGAACCCTTTCCTATCTATTCTAGCAAAGACAAAAAAAGGCGCCCTACTGGATGGAAAGCCTTCTGCAGCTACACTACCACTAGTAGTAACACACAACAGCAATGATAGGAACTAAAAAAAAGAGAAAAAAAAGGGGGGGGACGGGAAACCCCCGCCGATATCAGACACTTGTCATCTGCGTTTGAACGTATCCCGAGTAACTAGAAATCCGCTGCTTAAACCCAAAAATGGGGCCCCAGACATTTGTACTCGTAGAGAATTAAAAGAAGCTCACAGCGAGAACTACCCACATAGATGTAGAGCAGTCACAGCAAAGAACATACTTACAGTACTGGCTGTCCTGAGAAACTGTCTGTGTGTAGGTGGCAGTGTTGCTGCCAGCCCAGCTAGTGGTTGTGTCTGAAACAAAGTGGAGACAACTAGGGAAAAAACATCACCAGTTTTTGTGTTGTTAGGCAAATGGCTACTGAATAGTTTATTGGTCACTTGCTGCATAAAGAAAAAATTTACACATTTTTTGGGGGGGGGTGAAATCTGCTGTTAACAAATACAGGGAATCTCTGATGGTTTTAGACCAGGTGGGTGAAAAATTAGATTTAAAAAAAAGAGGGGGGGGGGAGAAACTCTTAAAATAAATACTAGGGGTGTTCAACTACAACCCGGCTGTATATTATTATGAAAATAGGTATTTTGGTCGGATTTCATTTGAACACCCCTAGTATATTATGGGTAAAAGTTGGCTGGTGAAACAGAAATGTAATATGCAAAGCAAAAAGAAAAAAAAAGGGGGGTAAACGCACTGAAGATGACTGTTCATACTTACTGCGGGAGTAGTTTGAAAGCTGGTTGTTAAAGTTATCAAAACTAGATGACATGGACGCACCCATTCCACTCGTGCCTACAGAGGAGAAACAAGGCTCTGGGTAAAACATGGAAACACAGCAGCAGCAGCAGCAGCAGCAGCAGCAAGCTCTTAGGAAGAATCTGAATCTTCTCAAACAGAGACAACAATACCACAAGTTGTAAGGGCAAGGAAAGGTTTAAAAAAAAAATACAAACAACAATGACAACACTCTCTTGAGAGAGAGAGAAGGGAAGACGAGCAGGTTTTGGACGGCCTTGAGTTTCGCAGTTCTAAGCCAGTCTCCTTTAAAATACAAAAAAAAAATCAAAGAAATCCACTCGTCTGCCTTCGGAACCTGGGGCATTTTATGGGGCTTCATCGCCCCTTGCGACTGAACGTGGTAGCCCCACACTCTCTCTCTCTCTCTACGCTCGTAGTACATCTTCTGAAGTACTGCAGTACAGAATTCAATAAAGGTACAGGTGTTATACAAACTCCGGAACATTATGTTCTTTTCTTTTTAATTTTTTAGATTTTTTTTCATTTTTTAAAAAAAACAAAAGCAACCAACCAACCACCGTTGACCCATCACCTGTCTTTTAAAAGGGAAGATTAGAGAAAGGGTTAACGCGCAATGACGGTGGGTTGGTGTTCCACTGGCTGGGTCAATGACACAGTCCCTGCCCTGTTAAAAGACTGGCAGAAGAAATGATCGACAGACAGATAACTGCCCCCTCCGTCCCCCACCAAACAGGGTAAGCACAATCTGCTGGCTGGTTTTGACAAGGGATCCTTCCGGGGTCGTTGTTGTCAAACTAACAGAATTATCCACCACACTGTTTCTGCTCCGAAATCTAAGTCAAGGGACAAGCACCAGACATCGCGGTCATCCCTTTCTCTAATTCATTAAAAATCTAAATCCCAGCAAGCACTGAGACAAAACTAAACTGCAATAACATGGGAGATAACTCATCCTTTCGCCTCTAATGCTCCGACACCATACTGTCCACCCCCCCCCCCAAGAGGAGGGTCGATCAAACCTTCCTGTTTCATCTCGGTTCCAGGTTAGTCAGTGAATCTTCCATAGTTTCTCCGTTGATAATTTCTTGAAACAAAACTGGGGAAGAACCTCGCCCCCACCACCATAGACCCCCCCTACATGTTCGGTCGGTCACACACCTCACTTAGAAACAGCCATATGCCTGCTTGCTCACACACATATATCTATCCATCCATCCTTCTGTCTAAGTATGTACAAAGTGGCCAGAAACAAACACTCAAAACTGGACTTTGTGCACTCCTGGTAGACGGATTTTGATTCCTGTTAACCAGAGAGACATAACACCCCCTGTTCAGAGTCGCAGTGGAGCACGATCGAATAAATTAAAGCCCGACCAAAACGAAATGGCCAATGACTGTTCATACACCTCCCCTAACCCTCCCCAAAAAACAAACTTCATTCCAGTGGATAAACCTGAAGCCTGAATCTCCACACCCTCCATTTCAATTATAAGCCAAAAGAGTATATTCCAAGCTAAGCACAGGCATCAAGACCTTTTTGATATTCTGGCCTGACCTAAACAAGAGTGACATCGGATGCCATTGTATACAAAAACACTCCAACACTGTGCACAGAGATGCAAGTCAGACAGGTGGCTATGGAAGCCTGGAAACCATCTGCTTTAACAAAAGCGCTTATGCCCAATGAAGGTAATCAGTCATAGCTTGCAGTACCATGACAACTCCAAAATCCAATCTATCAAGCAATTCTAGGGTAGAGGAGACACTACGGTACTGCCATGACAGCATGGATAACGCATCATCCACTGTCTGCAATGTACAAACAATAGATAAAAACCTACACACCTAACATCCAGGGGAAATGCATTCAGAAATATCGAGATGTATAATTAACTAACCCCTGGCTGTCTAAAGTAGATTCTAGGGAGATACCATCAGAATTCCTTAGACAACTGACTGCACAGCGTACTGCCAGCTGGCATACAGTTTAAACAAGCTACTGAACACTTTACTTGACTCAAGGGTAAAGCCTGGTCTCTTTTTCGAACTCAAACCCTTTCCGATGGACACCTGTTTGGATTGCAGAGACTCCAAAAACACCCTCACATGAACAGATCAAATAAGTGGTAACTTTCTGCTTTGTGTCATCCATTCCCAGTCCCAGTAACCAATCAGCTTTTAATACTCCCATGTTAATGACATAACCTGCCTAAAATAAGGTTGTTCTTTTCTTAAATTGGGATAGATACTTTTGTTACAGCAAAAAAAAAGAATAAAATTTGCATACTTTACCTTTAGTGGGCATTTAACAAGTCATTTTACAGTATTTAAAAAAAAAAAAAGGGTTCATTCTGTAAAGCAGTGAATGTTTGCATCTCTCTTTCGAACAAGGCGATTCGGCTGTAGTACACTTAGACATTGAATTTCTTGTGTTACAGAAAAAACTGGCTAAAATCCTTCCCATGGCGCCCTTAAGTTTTACCTGAAGGCTGAGAGAGAGAGAGAGAGAGAGAAATCAAACAATTCCTAAGTCCTCGCTGGGCTTTGAAGTTGTTCAGTTCAAAAACTATTACGCAAGTGATGCTGTCAATGTCGTCAAAAAAATCAAAATGAACAAAACATCGCGCTCAACTCTGGCCACTTCTTTTTGTTCTCTCCCCCCGACCTCCCAGCAAGTGCATGAAATGCACCAGGCTGCCCTTTTTGAAGTGCTACACCAACATATCAGGGGGTGGTGTGTTCAAAGAAAACCAGTCTGGATACCGTTTATGGCATTGCAGTTTTGGCCGGGTTTCATTTGAACGTCCTCCAGTATTAAAGATAGGTGTGGGACCTTAGTTATATTACAAGGGCTTTCCTACTCCCCTGCACCTTGAAAGGGGGAGGCCCACACAGGTTCCCAAAAGTGTGAAAGCCATTTAGAATATTAGCAAAACTGTAATCCTTCCTGAACTTTTAACTTAATCACAAATATTGGAAATCATCTACTAAAATTCACTCTTCTGACTTTCCCCTTTATCCCAAGAAATCCCCTTTGTTCAGTAACATCTGTGATTTACCTCTCATAGCTGGAAGTTCCACTTTAAAAATGAATTTTCAAGTTAAAATCGTAAGAAAAATCCTAGCAGATGAATAGTGCTAGTTCAAGGATCAAATACACCCACAAGAGATTGCTGGTGGAATTCTGGTTTGACCGATTCAATATTCTCCACCCTGAATGACTGACTATTGTTAACAAGACACACTGATAGAAGGAAGACACAAGAAGCCTTAGGACACAAGCCCTAACAGGGGCATTCCATGTCAAGTGTACACACCCTCCTGATACTAATACCATATTTTCTCCCCATACATTAGCCATTTATTCATTTGGGTGAAGTAATTCACTGTGCCAATTTTCCGACCTTGGGGTCCACTGGGGCCAATTTTAGCCCCCAAATTTCGACTTCCCAAGTTGACCCACAATCTTTCAGAGGCTATATCTCAGGCTGTACTGGTCCGATTTGGATGATCTTGGTATCAAAATGTTCGTAAAAGCAGGATCTTTCCAATCGCATAGTAAAATCTCTTCAAAATGGAAATTCCAAAAGTGGTAATTGATGGCGCCCTTTGACCTTTAGCCCCTGCCACCCAGCAAAACCGTTGGTCCTGATTTTTTTTGTGGAGAATACCCCTTCATATACTCCAACACCTCAACAAAAAACAAAAATGGGATCTCCAAGGGTTCAGGTGTGGCAAAGATTTATGTTGGGGGAGGGGGGCTTGGGCGCTAGACACGCATGTCATCACCATGCACGACACAAGGCAAGATTTCCAATACACTATATCATTGTATTCTAGTACTAGATATCAACAAAGAAAGAAATCAAGTTTCCACACATAAGCGATATTAGTACAAGTCTTGCCTAGCATAGTCAATCAGGATTTTTTGCCAACCAAAGCTTTATTTGAAAACTGGATTTCTTTTATACTGATTGTGTAGGTTTTGCCTGTAGCAGTTTTTTGTTCTACAGAAAGAATAATATTGGAAATGTCTAATATACACTGATCTTCAATTTCAGGAAAAAAGAAACTATTTGAGGACCCATTTGGATGAAGAAAATTCACTTTAACTTCATGAATGTCCTGAAAGGCTTCCATGATACAAGCAAGCCACCATTGTCCGTCATAGTGCACTGTGACATAACCCGAGAGTTTCCTGTTAAAAGTTGGAGTAGATTTTGAAATTACTGACTCGATGTGCTGTTTCTCGCTAAAGCTGAATTCGTGTACTTGAATAGTAGTTTCTGAAATAGGGATGAAAGCATGGAGTTTTGAGTCCCAGCTATGGTTCTGGCTGTTTTTAACCTGTCTTCCAGGTTTCATTCTTCCTCCATGTATGCCTCTTGGGTCCCGTAAACAAACTTCATTTCATTCAGCCCCATTTTCGGCAAAGGCGAAAAGATCTTTTGGAGAAATAATTTACCTGTCATATGGTCTATGCAAGCATTCACGTGTTGCTTCTCGCTTGACTGTGCCTCTCACCCCATCCGAAAGGCCCTTCCTATGACTTGGCAAAAAAATGCCATTCTGCGTCTATACCATACTCTGATTTGTGACAACATAGGTTTAGGAAGGCTTTGCAATTCTTATATTGACCTGCGCAACCGCCTGAGAAATAGCAAAGTTTTTTGACATTTCCAAACCTAGATTTCAAGTGCTCAATGAACATTCTTTGAAAAAGGTGGACTGAGACAACGTTGTGTTTATTCCACTCTGATATCACTGTGAACAAATCATGGTTTAGTTTGCCATCGTTATTTTAAATAGCAAACCCAGGATGGAATGTGGCTTGAGAGCAGTTCCAATGGAATCCTTGGGCCGCATCCTGCACAATGAAGGAATAGTTCTTTGAAAAGTCTCCAATGATGACAAATTTTCCTTCACAAATTTCATCTTTTTTATTTTTCAAAAACTCAGATTGAGCCCTGGCAATGAAGTCACATTTCACTAAATTCAATGCATGTTTGCAGAATTTATCAATAAATTCTTCCAAAGGCAGCACCATGGAGCTAAGTTCAGATCTGGCGGTGGATGTCCATTGTTTAAACTGATTTTTATTAATCCCCTCTAGTTCATAAGCACTTAGTAGCTCATTCTTGAAGTCTTCAATTGATGGCCAACTTTCACAAGTTCTAAAATAACATGCCGGTCGTGCCGGATTGCAAACTATGCGTGCTATCACATGATGATATCTGGAAAGTTTGGCAATCTGTGGCATATTTGATCCAATCATCATGAGTTTCACATTTTGATGGATCATACACACACACACATACTGTGAGTACTGCTTGAACAGGCCAGGACACACTCTGAGGGACGGAGCATGGCAAACTTTGAAAATCCAACCTTCAAGTTAGGGTGCTTCTCTCTGAATTTCTGAAACAGTTCCTTGAGATGGTTTAGTACCATTCACTTTTGATTTTTTTCTTTTCCATGTTCATTCGTGACTACCACAAAGTCTTTTTTCCCCAGCATTATTCAGATGACTTCATCACTTTGATAGAATTCAGTTACGGCGGATTTAACTTGCTCTGGCAATATTTTACCGTGTTTGGGATTTGGAGACGATAACATACCCTTTTCTTTCTCTAAATTTTTGGCTTGTATAGCCATTCTTTGGGAGCAGCTGAATTCACTCATCATCCCTCTAATGCCCATATTCCAAGCAAATATTGTCACTATACGTATTTGCTCTGAACGGCTTGAAACAACATATTTTTCTTTCAGACTTTTGATCACCTCTGGCATGCAGTTTTCATCACATTTTGATGGTGCACTTTGTGCTTGGTCCAGCAACTAGATCTAATTTCTTTCGCACAGAAGCTTCCACTTTGCTTTGCAGGAACAGACCCTGGGCTCCTTTCTGCTTTTCTTTTATCGAATTGGCTTTCCCCTATCATGGATAGAGACTGGTTCAAAAGGTCAACTTCTGCTTCTTGCTCAAAAACCTCTTTGTCCTCATCTGTCAAAACAGATTCTGCAATTCCTTTGATAGGACCTGATGATGATGATGATGTCAAAGAGGATCTAGTACAAAGTCTACCATCTTTTTTCACCTTTGAAGGATATTTCATCAACATGTCATTAGACACATTGCAAAGATATTTTTGTCGTTTTGTTTTATGACAGCTGAATGGATCACCACGGTATTTGCAGAACTTGCTTGCCATGCTTATGCTGAAAAATATGCAAAAAAAGGAATGAAATTAGCTCATTTGACTTTGATGATGATTATCCACTTAAGAATAAATTCACACATTGGAATGAATGTTTCCCAAATGATGCAATACGGTCGACCCTCGCGTAATCGCAGTTTGGCATTCGCGGCCATGGTTATTCGCGAAAATTTCCTTAGAACCTAATAATTATTCGTGGAAACCCCCACATATTTGCGGAATCACAAATATCTTCCATGATTTTTTAATGGAAATATATATTTTTTAACGCTAAATTATTAACAACAATATAATTTACTAATTTTGTAATATAAATACTAACGTAAATTCAGCAAAATATCAATATAAAATAAACGCTATTGGCTGGAGGTTTGAAAGTAGCCAATCCGAGAGCGTTATTCATTTCTCCTCGCTGCTGATTGGCTGAAGAGGCGGCACCACCTAAGGAGCTTTAAATCCTCTGCTTTGCTGTGCAGTCATTATCTTCATCGTACTGCACACACAGCTTATTCATCATCATCTTCAACCAATATCATTCATTATTGGTGAGTACCAGTACATTTTACTGTATTTTTTATTAAATTATTGTTATATATTTACTAATATTTTTTTATTATATGTTACATTATATTTTGACGTTTATAGGTATTTATAGCCATTTTTATGGACCAGGTCCAATATTCATGGTTTTTCACTCTTCGTGGGTGCTCAAGGAACGTACGTAACCCCCGCGAATACCAGGGGACAACTGTATATGGTCCAGAGATAATAAAATTGCCAGTTTCAGACATGGTCACCTGCCAGCATTTGACGTCTGGACTGACAGGCCGACTTTGGGAAACAGACAATTCCAAGATACATTCATAAACTTACAGACTGAAACAACAAAGTCCCAATTGTGGCTGCGGCTAAACTTACTTGTATGGTGGTCTTTTCCTAGAGTTTATTTTAAATTTTCTGGTTAGCGAATGTGTAGAATGTGGATGGTCGGAGTGCGTGGATAGTCAGTCAGCGTACTTCCTGGCCAGCGTCCCTCCTGTGGAAAGCCTGGAGTAGCGAGCTCTCTAATTTATAGCAGAAATTTGTCGAACAATAGATACAGCTGGACAGTGTAGATGTCTACCTGCCAAATGGCGGCAGACAGGTCTTGACAAAGCAAATCGAACAGTGTTTAGATAGCAAACCTACAATTCTCACACAACTGGACCCTATATCACTTAATGTCCCCTTGGTGAACCCTACAACAACAGCAGCAGCAGCATACAATGCCCACACAGTGGCCTTACATCACTCAATGTCCACTCAGTGAGCCCTACCCTACAATAACAATAACTGTCTAAACTAAAGCTAAACATTGAAACAACAGTCATTGGAACAGTGACATTAAATGTCACTCTCAGAAGCAGGAGGTTGTCAAGCCCCCACAACATAAAACTTTGCCACACCGAACCCTTGGAGATCCCATTTTTGTTTTTGCTGAGGTGTTGGAGTATATGAAGGATTATTCTCCACACAAAAAATCTGGACCAACGGTTTTGCTGGGTAGGGGGGGGTGGGCTAAAGGTCAAAGGGCACCATCATTTAACACTTTTGAAATTTCTATTTTGAAGTGATTTTCCTTACATGATTGGAAAAATCCTGCTTTTACGAGCATTTTGATACCAAGATCATCCAAATTGGACCAGTACAGCCTGAGATATAGCCTCTGAAAGATTGTGGGTCAGCCGGGGAAGTCCAGATTTGGTTGGGGGTCCTAAAATTGGCCCCAGTGGGCCCCAAGGTCTGAAAACTGGTACATAAGGTTTCACTATAGAAACAAACACTTGCAAAAAAAAACAAGAGTGAAATCTGAGATGTGTCGAAAATTTGCTGAGAAGTGTGGACATTTGATGTGGAATACCCCAATCAGCTGGTCAAATATCTGACAGAACTACTATAAGAAATTTCCATTAGGATTCAACTACCGAGTGATTTTCCTTAAGAATGGACAAATAGCCGTCTCTTCTCTCTCTGTGAGTCTCTGTAGTTTTGTATATCATTAGCCCCACCCCACTCCCAACCAAAAATATACAATTACTTACATTTCTTCTCCACTGCAGACGACTCTGGTTAGAAAGGGTAATTTAAATAATGGATCTTTTTTGACTACAAATCTATTTTTTTTTCTAAAAATTTACAATTAATTTATTATTTTTTTTTTAAAATAAGAAAACGGCAACTGAGCTTTCAAAGATTCTTTTAATAATGCACAAGTCACAAAATGAATCAGTTTTTAGGGTATGCAAGCATCTGGTGGCAGCCACGTGAACCGATACACCGACCCAAGGACGTTCAACGCGAGGATGTCAGCACCTACAGAAGGCGACGACGACAACACAGCTGTCGTTAAGCAGAAAAATCAAACTTCTGCCACCACCCTCTTACAAGTTGACTTGATTTGATTACCTCCCTCCCCCAGCATGGTTTCTTCGTAACTAGCTGGTCATGTGTTTCCCAGAATTCCTAGGATTTTTGAAAAGGCCACAACTAAAAAAAAAAAAGCTCTAGTGGGAGATTTCCATGTTGAAGTTGGAAGTACTGACCCCTCATGGAGCGGGTTTGGCAACATTAGCGGACAGTTGTAGCAGTATGCTCCCTCACCGGGGTTACCTCCCTTATAGGCATCGGCGTACAAGAAAAATAAATAGATGGCTTTAAAAAAGGCAAACTATTATTAAAATAGTTATAAATATATAGCATTAATGATTTTTTCTAATAAATATTCTTTGATTTAATGAAAAAAATATTATTAATTACATTTTTGGATTACCAAGTAGATTTTTTTTTTTAAAATTAAAGATGAAATAAAACAAAAATGAAAGTTTTTGTTTTTGTTTTTTTTTTTTTTTTCAGGTAAGAAGTTTTCAAATACAGTGCAACCTCACGTATCCGAACAAGCCCGGAGACAAGCTATTTGTTCGGATACGCAAGTGTTTGGATACATGAAAAAAAAACCGAATGCAGGTGTTGCTGTGAGCATGCCGAGGGTGAAATTCGAACATCCAATTGACACCCTATCCGAACAATAGACGCTATGCATGTTAATTGTCACTTGTGTAAACTGTTTCGAAACAATGCCCTTCTAACCCAAAGTGAAGTACCGTATTACTTAATTACTGTAGATTTTCAATGTAATTTGAGTGAAAATGTTTGCATGTGCGTCTTTGTTAACCTCCATTTTGTCTGGCTGCAGAAATTTTGGTCACATGATCAATGAGTCTTGCTTGTCATAATACTGTAAGGTTAATGATGTACATTATATATATTATAATAGTCAGACCTCGTTAAAAGATATGAATCACTTATATAGGCATGCCCACCCCACTGTTCACTTTTAAAAAGGCCATGCTTTGTTCGGTTAAGATCTAAGAGAAATTACAATAGAACATTGACAACCGAACAAGAGAGTGTCAAAGTTCGGTTACGTGAGATTTTGTTCAGGGGACATGTCGATTGTTCGGATACGTGAAAATTCGAATAAGTGAGGTTCGGATACGTGAGGTTGTACTGTAAAGGCAACTTAGGAATGCCATTAACAAACATGTAAAAAGTAGAGCAACAAAGACAAATCAGACAGTGTGATACTACCATGAATTCGATGGATGTTCTCCAATCTTCTGTTTATACCTGTGCTTTATGGCTTACCATATCTTTTGGTCTTTTCTAGTTTTTAATTGGTAAAATGTAAATTGTGTTAATATTTTACTAAATATCTACTAGTCCAGCAATGGTATTACAGAAGTGAAAACTGCACTGATATCCACACCTCATGATTGCTTATATCCGAACATGAACAATAACACTTGTGTGACTGATGATAGAGATATATGCTTTCACGAGTGACCTGAAAAGTTAATATTAGAATAAAACTTCAACAGTTAGGTTTAAAACAAGTAATCAAAGCAAAGACAGTCCACTTTAACGTGCAAGGATCCAACAACAACAACAACAAAAAAATATATCAAAAAAAACAAAAAACAAAACAAAATGGAAAACATTCTGCAGTTTCATTATAACATTCCTACGCTTTCTTAACAAAGACGTGGCACGTCAGTGAAGTATCTGACCCCTTGGTTTCCTCTACGGCACTCTAAAAGAAAGAGAAACATGGACTTTGGGTAATACCAAACGTCAGGAATCTGAATCTTGTCCTCTGTTAAAAGACAAAACAAAGCAGCCCAACTGGTTGTGGTGGGTTATAGTTCAATGTTTAAGGAAAAAAAAAAGGGGGGGGGGGGGCGAGGACAATGATAAAAGCCGTCTCATTCGTACAGAATCGGAAAAACTTACCTGACTTTCTCCAAGTAAAGTCCCTTTGATATCAACTGTCCTGCAGACAGTTACCTGGTAGTACGTTCATGCAGTTTCAACATACCATGTACCTGTAGAGATGACTTCAGTTTACCTGATCATTTCAGACCCATACTATTTAAACACATTCACCAAAGATGATATTTAATAATAATAATAATAATAATAATAATAATAGTTTTAGTGCAGCGGAAGTAAAGTTTTTGTAAAAAAAATTTTAAAACCCTCCCAAAAAAAAAAAAAAAAAGAAAGGGAAAAAAAAGTTCCAAGTGAAGCATCACTGTGGCCTAAGATGTTTTTACTATCACAGCAGAAGCTGGGGCGGACAAACGACGACCTCGTCTCAAACCCTCATGCAGAACAATTAAGCTCTTCTGTCTCGTGTAAGCCTGAAGTGAGTGCCCCTCCCCCCCTGGGGCCTGTCTGTTCGTGCTTTACTCGTGAGAGTCCATGTGTTGTCATCTGCTCTAGCCATTATGTAATACACAGTTGTGGACGGAAAAAAAAATTTTGTTTTTAAACTGGCTGTAATTTGGCGGGTGCTGCCCAACTGACTTTCTGCCACTTCACCAATTTCAGATGTTCCCTTTAAAACCAGAAATTAAGCGCTTTACTCGTTGGGAGAGGGGAGGGATGTGCAAAGTCAAATAGCCGTTTGTGGAGGGCATCAACAGAAAATTCTATTGTGGACAGTAAATAAATATATTAAACTAGGAATGAATCAAGTGTTGACATCTTCCTCTTACAAATGCATGGTATTTTTTCTGTTTATTTCCAAAATCACTGCTGCCAGTTTGGAAGCGAGAGAGGGGGGGTCCAAAAAGCTTTAACAGAAAATAAACAAAACCTCTTAAGCCGTCAGGAACAAATTATTGGTAAGTGTAGTTAATGGCAGTTTTGTAAGCATACTGATAGCCGTCCACCTTCCCAGGGTGCATCTTGAATAAGCCGGGATTACGTGTCCCCAGTGTAATTATTAAAGAAAACTAAACATCTCAAATCTGAGAACTTCTACAAGCAATGACGGATGGCTCCACCCTGCCTAACTACTAAAGTAAATAAAGCTTCTCAATCCTTGGGCCCTGTAACTACTAAACTAAATTTCTACCTGGAACCTTCTGTAAACCCTGAGGCGTTTGTGTCAGGTATAGTTGTTCCCTGCCTCCTTGTTACTATTGTACCTCCATTCCGAGACGTTTGTGTCAGGTATAGTTGTTCCCTGCCTCTTTGTTACTATTGTACCTCCATTCCGAGACGTTTGTGTCAGCTATAATTGTTCCCTGCCTCCTTGTTACTATTGTACCTCCATTCTGAGACGTTTGTGTCAGCTATAATTGTTCCCTGCCTCCTTGTAACCACTAACCTAAACTTTAAGCTAAGGACCTTGATAAGCCATGATGACTTCCTGTCTCCTTGTAACTATTAAGCTTTAACCAAAGAACCTTGCACAAGCCATCCATGATGGCTCCCTTCCTCGCTAACTAGAAGAAAAAAAAGAATACACACAGCAACAAACTGCAATTTAATTAATGCAATAACTCTTCAGTTTAAATAATTTATGCAAACCTAATTTGGATGCACATTAGTAAACAACAGCCTGCCTGCCAAATAGTAACAGAAAAGGTTATCCACTTTGAGCCTTCAAAAGTATAGTCCACTAAATGAAATTTCAGTACTGTAAGTAATAAAGCAGCTGAAGGTGCTTACTGAGAACTTGACAGACAGGTGAAAAAACCTGGTTTTTGGAATCAGGCTGTTTGGGCCTTAGTGGGCAGGTATATGGCATCTGAGATCGGCAATCAGTGGCCCTGTTTTCATCTGATGTAGCAAGTGGTATACAGAGAAAAAAGGAAAAAAATGTTTTCATCACAGCAGAACACCCTTTATAAAAACAGAAAGAAAAAATATTTTGCTGAACTGGATAAATGAGAAATAACCAGATTACAATTATGGTAAAGATGCTTTTTTTAAAGTTCTATATTATTGATGTTACATTTTAATCAATGATTCCCCACCCCCACTTACTTGTGAAAGAGAGAGAGAGAGAGAGAGAACTCCTGAACTAATCCCTCACCAAGGACAAACCAGTTATTTCTTTAAGGCTCCAGCCTTTAAGGAATGATACAACACAACTCTGACAATCAACTTTTGGTAAGGAACAAACCTGCTTGTAGCACCACACCAAAAACTGAACATCGCTAATTATTGGGGGGGACCCACTAAGGAAGTTCCAAGGGACTGCTACTTTTATTATGTCAATTAGATTCGACCCCTCACTCGCTCAGATCCAGGGTCTCTGAGCTGTTTCTACGGTGACACAATGGATGAAATTATAATTTTTCCTCGCTGCCCGAGTCATGTGTGAAAATAATTTACTCCGTGATGCAATTGTTTGTGTATCAAGACACAGGATCTCCCCTTTAGAAATGTCCCTATTCAACCATTTGGTTTCAAAGTCAAACTGGCAATGACATCAATGTTAATTTTATTTGCCTGCGAAAGATAAAAATTACCTAACCTCCTTATGCAAGATGTAAATAGAAATCAAATATGATTCTTCTATGAATTTTGCAGGAACACTTAGCACCGGCTAGTTTATGCTGCGACTTAATGGTGACTGAAACAACAACAGCATGGAAGAGAGAGGAAGGGCACCTGAATAACATCATATCTTTATAAGTGTATTATCCGCCATGCAAATATAAATGTTAACAATGTTTTATTTGCAAGAGACACGTGCGGAGTTGGTTCAGTAACACATCACTGTTGTCCATAAACTAAGTGATTAGTTCCACTGACACAAAAAAAAAAAAAAAAAATCTTTTAAAATTTGTTTAATGTTCCGATGCAGGAAGACAACTGCATATTAACTTCGTGGTGGAAGAGATGCAACTCTGTCTCGTTCGATAGCCCGCCAGAGAGGGTTGTTCGTTAACTGTCGCAAGAGCCATTTTAAAACGGCAGTGGCAAAGAACGCTGCAGTGTGAGATGTGCTAATGTTTAGGCCACAATGAGTCACGGAATCCCCAGGGAGGGGTAGAAGGTTAAAACAGATGGTAAGGAAAGAAGGCCAGAAAGGTTATGTTACATTTCAAACTCCCAATGACAGAGGTTTGTCAGTAAAGGTTAGCAGTACAGTACCATCTGTCGATGCCACTACAAGCTCGTGTTAATGTGCATGCAAGCAAAGTAGTTTTAAAAAAAAAAAAAAAGTTGAAGAGAAGATCACCATGGGTAGTTGTGAGAAGCCAAGAAAAAACCTGACTGGAAGTAAAGCTACAAGCTACAAAGCTGGCAAGTGGTAGCGGCCGTGACTAAGTCTACAGTCAGACGAGAGGGACTCACTAGGTCTGTTCAATTCTAGTCCAGTCTGAGGCTGGCTGGGTGAGAGTGGTTGTGGCGGAGACATAGGGTGCTGCAGCGGGACACTCCCAGCGCCGGCCAAGCTCGTGGTAGACGGTGGACCTGCTTGCTGATGTTGCACATTTGCCTGAGGGGTAGGTGACCCCTGACCTGTGCATACATAAAAATACCGGTAAATTGTCAACAACGGAACACGTCACAATCCCGAGCCAAGCACGTAACGATAACGGCTTGTCTCGGTAACAAGCTGGTGCCTCGCCTAGGCACCGGTGTAATTCTCATGATACAGCAGGACAATCAACTACAGTCCAAATACTTAAAAAAAAAAAAAAAAAAAAAAAGAAAGAAAGAAAGAAAAAGGCAAATACTTCACAGCAAATCTTCTCACCTTCTCACCATTTTTCCAAACATTCAAAAACATTTTTTTCCTCCAACCGACTGATCCCGTCTCAACGGATGAAAGTAATTGCCTGAAAACAAAGTTATTCCACCCCCCCCCAACACCGTCCAATCCAGTTCACAGAAACAAAAGCAATTCAAAGGGACGTATCAACTCTTAACCCTAACCACCCGAAATACGAGAGAGCGAGAGAGAGAGAGATAACAACTGTGGCTGGAATGGTACTCCCAGACCCTCCAGAGCAATTATGGCTACCTTTTTAATCGTCTCCAAAAAAATCACAACATTTGGAATGTGAGTTGGAGGGGGTGGGGGTGAGGTGAGGTGGGGTGGGAAGAGCTGTTGTTGTTGTTGTTAGCTCCCCCTTGAGTAGTTCACATTTTCGGGTGGCTACTGCATGTGAAATTATTTTTAAAAACAAAAAAAAGAGGGGAAAAATAAAAAACAAGATAAAAAAGAACAAAAAACAAACAAACAAACAAACAAATGGAAACGAGATGGTTTCCGTTCTCAAACAGTTCCCACCGCCAAGGCGACAGATTCCAGGTATTGTCAACAACGTGTTGTCGGTCGGGGCTCAGGGCCCCCCGCGGCGCAAGGAAGACTTGTTCTCCCACAGAACTACGACATTCGGCCACACCCGTTTAAAAAAAACGAAAAAACGAAGAAGAAGGAAATTGAAGGCAGTCTCTCTTCACAGACCACAGGTCGGCCGTCTGTCTCCCGGCTTCTTCAGCGTCTCTTTTTTTTTAAACAACAAACGGCATATTGTTTCATACAGAAACTCCCCCCCCCCCGAATGGCGCGAACCTTAATCAACCCCCCCCCCCGCATCTTTGACTGGGTAGGCATCGGCATTAAATTGGGAGGGTTTCTCGCAGACTCGATTAGGATGGAATAGCGGTACGAGAACATCCAGAACTGGAGCGGCAGAGTTGGGGAGGAGGAGGGGTGAGGTGGGTGGGTGCTTGAGCAAAAGCTGAAAGTGACAGTGGGTAACCCAACGACGATGATAAAGTAGGGCTGAAGAGACAGAGGGGGAGGGAGATTGCGATATCTCGACAATGGCCCTTTGACAAAACTGCCCAACACTAAATAATAAAAAATAAAATCTGTAATGGAGGAAAATATTCTAAATAAAAATCAAATACTGGAATATTCTGTTTTTAAAAGTTCGTGTAGGAGATCTTCTACCCCGACACGGGAATGGTTCATGCACACATTCAAGCAGTATAAAAATTTTATAAAAAGGGACCTTTGTTCCACATAGCACCAATCTCCCAGATTAACCTTTATTTCTAAAACGATAATTAAAACACACAATCCAGAAGTAACATTCAGTTGCGGTAGGCAAGTCCCGGATTTCAATCCCCTACCTTACCTCTGGCTGATTTGAATTTTTTTTTATTATTATTATTATTATTATTATTATTACACTTCCCCAAAATTCTAGGGAGGGAGGGGAGTTTGCAAGTAGGATACTGAAACGACGAGTGAACATCTGGATCTGGGTTCTGTAGAGAGAAATGCCATAACGTAGTCTTATTTCTACCTATCAAGAGAAGAGAAGAAAGAGAAACTGCAGCAGCAGCAGCAGCAGACAGGGGAGACAAATGTCGGTTTGCCGGAACACTTCCCAGAACCAAGGGATTCTGAAATGAAACGAACCGAAACACGGTGGGAAAGCGGTCTGTTTCAAATACAAAGAGAAAACTCCTAAAAAGATGAAAAGTGCTGAACTCAAGATAGTGTTTGAGTCACCAGGTCTATCTTCAATTGTTTCGTCCAAATTCTCCATGATATCGGGGCACTCTGACAATCACAGAGCCCCAGACGTTTGTGGCTCTTCCCATTCCTATATAATTCTGTTAAATTTCGCAGTAATATAAAAAAAATCTAATCACCCCCCCCAAGCATCATCATCTCTCCCACACAAACAAACTATATGAGGCTAAAAACATCCAGACATCACATTATGATATATTATCGTTAAATTTATCTTAACACATGACAAGTTCTGCATAAACATTTTGACATTATTAATAAACACTATTATTATATTAAAAATTGCTACATATTCGTACTTTAAAAAAAAAAGGGGGGGGAGGTAAATTTAATGTTGCATTAACATCAACAAGCTTCAGACTAGTCATAACACACAAACGGGTCGTCCAATCCCATCTGTTCCATACCCAACACCCGCAGGATCCTATTGCCGCTGCCCTTTCTCCGCATCTAGAAAGTTCTGGCACTGATCAACAAAATTAGAACCTGAGGCATCTCTAAACATTATCTGTTTGCTGGGACCAGAGACGTCTACACAAAAGTACGCCAAAGGCCGGGACGGACATCGGCTGCTGTCCGTGAGAAAATAACAAGTCTATCTGTCACTGCACAATATTGCGGAGGACGACGTAACCTAGGAAAAGAGAATACCTTCAGCAAATGCGACCCAACGCGTAGACCAACACACACGAGAAATTTGATACCTATGCATGGCTTTTTTGTAGTAGTCTCTCTTTTTTTTAAATTTTAATTTGCAAAATATGAACAAGTAATTATCCATTTTCTTAAAGAACCACCTTCAATAATCCTACGATTCCCCACCCCAGCTGGGGCGTTCCTGCGGATTAAATGACAGAATTAAACGCTGTGGTGCTGGAACTAGAATTGCAAACGGATTCGAAATGAATTCCAAAAACCTTTTATTTCACCCAGCTGGAAAACAAGGCTTAATAATCCTTCTCATGCAATACTGTCTCACATGGGTCAAGGATGGCGGTGTCGTAATAAGCAGCTCTCTTCAAGCCTAAAATTCTATGTAGGTCATGTGACGGGCAACATTAGGGAATACTAAAGAAAAAAGTTTTCATTTGAGCCGGAAACGAGTTGCAGCGAAAGGTCTGACCCCACCAAGTGATACGATGCTTATCAAGAGGTAAAAATGCATGTTAATTTTCTCTCTCTCTCTCTCTCTCGTTTTCTTCCAGGTCTGGCAGCTTAACCAAGACAAGACAAGAATAACTGTAAACTAAGAGAAAAACAGCAAATTTGAGAGCAGAGAACATAGCAAAAACAATGAGTAAAAAAAGGGGTCCCACGACCCAATGCGGTGCAGATGTTTCAGTTGCAACGATATTACAAGCAGTAACTTGTAAGAACCAGAAATGGCTCTGTACCTCTCAGGAGAGGCCATGAAATCACAGCCAATCAGACAAAGGCATTGAGTTATCCTCCTTTCCAGAATGACTGGGAGATTCAGGAGGGGAGAGAGTAAAAGAGAGGACTTATGGAAATAAAAAAAAAATATATATATATATATATACACACACACACAAACACATATCCTCTGGCAAGGCTATGAAGTGTAAAAATAGTTCTGCTAAGCAACTATCATTATGGTTTTCACCCCGTCTCCCCCCTTCTGTCTGCCATCGTTCTGAAAGTAGCAAACTGATCAACCAAAATGGTTTTATTTACATTTGAATACAATTTAAATACACCTTTAAATAAAATGAATGATAAGAAATGCACCGTAAAATGAATCTGCATGCTTTACTGTGATTATTGTTCTGACTTTTGACAACAAAACTGTTATCAACTTCCACCCAATGGCTTAAACTGATAAGGTTGAATTACTTCTGTCTATATGCAGAATTTATCATTCTCCTCATCAACACCGATATTACACTTGAGGCAAACCTCATCCTTACTGGAATAATCTGATTCCACCCAAGTGGTCGCCATAATAACGCCAATACTGTTTCTAAATAAAGTATCCACTAATACATGACAAACCTTGAAATGGGCTCTCCAGAAAACTGCAATCAATTTATGCTGATATTTTAATAAAACTGCCTATATATAATAAATTACTTTTTAAAAATGTTATCATGCACAATTAAGAGATTAAAAAAAAAATATATATTTATATATATCAGTATAACATCATATCTGGATTTTCCAGGAGGGTGCAGCAGTTGTCCAGTGGTAGATAAGTCAAGTGCTAAGCTTAGGGAGCAAGTTCAAATCTCAGTTGGGGTCTGGTCTCCCTCACATTTCGCCAACTGGCCACATGGGGCTTCCTATGGATACACTCTGGTTTCCTCCCACATCTAAAACAAAAGGTTCTAGTAGGGACTTCTTGTGATTGGTGTGTGGCTAATCTCTGTACCCTGTTCTCCTCTGCTTGGTTTAGGAAGCTAAAACGATGTGGGTGCAGGTTCTGTTTCTCTTGTGAATGGCCTTAGGTGACAACAGCCATCGGCATGCATATTTTAAAAAAAAATATAAACTATAGGCAAGGAGTCTGGCAAACATCATCTTGCTATCAATCATTAACCCTTTTGCATTCATAAAACAATAACAAAAGAGAAGCTACAATGAGTTGGCAAAGTGTTCAGAGACTACATCTTTTAACTGATGGCTTCCGACCATTTTACCTATGGTCCTGGAATGAGAGAAATCTTTAAAACTTAGCCATTTAGTAAAGGGTAGCCGTGTGCTTTAATCTACATTTAAAACTGTCAATGTACCCATGATGGAGGATTTCTGCAGACATTTTTATCTGCTCCTTAGATTGGGTTTTATAATCCTCCAAAGACTCTTGGTTGACGATAAGCAGCCGCTCCAAAGAAAGAATCTCTGGGGAAGAGTGGCCTGCCCACATGAAGGACAAAATGTTGTGTGACCAAGTGAGTATAGTGACTGGCTGAAAAGTGGGGGGGGGCAGTATGGGGCAGAGAATAGGAAAGCATTATCACCACAACATCGTCAGCAAAGAGGGCCGACATGCTGTGGGCCAAAAAACACACGCCTTCACAAAACTGAGTTAGCAAATCTCTCTCTCACCACCAACACAAACAAAGGGCCCAACTTTCTCCTTTATCAAGTGTACGTATTAAAACGGAGCTCTCGAGTTAATTAAATTAGAAATACCCAGCCAATGTTGTCGAGTTGTAAAAAACCCAATGCCAAAAAAATGCCCTGTGCATTAGAAAGTAGGAGAGGGGGGAAAAAAAATGCTTTGGGATCGATGAAAGTACTGAAAGTTTACCCTTTCTGCAGGTTCTCTCGGGCTCTTTGGACCAGCCTAACAGAGTTAAAGCAAAATCAAACTGAGATTTGTGCGCTCTCTCTTTCTCTCGGCGGTAGCCCTACCTTCATTCATCAAGCAGGTATTGTCTTCACTCAAAAAAAAAGGTAAAAAGGATGCTGATCTCAGAACATTCGGTGTAAAACCATGGAATCAATCAAAAGTGCGCAAGTCAAGAAAGTAGTCAAAAGTCAGCCGTTCTGCAGATTATTATATATTTTTTTTGTCCTTCCAATTCCACTATCCGCCATAGAAGCCATGGCGTCGCAGTTGAACTATTAACCAGAAACGGACAAATGGCCGACTACATTTTGCATTCAGTCCGTTAATAAAGCCGACTCTCTCTCTCTCTCTCATCTGCAATCTTGCTGCTGCCACATTCAGAGAAAGAAACGCGTACTGGCGAGACACGAAACTAGTCGGAAGGAATCGTTCACTAAACTCAAAAGGGGGGCAAACTTCGTGAGGAAACAACCGACTCAACAGACGAATATATTTTAAAGAAAGCGCGTCGCAAAACAAAGCGGCGAATAACCACACGAAAGCAGTGAACCGTTTACGGAAGAGGGTCATTAATTAAAAAAACTGCATGCAAGAGCGGAGGAAGGCGTCTGTCCGCTGAGTGCGCAGGCACACTCCACTGCCAAGTACTGCGACAAGGGAGAGTTGAGAAACATGAACCGACTTGATTTCCTGACTACACAGAAAACAAACAAACTTAAAACCTGAGCACAAACAAACTCACCACACTGCTCAGTTGTTTGCGTTTATCCAAGCAATTGATATATACACCTTTCAATATTACTGAAGAACTGGCAAAACCAAGAAGAATGAACACTGAAAAGCAGTCAAAGCACCTTTAAGAACCATGGGTGGGTGGGCTGGTTGGTTTCACTGTTTAAATCACCAACAATCTCTCTCCAGGGAAAAGGAGAGAGCTTGAATCTTGAAATGGTGATGGACGTTCTGCTTTCCAACTGTAAACCTTGTTTGTGCCCAAGTAGTCAATAACACGCAATTCAAAGATTTTCTAGCAAATCGAGAAAGTGTGGCGACGTGCTTTCGGTAAGGTGCAAAATACTAGTGTGTTTTGTTCTTTTTTTAGCTGCGAAAAGGAATTGCAACATTTAGAGAGAGAGAGAGAGAGAGAGAGAGAGAGAGAGGTGAAACATCAAAATGGATACAGAGGATAGCTTTTCTCATTGGTCTTGCACAGCACCTGAATGATTAAATCTCGAGCTGTATGGCGAGGACAAGTTAGTCTGTGATATGTATGAATGATCCAGTTGAATCTTTCTCAGGAAAGCCGGCTTTCTTGCCTGAAGCTCTCAGTTAAAGGGCAGGAACTTTGTCTGCTTCAGAGACCGTACAGAAGTAACCGATGATGAAAATGGCAAAACGTAAACTTTCCATCTGCATTTGCTTTGAACTGTATTGAGAAACCAAAGGAACGGTTTGAGTCAAGATTTGAGGATTCTGAAAGGAATTCTATGGAAACTGAAATAGAGAAGCTTGCAAAATCAAAACAGGCCCTCAGATCAATGGAAGCTGCCGCCGCCATATGGCCTTTGATCCGAAAAGTATGGATATCCCTCATCCAGGGGGCTCTGGAAAACAAACCCATTTTTACTTCATCCTGAATATAGTAAGATAGATCTGTTCTTAAATGTTTGATTGGGATCATCCTGATGTGCATGAAAATTTCTTTGCAAGATAAAAAAATTCAAGAATTTTGGGTTTAGTTTCTCGCATTACTACACAATCGTATTCCGTTTTTGGTTTATTAAAACTGGAATCATTACATGACTCAGCGATTAGTTACAATTCATTTATCATTATCCAACATTGAGAAATCTTACACAGATCTCATACATCTTTTGTGTTTTTAGTTTATGGGTGTTCAAGCATCAGTAATGTCTGGAAGACATGAGATAAAATGTTAGCAAAACCTTGCTTCAGAAATGACAGGCACACATGCTAAAGGGTTAACATTTTATACCATCTCCTGTTGTAAAGTAAATGATGCTGACAGAAGGTTGGTAAGTACACTTTTGTATGCAATACTAAAATTTGTGCTAAGAGTTAATACTGAAAATAGATAGAAATTAAGTTTCAGTTTTGTTAACAAAACTTCCATGATGCAAATATCGACATAAATTTAAAAATCTTTCACCACTCCACTGGATGTAGTCTGTATATTCCAAAAATGTTCTCAAGTGTAACTCCCTGTCTACATGAATAGGAGTAGACAGAATTCCCTCTTTTCTCTCCTTTATGCACACATGCAAAATTAACATAATCTTTAAAAAATAAGAACACAGAGCACCTGCTTTGTTTTCATTTACTTGTTTGAAATAGCTCCAAAAATAATTATTTTAAAAAAAAGAGAGAGAGAGAGAGAGAGAGAGAGAGAGAGAATCTTTTGTTTCTCAAAATCAAACTTTTTAAGTGTCTGTTTTAAACTTGCCATTTAACTAGGGATGTCAGGGACAGCTAGTGGGTCCTTGGTTAGAGTCCCAGTCAGTGTTGGCTCAGTGTGGCACGGTTTCTGTCGCATGCATGTGTGCACGTGCGTGCGTTTCCTCCCACATCTAAAAAAATGAGTTCTAGTAGGAACTCAGAAGCGATAGATGTAGGAGAAGCAGTGGATAACTGTGGCACCATGCTCCGTCACACCAGAGTTGTCTCCCCATTAGAGACGTCACCTCTATTGGTGTGACTGGTGAACAAACAAACAAACACAACAGCAACTGCAGATGTTCAAGTAAAACCCAAGGAGGGGGAAGAGCGGGAGATGGATACCAATGGCGTTCCAACCCAGGTTTCAGCTGAATGTCGCCTAACAGTACGACAGGTTTTAAAAGTGAAAAAGAAGAAAATGAGAGGGTAGTTCGCGAATAAATCTAATCTTTTATCTACTACTCTGCAAGCTATTTCAGTAGATTCAAAGAACAAAGAATATTTGTGTTAAGACAATTAATCTCAACTCCGGAGAAGATTAAGACGACACCAAAAGTCTCTGATGGATTTATACAAAAAGCAGCAGTTCACTTCCGTACTTCAGTTTGTTTTTTTTTGTTTGTTTGTGGTCTCCTTGACAGGAGAGGTTGAAAAGTATCTGAGGTACGAAGGCATTAACTGAATCTTGCATCCCTCTAATGGACTTTAAAAAACAAAAACAAAAACAAACCATGGTGGCCGGAGTAACACGGTGCAAATGGGTGGGGTGGGGTGGGGTCAAACACTGAGGTGGTTGGCATGTCTCAGCATCGTGGCGTAGGCAAAGGGAGTTTGGAGGGGGGATGGGAATAGAGACCCAAGCAGTAGTAACCTAATAAACCTGGAGTACGGTAAACGAAAACCAGCATGAGCCCGAGTAAACACCCCAAACCCCCTACGTGAGCTAGCCCGACATGCAATCTGAAGCCCCCTGTGTGAGAGAGAGAGTCTCTGTTGGCCGTCCGATTATAGCGTATCCCACAAAAACTGAGATGCCGGAGACCGTGCGACTTCACGCAGACAGACGGCTCAGCACCCACCCACCCCCCTGCCCAGAGACACCAAAAGTGTTAGTGGCTGTTAGTAGCACTGGTTAGTTCTAAAAAAATTCAATCAAACAAACAACTTACCGGACGGCGCCCTAAATTTATTAGCCTGGGCTTGCAAGCCTATTGTGAAGGAAAAACAACAATGAGAAAGGAAGTGCACCAAAATAATAATAATAATAATAATAATAATAATGAATTTTTTTTAACTTTGTCTGAAATCCTAACCCTAAACCACCACCACCAACCACAATAAAACAATTACTTGTTAAAACGAAAGTTTAACTTTCTTACTCAAAACACTGTAAAACCTTTTCAATTATATGCAAAACTTAAAAGAAAAATGTTTCCCTTTCCAGGAAGCAAACCTGTTAACGAGAACGTGTCACTACATAATCTATGTAGTGTCTACAACAACAAACTGTACCTCCAGCAAATATATACAGTGCTGTGCACAAATCAGTAAACACCTTCATCATTGCAAGATATTTGATCGTACATATAATACAGGGCTTTATCTCGCAGCTGTCAAGGTTATGTGGAAATTCCACTTCAATGGCTATCGGCAGTTTATTTATCAGGTAGCACCTCCTCACTTAATTTGGATCATATGCACAGACATGTCCCTTGTTTACCGACAAAGGCTTTATTCTACAGCATAGAACCCCCCCCCAACGCTCTAGCGGCAATGGCAATACCCAGGCAAACACCACATAATTTACGACCACAGTTCCTGTAGCATCCAAAACACTCCACACAGAGAACTGGCCACAGGAGAGAGAGAGAGAGTCGGGCAGTGTTGCGTTTAGATTCTTCTTGCTGCATAAATACATTAGAAAGAGGAAATAGCCTTTCAAAGTAATTTTGTACTTTAAAAAAAGACATCTGCATCCCTAAGACATAACAGTAGTAAGTAGTCTCTCTCTCTCTCTCTGTACGACATCCTCTTTCTCACAGAGCGCACAAGATGCTGCTATTTACACAAAACCAGACTTCAATGATTGATTGATTGATTAACAGACCCAGTGGAAGCTCAATTCATAATGTACACATTTCTGGGGGGGGGGGGGCAGGTTGGACCCTTTTTTTTTTTGTTTTGTTTTGTTTTTTTTTTAAATTTCTCAGTTACCATTAATCCAACTTTAAATTGGAAATTAATTTTTAAAACCAGATACAATTCTCCACGCTTTGATTTAGAGTCCTAAACAACTGTTTACGAAGAAAAGGTGTAACTTCAGATAGGAGGACCCGTCAATTAAACTGCACTTCTAGGGGTTGGGGGGGGGGAGTTGTATAACTGACCCTCCCCAGATTATAAATTCCTCAAAGGGTTACTAGATTAAGCAGCATCGGCATTTTCTTATTTTAACCAAAAAAATGTACAGGTTCTTTTTTTTTCTTTTCTTTTATTATAGAAATAGAGATACTATCGCTGACTCTCTCTGAGTAATGGTCGTGTGTACATTCATCCTTCTGGTTTTGTATGCCAAGTGTTTTGTTGGTTGTAAATTTAAAAAAAAAAACAACAACCTGTATTACGCTAGAGGCCAAAATCAGTGCATTACCTGTTGCTCGTATTATCGTGCTCTCAGGTGAGAAAAAAAGAAAAGAAAAGAAAATCAATATCTAAATTCTGGATTAGCGAGTATAATCACACTTTTCTTTCCGAAAGTATTCCTGACATCAGCTAAAGCCCATGTATGGAATCTGAAAATGCACTCCCCGGTGTTGATTATTAACCATACCTTTGCACACGGTGTGATACCACAAAATCTTGCCCCTCTTTCCCACCAGCAGCAGCAGCAGCTGGGGGGGGAGGGTGGTGGTGGGAGTCAACTTTCAGCCAAGTTCCACAAGTGCCAGGTGGTTTGTGAGAATGCTTTCCTAATTATGCCAGATTACTGATATCAGTAAAGGTTATGGGGAAAGGGGCCTCTAACCAATTAGGGATAGAAAGTTTGAATAAAGTTTTTATTTAGAGAAACATGCCAACTGAGGTGGGGGCAGTTAATGGCTATCCCCACCTCACCCCCCTCCCTCAACTGTGCAGGTGGAAGAAATTCTCTGACGAGAGAGAGAGAGAGAGAGAGAGAGAATATTTTTTCATTGGATACTTTCCCTGGAGAAAGCCCCAGTTCTCACACGCACAAGTGAATAATGCAATCTTTGTAGAACCACCTAAGTGAATTCGTGACCATCTGCTGTACAAATATAAAACGGAAGAGTTTTAGCCCCGACACCCGAAGTAACTGGCCTTTAACCAGGAAACATCACACATCCACATCGGAACATTAGCGCGCATCACAAACACAAAACGCGTTTACTAACCGTCATTACCTTTTGAGAAATTTATTTCTGGTAGAATTTAACTATTTCATTTTCCATACAAGGAAATCAAATGCAAATTCGTGTTGCTTTTTCATCTCTCTCTCTTTTATTTTTTTGATGTCACACCTATCAGAATGTCATACATTCTTTAAAAAGGAAAAAAAAAGCAACACTTCTCTAGAATTTGTATTTTGTCCAATTAAAGAGAATTCAATACCATCTATAAAATTAAAACGCTACCGTTATTAAAAAATGTGTTTTCACGTTGTATTTTTTCTTTAAATGCGCATGTAAAGAAACTATAATTCTGTGTGCCTGCTGTTGAAGCTTGTCTGTGAAGATTTATTCCACCTTACAAAGCAGAAGAGAAATGCTTACCTGATGTTATGTTTAATTTCTAAATCAACTGCGAGAGATTAAAAAAAAAACAAGAAGAAGAAGAAGAAAAAGGTGTATCATTACGTCCAGCTATTTTCTAAACCAACCCTCTTTGGAGAAAAATTAAATAGACATTACAAAGTTTGCTCCAGCTCCAAGTATTTACAGAACGTAGGAAAGTTAGTCTGGGCATTTACCTGTCACCTTAGTGGCAATAATAACCAAACTTTCAAAGATCTTTCTCCATCACCACCATCAATCCCACAAGGGGGCGCCTCTCTCATTTTTTTCTTGGATTGCTCAAAAGTGGCCCAAGCTAAAACCAGAAACCAGTGTTTGTTGTTGAGGTTTTGACATAGTTTCTGACCTACGCTTCCACCAGGTCAGCTTGGGCCGCTAAACCCCTGAGGATGGCAACAGGGAAAGGGCTGCATTCATTATCTAGTTCAGTCGCTAAGTTAATAGAAAATCCCTCCCATCTCCAGTAAATGCCACATCAATAACTTTCCAGTATTTCTTGGATTTGATAATGGAATGAAGACGACCAATGAAACTATTTGGAATCTAGTCTACAAGTGACAAGGTGTACCAAAATAGATACTGGAAACAAAAATGGAATCAATTTTCTTTTTCCAAATAGCTACTGCACTCGGAAAGACAACGCGCCGACATAGATTATATTTATGTACGTTAACTGAACTAATCAGAAAGGCACAGACAGACAGACAATGTTGTTTCCATTAACCAGTAACACAATACACATTTATATCTATCTGCCACGATGTTTGCCTCAGTTGGGGGGGGGGGGAAGAGGAGGCAGGAAACACATCCACTGCAACTTCAGAGCATCACACCACACTCTGACCTCCCTGGAAAGATCAGACAATCAGTCCCCCTTTTAGTCACACTGCCCACGTCACAGATCTCCACGTACTTAAGACCAGCAGAATATATATTTAAAAAGTCAATGTATTCAAACTAGGTGAAGAAAAAAAACATTCCTGTTGCAAAGGGGAATGTTATGTAACTATCCTGAATTTTCAAAAAACAAACAAACAAAAACAAGAAGTTGCAAGCCCAATCACCTCGGTCCTCTTTATGTTCTAATGGCTTTAAGTGAGAAGAAGAATGGATGTGGTAAAGATTGGGAGAAAGCATGACAAGTTGCAGGAAACTAAAAACAAAAAAACCACCACCATTTGGTGCTGTCTTATGTTAGCCAAATATATCAATGGGAAATGGACTCCAAAGTTTATCAAAAACAGCCACATAAACCAAATGGATGATGATGGGGCTTGGAGGGCTTTTAGTTTATGATCCTATATCTTCATAACACTTTCTGTTCACATGCACACACTTATTCCCCTTCTAATCGAGCAACTTGTCGGGGGTGTGTGTGTGTGTGATTCCCAAATAGTCCTGCTCTTATACACAAAGAGCGGGTGTTCAATCATTAAAAGAGCTCTCCTCCACAACCTGTACACTGTTCCAAGACAAAGTCGAGATGCTGTATTTTTCATTTTCTTTTTTTCTGACAAATCTAAAACTTCCACGTAAACTTTATTATCCAAAAGATTTTCCGTTATTGGCCACGCTGATGTGATAATGTCAGCATCTGCAGGGCTATGAATCAGAATTAAGTTTCTTTTGGCACTTACCATTTTTATCGCTTTTTAAATTTATAACAATCTCCCCCCACCTCCACCTACTACCACCACCACCACGGCCCTTTTCTGTTGGCCTTCTCTGTACTTTCAGAAAGAAAATTGAAGTAGGTTACTACCGCTATCCAAGCTTTGCAGTGTAACAGAAGTGAAGGGTTAACACAAGCGGCACTTTACTGACTTGTTTCCCATTGCCACCCAGCATTTTCCCGATGATGCGAGAAATACTGGCAAGCTGCGCGGATGATTGGGAAGTTGGCAGTCTCAGAAGTGAGGCACTGCCGCTGAAGTTGTACAACATAGCGGGCAAAGCTGGCCACAGGACGTCATCAGCACTCATGAGGCCTCAGTTCAGAAGGCACGTGAAATTAACATTAAATCCGTTCCCAACGCCACTCTTTCTTCTATCTGCCAGTGATGAAGCAGATAAGGCACCACTGTAGATTATTAACTCTTGCCATACACATATGAAAATAGACTGCCATCTTCTTGATAAAAACCAAATACCCCACCCCCCCCACAGTGTTGTTACCAACAGGCACAAGCTATAGGTTTGTTTATTATAAACCATGATTACAGTGTACCTAGTTTACTACATTTTAGTATAGTATTTAACCAATAAAGAAAAAATAAAGAAGAAATTTCTGTCTGTGCTTCTTTGCTTTTATAAATATTATTAAGAACAGTCTACTTTAAAAGATTGGGGGGGTAAATCAAAAGGTAAATAAAGAAAGAAAAATTATGGTATGTGTGAAAAATCAAAATGGAGTCAAAATTTTGATTTTCCTATGTCAGGAGTCGACAAATTTTAAAATTTTAGTTTAAACTTTAACTTCACTCCACTGATGCACAGCTGAAGGCTTCTGTCTTCTCTGAAAAAATATACACTAAACTTTCCTGAGAATCAAAAGGACAGAAGAGCCTTCACCGCATGTGAAATAGCTGCCCCCCACCCAGACTTGTCCGAATGACCTCAGCGTATAAAGAAACCAGGCAGGGACCGACCACTAATCCAGTCCCCCCCCCAGTCAAACCCAATCCAATTTCAACTGAAACAACAACCACCATCTAAAGGAACGCCGTCACGACACACGGACAGAGGAGTTAAGTTTGCTTCCAAACAGTCCCTGGGGGTAAATCCAACATCAACCTCAAGATGGCCAAGTTCATGGACCGCATCATAGATCAAAACAAATTCTTAGTTCAGTTCAGTTGTTACAAGACTAAACATTTCTGTGCACGTGCACGAAAACTTCCGAGATGCAATACACCGTTTCTGAGGAATGAGACTCGCGACATGGTGCCAGTGAAATAGCATATTTGTTTTCTCGTGTGTTAAATATTTTATGAGAGTTCAACAAAAGCCAGGTCAGTCAGCCCGTTTTTTTTGGTGGGAAGCGGGCATAGAATTCTGTGCGTTGGAAAGTTTTGAATGACTGCCCATAAACTGAATGCTATTTCAAAGCTCTACTGAAAGCCACGGAGATGCCAGACTGGCCTCGATGTTACCTGGTGGCAGTACCAGAGATGGGCTGCTGCTGCATATCGATTTTCAGACAGATAGTGCTTTTGAATCCAAATCTGATGGCTCGAGATTCGGGCAACATTCTGATGTTGGTTCCCCTTCCTCTTCATATGGACTGAACCTAACAACAGGCAGGAAAGTGTGTGCCCCTCTCCCCTCCAAAAATAAATACCAGCTTTTGGTGATGAAACCACTGTGTTTGACTCACCATCCAACTCTATCAAATAAGTCAAGGACAAGGCAGATCATCACCAACATGGTATCAGAAGCTCATCAGCAGCTTGCTGCAACACTGCCAAATGGCCAAGTGACCATGCCAGATACTGACTTTCTGGTGTCGTGACAATACATCATTCAGAAATGCGGACGTCAAACAATCTAACTATTTTACCAAGCACGTTTGCACACCATTCACATAAATGTCCACACGCTGCTGGTGTTTATTACACCACTGCCAGCAAAACCAAGTGTCTCAGTTTTAAAGTATTCCTTTAAAGAAATCAATAATTACCTGCAAATATTTTAACCATTGAAAAGGGCTTCATACAAGTTTGGTTTACGCATAACTTTGGTCAAATAGAGAAAATCCAATGCATGTAAAGCTTTTGAATGCAATGACTCTAGCCAACTTATCGAAGTACTATCTGTTATCATCAATTACTCTCCATAAAACTAAACAGATTCTGAAAAGAATACTGACAGACATTCCATACAGTTTCCTCAGCCACCTTTTCTCAAGTCCCTCCCCCAAAAGACAAGCAGGTGGGGGGGGGACTAAGAACGCTTCAACAATTGCTACAACTTGATTCAAGATGCTAAACTACAGGTGAACAAATTCTGAAAACCCAAAACAAGGTCTATACTATTAGTTCTTCATAATGCACATCCAAGTTTTCTCAATTTACTTGCTTTTCAGATCTTAATTCTAAATATGCATCCTGTAATAAAGATCACAGATGAGGTACCATCAAAATCCAGAGATGAATTCTCAAAACACTGTCCATAAAAAAAGGAGCTTGTTGAAGAGAAATCATTCAAATCCTGGAGCTCAAAAAAGACAACAGTAAAACTGGTAATTAATAGTTTAAAAATATTTTTAAATTACTTATTTTTAGACATTGCCCACGAACATTAGAGAATGAATGAGGGAGGAAGGAGGACCAAGCACCTGCCTGATGACGATGATTCGCCCCCAAATGCCACACAACTCTCAGACAGTATTGAGGTGGCAAAGAATGGAAAACAAACCAAACAACAAAATCGGAAGCAAGCAAACGACGCTAAATCACCCACAGGTCTAACAGACCGCATGAAACCATTATTAAGATTCCCACCCAAACCCCTTCCAGAATTACATTCTCTGATTTTGTGGTCAGAAATTCCTGAAAAACCAACAATCACAACGAAAAAAAAAAAAAAAAAGAAGAGCGTATTCTAGGTGTTTTTTACATAGTGCATCTTGGAATTCACAACCATGTTTCTGCTGTACGGGAGACGCGCGGCGATCTTTTGAAAGGTCGCTCATCATCAAACGTATGGTGCGTGATCAGCAACATGAATTTCTACCAAAATTGTACAAGGTTTTTTTTTTGTCTGTTTTCATTCTAGAAACATCTGCTGCTGGCAGAATGGACCCCAGCCTAACGTAGCGGACACCTCTGCATCGTTTAAGAGCAAAATTACCACCCCGTTGCTGGTTTTGATATTTTACTTGTCATTGTTGGTACAAAGACCAGCCCATCAATGCTATTAATTTCTCACCCCAAATTCCTCTCTGCTAACATCACAGACTAAGGTAAACGTGCGAAGGTCGGGGAGGGAAGAACAATAGATAATTAGCCATTCACCTGCAAAAAACAAGGAAAGGAAGGAAGGAAACATCCAACGAAAATACAATACTGCAAAAAAGAAAATTCGCAAAAACAAAGCATTTTTTTGGAGGAGTTGCAAATGCTGTGACATAAAAGGCGTAATCTACATAAACAGTGAAACTGGCAAAAGCAACAATCAAAGTGTAAACTTGTAAATAAAAACACAGACTAACCTGCTATGAGGCTGAAATTTTCCTGTGGAGGATGCTGCACAGTCTGCGACGCTTCACCTGCACTACCGCCATTTAGCTGCACGCTCTCGTGTCCATACTCGTCCTTGACCAGCCTGCTAGGGGGCGCTGAGGGAGGGGAAACAAGAGCAGTTAGGCAACGAATCCCTGTTTATGCACGTGCAAAAGAGCTAGATTGCTGAAGACCTCAGGTCCGACAAACTCCCATTTATTTTTGTGACTAAAGCAACAAGCAACATCGGCCTGCTTTTCCCTAAACACTGTGATTTCCCCTCCTCTCAGTTTTCCCTTTTCTCAGTGGTGGTGGTGGGGTGGGACAAAAACTTCATGCATAAAATGTTCACCACTCTAGAAATCTAAAGTGTAATCGTTCCAAAAGCATTTATTCAATTCCTAAAAAGACTTTTAATTAATATAATGTAATTGACCAAGCTAAGAAAATTTTGCACTAGCACCAGGCGTTTACACACATCGATGTACAACTTGGACTTGCCTCTCACCATTTAAAAAAAAGGGGGGGGGAGTGATCGACAGACCAACTCATGATGGAAGTGGGGAGATAAACTGAAAACGTCTTAACCCGAACAAAAAAAAAAAAAAATTCTAAATCATTATCTAAAAAATGATGCTCACAAAGGTGCGCATCTGCGAGAGCTGACGCGGGTTAAACACAGTGGTTGAGGCGTTCCCAGATCAGTTCGTCGATGGAACAGAAATGGGGGTCGAGGTAGGCAAAATCTTCCTCATGTGTCAAACCAAAACTAAATTAACTCCCAAAAAACATTTTAAGATGCTGATTATGAAGTGATTCAAAGGAGGAAGACAATTTCTGAAGCGATACTTCATCAAAAATCTGCTCGGTTCATCTGACACGAGCTCATTACTTCCGCTGCTCCAATCAGCTATTGCAACTATCGCGTCTAACCAGCCAATAGTTTGTAAAGAAATTTCAGGAAATTATTTACTTGGTCAAGTTTTCATGGTTTTTTAATTTAACTACTGCAAATATGCATATGCACTTAGGTGTGTCTACAGGCACCCACAGACTACATCTTGCACCAGGTAATAATCTGACTATATTTCTTTTTCAAATGAGCTGCAGTCAAAAAGTTTGTAGAACATAGTACTAACCTATACCACAGAACCACATCTGTTGGCTTAAATCAAACCAATGTCCATGCATGTTATTTGCTATTAATATTCTTCTATTTCAGGTGTTGTGAAACCACCTATGGGTTTCAACCAGCAAAACTAAGAACTGCTCATTACTCAAACTTGTGGAACATCCACAAATGTACGGCAGTCGAGTACAGTGATGCCCCACACCACATAGCACAGTAGCCAAAAGGGGCAGAGAGTTCACGCATAGTCAAATGTCCCTTTAAGGTGACTCCCAATCCAGACAACCATCAGATGCCATGGAATCCAGAAATAGCTGCAAAGGTAAAGGCACCTGAATGAAGCTCAATGACACTGTGGCATGCACGAGTTGGTATCTCTTGTGGTAGCGCTAACTGTCATTTGCCATTACATGGATGTGCACAAGATGTCTGGAAGATTGGTTGCCAGAAACCACACCACACCATCTTTTGAAGACGTATAACACCAGAGTTTTTGCACTAATCTAGAAACTTACAATAAATCATGGATTCACTGATATCATATGCAATAGAGCAAAGGATCCCCCGATCTCCCAGTAACTTTCAATCCTCAACCATCAAGATCATGATTGTTTTACTGGGAGTTGAATCAAACCTCCGTGGTACACGATTCTCAGATGATAAAGAACTCACCGAGGTTATTGGCCGCAGCAGCAGCAGCAGTCAGGGCTTGAAGCATGAACACATCACGTGTTCTGATTTTAAGTGACCATAATTGGAAAATAAGCATTTTACCTCACAGCTTTGACCCTAGCACCTCAATCTACAAACACTTTTGACCACCCATCACATACAACTAGAAACTGTAAATTAACAGACCCTGCTTGTTTAACAAACATTCCCATCAACTAAAGTAAATGATAAATGAAACAAAACAAAAAAAAAAAAAATGAGTGTCAGGTATCCAGAAATTAGTTTGTTCACGTGAATTTATAATGCAGACAATGGTGGCAGAGGACAAAAGACCAAAAAAAAAGATTAGATGTGGCAAATGCAGGACAATTTGCAATTGTATTTATTTATGCCATAAAAACTACATTCATGATGTGTTAATTAATACAGCAGCAGAATGACATTTGCTGTTTCTTCACCTCAAGCTTTCTTTGCTTAGACTTGCATTTATACAACTTCTGTCCATTAGGCATTTCAACACAGATCACGCATCCAGCCAGCCAGCCAGCTAAGCCATGCAAGTCACAATATAACCATCACAATGCATCAAGAAATCCCCAGATGCAGAAATACTACCACCAGTCTAATTCATGTCAAAATAAACCCACAATTCTTTTTTTTTTAACAATGTAGTGTGTGTGTGAGAATAATGTACAATGGCACCTTGCTGAATAGTTTGCAGATAGCTGTGTGCAACACTCCAAATTTACAAGCATTCCAGCCATATTTTTTGATCCCAAGAATTCAACATCTGCTAAGTACAACCACATGGTAAATACATACGTTGAGAGACCACAACTCAGTCTTACTGTAAATATCAAGCTAACTTTTGCATTAAAATAAAAAGAAAAACAAACACCCCCTTTTTGCATAATTTTAATGATGGACCAACCAGACAAATTCCCAATATGGTGGCTACTCACTGGCAACTATAAGTTAATTTTTCAATGTTAAGCGAAAAATAAAAACAACAGAAACAAACGCAGGTTCAGTTAACCAACCTATCGATACTACGCCAAGATGATAAATATGGCCGCTGCAGCAAGCCAGGTCGTAGTACAGAAACAGAGTACGACTTCACATCAGCTAACAATGGAAAAGTGAGGCTGCAGCCATCTGAGGTGAATTACTACCCTATTCTTCCAGAGAATCTTCATGCCAAGCTTTACCCTTCTGACACATTTGCCAACCAGAAGGCACCACGCACAGTTCTGAGCAATGGAAGCACCTGCTCCAATATTCCAATCTAAAAGTTAACGTTCGTAATCCTTTTGCTTTGTACGTTAAAATTTTGGTTGCATCCATACTGCAGTACCTCAGTATAACCAATGTTTCTAATGCGGATATTATTTGGTAGCATCTTAACAAAATTCCACCCTTAAGGCCATATTAACCTAAAAACATCAACAAAGGACACGAGCCCTCTAAAGCAAACTCTTTATTATTCAGCACATTGATCCAGATTGTTAGCAATGCATAAGTGTCCAGCAATTGAACTATGCAGCAGTTTTAGGAATATTTAGTAAACTTAAGAGATCTTTTTAAACAAACAGTTAGGCTCTCTACGCCACATAGTGGACTAAAAACAGAGAGAGAGAGAGAGATGAATGGAGAGAGGTGGAAATAGATGGACCTGGCAAGTACATCTTGATGGTGGTGAAAAGGAAGACCAAGATGTCTAGTTTCTTACATAACATTTGAATATCCTTTATATAAGAGTTCTTCCGAGGTTATGTAGAATACCTGTTAAGCAAAACAGAATGTTTTTGGAAAAGGCTGGTTTGGTTGATAGTTACATCCCTTAGAGCATCCTAGTGTACTATTTCAGTATGTTGGCCAGGTGTGAAAATGAGATTGTGATTGTATGACACCAGAAACAGGGCTGACACAAAAGTGCTGATGCTCACCCAGCTGGACCACCCCATAAAAAAGAACCCACCACAAGAAAACTGATTAGAAATGAAAGGAACCCTCCCTCTCCCACTAGTGTTAGACAGTCAGGACCTGTTAGTGATTGAACTGCCAGCCTGCAACACTACCTAACCTAGTGACCCTTTTTAGAGAAGGTTCATGAGGGGAAATGAAAGCCCCCCAGACACACCACCTCCTTCAATACGACTCAGATATAACACTGCAAAAAAAACCTGGAATTCATTTATAATTATTTAGAGGAGGAAGAGAAAAATGTTAGGCTGGATCACCCATTAAGCAAGTGTCATTAAACGGGTACAGAACAGAGCCTCTTGGCTAACCATACATTATTGTAGAGAAAACAAGTAAAGTCGTGTGAAAAGGATTTGCAAAGCTAAACAGAAAATAGATGGCTGCACTTACTGAAGTTGGAATGTTTCACTGAGTAACATAATTTGACTACCCAGTCATTCCAGGTTGCAATCCCTATCCAAATGTGTAGATCAACAACCTGATTGATTACAAATGGAAGCAGCTCAAAACTTCCAAAGATCAAAGACATTTGGTAGGGACTACTAACTTATTTTTTTAAGTCTCTAATAACAACAACAACAAAGTCAGCAAGTTGGCTTATGGGTTATGGTGCAAGCCAACAAAAGCAATGAGGTCAACATAAGAACTGGATTTTATTGTAACTAAAGAGCCAGTTTCTTTACCCAGGGCAGGGATTAAATAAGGGCCATTTAAAAATAGGCTGTGGTGACAAATTTAAAATTTAAATGAGCTTACATTTTATTAGGTCGTTACAAAAGTTTTGTCGGTTTTTTTACCACAACGGTGAGACTTCATATCGTTGATGAATGTGAAGTTTATTAATCAAAGTAAGTTCCATTACTATCAATACACTTCTGCCAACGAGTTACAAGTGCATTTATACTATTTTGAAAAAAATCTGGATTTCTGGAGCCGATAAACTGTTGGGAGGCAGTTTCAGTTGCTGCTTGGTTGGAGAAGGATATTGTATGGAAGAAGCTGTCGAGGTGTTTGAAAAGGTGGTAGTCTGTAGGAGAAAGGTCTGGTGATTAGGCTGGGTGAGGGAGAACTTCGTACCCCAAAAGTGGTTAGTTTCTGAAGAATCAAGAGGATGAGTATCGTTGTGGAGCAGGATTGGGCCTCTTCGATTCATCAATGCCAGCTGTTGTCAGGAGAGTTTCTTATGAACATTTAATTCACGACAGTACCTATCAGCTGTGATGGTTTTGCCAGGTTTTGTTTCTTATGACAAGCAAAGAGCAGATTTCCATTGTTGTTCATTCAACTGGGAGGCACCCACTTGTCAAGCCTTTTCATTTTTCCAATTGTGTCAGGATGCTGGGAAACAGTTGCAGTGCTTACATCAAGCTCTCCAGCAATTTCTTGCGCTATTTTTCTTGGATCGGCTTCAACTGAGGCTTTCAGACAGTTGTCATGACAGCCAGAAGGACGTCCGCTATGTTCCTTATCTTCGAGGCTCACATCACCTGATTGAAACTTTACAAACCATCATTGTACTGAGCGCTCATTTTCTGTGTCCTCGCCCCCCTCCCCAACCACACCTGCTTAATGTTACAAGTTGCCTAGCTCGCTTTGTGGTCCAGTTTGGACTAGAGAAGAAAAATGGCAAAAAAAAAAAAGACTTTTCTATCCCCGTTTCATTCAAAACCCTGAAACAAATACCCATTTTAGGATTTTTGAAAAGGTAGGTTTTGCATAATGCATGCCGAAGCACATGCTATAAAAACAATACATAACTTATCTACATACCCCTTCACAAGCAGGGAAAACATGAACCCCAAATTAACAGTATAAAAACCGACAAAACTTTTATAATGGCGTACGTAATAGAATTGGGTTTCAAGAACCATTTCAAATGGAAACATGCACAGCTGAGTAAAAAGCTCTCTCACATTTTTCCAACCTTTGGACTTAAATAATTACCTACCTCAATTACAAAAAAAAACAACAGACTTTTGCCAAGACAATAAAATGACAATCGGACAAATTTATCGTAAAATAGACTCCACCCAAGCACAGCCATTGAACACGACTATGCTTAGATGCATGCCAATGCACACTTCAATGACATTTCTTCTGTAATGAAAAACTGAAGAGAGATGTTGGCCTTTTGAGGAGAGGGCCCATCACAGCAAGGATCAGAAGGGCGGAGAAAGGAAATGACTTACAGGTGAATCATACAGTAAGACATTAAGCAGCAGAATTGAATTTCAGCTGTTGGATACCTGCCAGGCACAGCAACCTTTTTAAAGAACTCCAAAAAAATAAATAAAAAGGTTTATGAGTTTGTTTGAACATCATGGTGTCAAAATCCATAACCATATTTTAATTCTTTTTTTGGTAGATTTTCCTCTATTAGAATTATCAAGGCTTGTGATTCTAAATGTGACATCCTTGGATGGCCAGCTCCTCCTCTTACAATGATAATACATAATGAGTTTTTTTTCTTTGAACAAATGCAACAGAAAACAAGATAACAAACAGAACATCTCCGTTAGGTTTTAGTTGATGTAATCACCAAATGTGAATTAATGTTCCTGTGTCTTCAAAGATTAGTTTAGTAAAAGTAACAGTAAAATCAACAGAGATTCAATTGAGAACCTGAATAAAGTGGAAACAGAAGCACACCTTTATAAATATTTTTTTTTAAGTTGTGCATCATTAGAATATTTGGCAGATTAAATAGATTTTAACAAATTAAGTTTCTCAATCTGGATTTCTATACAAATACCTGAAAAAAAAAATTAATTAAATAAGAGAAGATAGGTATACATAGACAGACATCAGTGTGTGCATACAGCATGTAGTACATTTTGAATTTAAAGTATCCACTGGCAGATTATTGAGAGCATTTAAAAATAAATTTCTAAAAAAAAAAAATCAAGTTTTCAAATGAACAGACTCATTTCTATCTCAGCAGGTTTGATTGTGTGTTGTATCTTGGTATTACCACGCCTTGCGAAAACAACCTAGCTGAAGATAAATGTAATCAGCTAAGATAAACTTTAGACAAATATACTGTATCTAATCTAAATTAGGTGAGTCATCTAGAAATACAGAAACAGGTTGTTTTTTTTTTTATTGTTTTTTTTTAATTGGCTTATTTATGCAACGAAGCAAAAGGGCTTGGGCGGGAGGCGCTCAAGTGTTATCTGCCCTTCGTTTTTAGTGAGGTCATGACCCAAATGACGTTCACTCTGATAGCTGCCAATGTTTGGTAAAGTAGCATACAAATAACAAAATGTATTATTATTATTACTTTTTTTTTTTTTTACATTCAAAAAGAAACAATTATTAAAATTACAAACAAAGCTCTCTCTCTCTCTCTTAGTATTTTAAAATTAATTTTTCAATTTTTACTATTATGTAGACTCTGGCAAATATTGTATTGGACAAATAGCAGAAAGATATATACACACACACACATATATATATATATATTTTCTGCATAAGAGAACTTAAAAAAAATCTTTAATTGATAGCAAAATTTGTGCAAGCTCTTAGCCATTATGACAGATTTTTAAACTTGATGTTCATTCATAAGTAGAAGTTTTCGATAAATGCACATCCAGTCAACCTTTCTTGAATACAGAATCCAAATTTTGGCATTCAGTTAATTTTATCTTTCTTAATAGTCGTTTGTTAGGGCTAAGCATACATTGGTGGGGCGGGGAACCCTTTTAGCAAGAGCAAAATTTGGCAATTCCCGACAATGTATTTTTTGGTGTGAAAATTTAACCCTAGCGCTACGAGCACAACCATCTTGCATTTGTGACCATTGACTAAGAGAGAGAGAGAGAGAGAGAGAGAGAGAGAGAGAGACTCCCCTCTTGCTTTCACCATCATCAAAGTTGACCAAAAGGTTGGGGGACAGAGAGAGAGAGAGAGACTCCCGTCTTGCTTTCACCATCATCAAAGGTAACCAAAAGGTTGGGGGACAGAGAGAGAGAGAGACTCCCGTCTTGCTTTCACCATCATCAAAGGTGACCAAAAGGTTGGGGGACAGAGAGAGAGAGAGACTCCCGTCTTGCTTTCACCATCATCAAAGTTGACCAAAAGGTTGGGGGACAGAGAGAGAGAAGAGAGAGAGAGAGAGAGAGAGAGAGAGAGAGAGAGAGAGAGACCCAGCTTCAATGCACCCACAGTTATCCATGTCCCTGGCTTCATTTAATTAGAGTTAAACCAAAATATCATCAGTTCAAGAGAAAATTGTCTCTCGAAATAAAACCAATGGTTGTTATTTCACAGACAGACATTTCAGAAATTGCCTTACTAGGGCTTGCTGTACCCACTCCTGAATAATCTCTTAATACCGTGCAGTAAGGTAAGTATGCATGCATGCAGCACCATGATGCATATGACGATGTGTGTGCATATATAAAGATATGTACATACACCATGCAACCACTTGGATGCAAACAAAAGAAGAAAAAAAAACAGGGGCGTAGTTCCACTCACTGACAAGGCAAACATCACCAACCCCTTAAACGAGTGACTCACGGGGTACCTGTTGCTCTTGGTTAACTAAAAGAAAAATAATTCCCCTGGCATTTTTGGGGATGGGCAAAACATTAATAACTTTCCAAAACAATATTAAAAAAGGGGAGGTCTTACTTATTTGTAAAATATAGATAGATTTAAATAACGTAGCTGTTTTATGTGGAGGAGATGATTTAAATTTCTTTTTTTCTTGTGCCGACAACTTCCGAGATTTTTAAAATGTGTAAAAAAAACAAAAAAATCTTTAGTAAAAATTCCAGCAATACTCGTTCCATTTGTTAACCGCAACCCTTTGAAAATTTTTATTTTCCCTTAATTAATAACAAGGAAAAACTAGTCTTTTATAAAAAAAAAAACAAAAAACAGCTGGTCTAAAAGCAGATCCTTGGATAAAACTCCAAACTAGTCAAAACCACCATCGTGTGCCATCCCTAATCCGCATTTGGGGAGGTGGGGGTTCAAGAGGCTGGAATAATTTCTATGATCCAGCTGCATGGTGGGTTCCTGTAATCCTTCCATGTAGTGCTGAAAACAACAACAACACCAGCTCCCTTCTTGAACAAACCTACCAACAGTGCTTATAAGAACTCTTCATTTTTTTTTTTAGATGTGGGAGGAAACCAGAGTCCACCAAGAAAGCCCACTGCCAGTATGGTATGCCAGACCAAGTCAGCCCTGACTGAGATCCAAACTCGGGTCCTTGACCTTAGCCGTGAAGTTTTCATTTATCAGTAATGTGACACAGTGTGGAAAACTGTACCAGTCACCACCCAAACCCCTTCAACTGGAAAAGAACTGATGAAATTTAGAAGTTGCACTGTTGTGTCATGCCACTCTCTACCACAGAGATAACCTCACTGCATAGAGCATAGTGCAGTGATTACCCCCCCTAGAAAACATTGCCCATCCTGTGGCCACTTCCAAACCCTACTAAGGCTCCTCATTTTTAGACATGGGAGGAAGCTAAAACACCCAGAAGAAGCCAATGACAGGGAGCTACTTCAAACCAAGCTGACCCCCAACCAGGAATCAAACTTAGGTCCTTAGCCTTCACAGTCAAGTGGTCTAACCACCAAGCCAACAGCCACCCAAAAAAGCTACATTCATCATCTCCTTTCATTCAAAGATATTGTGCGCGCATCACCTCTGCCCCACCATCCATTTTTTTTTAAAAACTTCTGGCAGAGGGAGGAGGAAGAGATGTTACACACATACAGCATACACAATTATTTCCCTTGCCAAAGTTTGAAAACCAAGGACACCCCAGTCCAGTACCCAGATGTAGGGGAAAAAAACAACAACACACGCATGCACGAAATACAAGTTCAACATCCATAGTTTTTTTTGTACTTGTCAACAGCTTCTGAATCTATAAAAATGAAAAGTGAAATAAATATACCAAAACAAATTTGGAGTTAAACAGAAAAGAGCAGATAATTCAGCTGTCAGAATTTTTCACGTACGCCCCCTGTTATGACAAACAACCACCAGATTGACAGACCTGAACAAACTTCGTCGCGTGGAAGAAAAATTCTAATTACCGCCAGGTTTCAGATGCCATCATTGTTCAGGATTGTTCTCGAAGAAAGTGGGGCGGGGCAGGGGCAGGGGTTGGATGAGAGACAAAGCATTGTGAACATTTAAGGTTTAGTTAACGCAAAGGCAAGGTACTACAGTTTGAGAAAAATGCTACTCAGACTACCAGACATAATTATGAATCCTTTTATTTAAATACACTTAAAAAAACAACAACAACATGTACGTGTCATGACCCTGCACTTCACATCACAAGAGATGCGAGACATTTAAAAATGATAATTTGAAAAAAAAAAAAGTTTATTTCAGACCTGTTTTAAAATGCATACAATTCTATTTTCAAAGTAATACTTTTTGTTTCAGTCTTCTAAAACCACCCACAAGACAGTGGAGAGTGGGTGGGTCCATCTTCCGAGTACTCTGGCCCCAGCATCGGAAGTTCTCCCACCACACCCACCTGCTGCAGATGACAGCGGTTGGCGGTTTGCCTCCTGCGACATGACCCGAATACCGTGTTTAGCGCTGAACCTTGAGTTAGGTGGTTAGCGTGTGCTTAAAAACCAAGACACTAATTTTATGTTCACATCTTTGTACCTTCAGTATGCAAAAATATTATAATGAATTCCAATATTTCCTATGCAGTTATTTCCTGACCCAAGTGACAAAGGAAATGCTACCGGCTAAATTGTTGTTTTATTATTATTATTATTTTTTTTTAAAAAAAAAAGTGTTCAGAAACAGGAATAAATAAATAAATTTTAAAAACTACCAATGGTGGTTGTTAACCCTCTGTATACTACCTGGGGATGCATTTGCACCCAATAGCCTTCAAACATGATTAATGTATCTCTTCGTAATAAATGTGTATGGCTCAAACCAACAACACAGCTGCTAGTGTTTCTAGGCCAGGGTGATGATATAAGGCAAAAACTGATGCGGTGGTATACAAAGGGTTAACGATATTAGTGTGAACCAGATCAATAAATTTTCTTACCCTGGGAACCTTCTGACTTCCCGCATCCTCATCAAAGCTAAACTAAGCAAACAGCCACAGAAAAGCGCATTTATTACAGGTTCAGACTTTGGGTTCTTAACTGCTGACAGAGATATTCTGAGTAACAGGTTTTTTTTACTGGCAATAAATTATCATTGGTTTTTTTTTTTTTTTTTGAAGAATTAACCAGCCTAGTGATTTTTGGTAGACACATCCGTCTGTCGTATATACATCCATCCATCTATGCTGGAAAAGCACCTCATCGCATACAGTTTACCCCTTCGGTAGCAGTGCCAATACATACAAGCTAGCCATACACTTAGAGAAAGGAAAGAGGAAAATGGAACAGCTAAAAGCTGAAGAGGATTCTAATGATTTGAAATGTTAGGACATTTTCTGTCAGTGCTCACGTAACAATGGGAAAAATCTCAAGGAGCGTGGCATATAGGAGAGAACATGAGGGACCTAGAGGTAGTAGTAGTAGTAGCATGGAGAGGGACTGCTTGTACCATTCTAACCTAATTTATCTGGATAAATTGAGACCAGGCTAATTCTTTCTCCGATTCCTCACCAAGTATCTGGATAATTGATTTTCATGATTTTACAAAGCACACAGCAGAATATATGTACCTATGTAAAGCAAGTGAGCTCCTTTTGTTGATGACATTGCAAACAACCTACGGAATAAGGAAAGCACCTGGTGCCATAGAAACCAGATGTTATTGGTAAAACAAAGCGAGTTGGATGAGAACATTTAGTTATGGCAGATATACATTATGTTTGGCTATAATTTGAGCTAATTTAGCTAAAATTGACCGGTAAACACTTTTGTAAACTGACTACTCGCTCAGGCCATCTCTGCTGTGCTGAACCAGGTAATCAACCATGCAATAATAGCAGCTATTTCCACGGCAAGAATTAAAGGGATTCTGGCTGCAAAACAAATCTACTCTTGTACCACACAGCTGACTGTTAAGGAAAAAAGACACTATGCTCTCTCTCTCTCTCTCTTTTTCAGACAGTCTGTAGTGATATTGCAATTTTGCAGCAAGCAAACACAAAGCAAAAGTGAGGACCTAAACTTCCTGACTGCAGTCTTAAAGAGCTTTTAATGGATTTCCTATCAAGCAAGAATGCCTGAAAAAGTTTCTGCTTTATACAGGCAGTTTTATTAATCTGCACAAACGTAATATCCTGGTCAGATATTCAAGATCAGACTGTAGCTTGTAAATCTGCCATTGTACGTTGTCAGGATGACAATTTTACCAACAGCAGTTTTTTTTCATCTGGATAAATCCATATTTGGAGTTTTTTATGGTCAGATAATCAAGATTATACTAACATTCACAAATCCACCATTACATAACTCTATTACCTAGACTTATAAGTGGGCAGCATTCAAATTATTAATAAATGCAAACAAATATTAATCCCTTTTTTAAATGGTAAAAAAGGCAGTATCTACACCCAGTTACTCAAAAGGAGGTTATTATACAAACTTAATGATCCTTATTCACACAAGAAAAACATGAAAGAACAATCTTCTGCTACAATGAATCACAACTAATCGAATTTGTCATCTACATCATCTTTAAATACCTGGTAATACACCCATATAAAATATTCTCTAAGCAATGCAATCCATCCAACATTCAGAAGAGCACTGCAACCATATTCTTACCAAAGTAATCAACTCCATGCATGTTTTATTAATGGAAAAATAGCTAGTAATAATGACGACAACTAACTTCAAGGGATTTGTACAGGCGGCAGGTGATTGTCAGTCTTGCTCTTGGCCCCTCTTCTAAAAAGTATAAAATGCAATCAGGATTAAACTTCAGTGTAACTGAGAACAGCAAGACTGGGTACAGCAGAAAGAGAATCTATGGAAATCTCCAAGTTGCCACCTGCCATGTATCTTAGCACAAGGAGGAAAAAAAAAGAGGAGGAATTTTTAAGGCTGACAAACAAAGGAGAGACTTTTCTCTTTAAACTCTGTTGAGGTAATGTAAAGAGCAAGGAATAAGACAAGGTGCTCTGAGCATTAACAACTGCCCCGATTTCAATAATGGAAAGGAAATCAGACAGAGAGCTCCACATTCAGCATCTAAAATAAGAGCAGCTTTCTTTTACCTGCAAAGTTCAGCATTCACAGAGTTATTTCCGCATAAGAAAAAAGAAAGAGACGGTGGGGTGGGGTTGGGGAATCAGTCTGGTGCAAGCTGCTAATATCGTTTGTTTACGATGGCAATAGAAACTTCACAGACAAAGTTGTTACCGTAGAAGAAGCAGGGTTAAAAGTCCCCCCCCCAAAAATCAATCTTCAAAATTAGCGGTCTTGCTTACCTGTGTGCTGCAGTGATAATCCAGTCAGATCTATCAAAAAAAAAAGGAAAAAAGGAAAATAGAAATCGAACACGGAAAAACTACAACAAGTTCAACGCCCCTTTCGAAAACTTCTCTCAGATGGTCGCGAACGCAGGTGGGATTTTGGTTATGCCCCTTATGCTTCAGATCATGACGTTTTGCGAATGAGACCAACACTAGGAAAAGAAACCCCACCCTCTTTTTTTTTCTCAATAAGGGATCACTGCCATGAATTAGGAAAAGTCACAAGCATCACGGGATTAAGAACAGATCTTGCAGCTATTAAACTTTGGTGGATACCGGTGCAAGGTCAGCGAGACCCACGAAACATAACGAAAATGCATTAAAACAAACAAACCAAGCCAACCAGATCGGGGGGGGGGGGTTTAAATTTGAATAATTTTCTCTCCCTCAAAATATGTAGGGGGAGGGAACGAGCTTTAATGATTCTCTTCTACAAACAAACAACATCCGACGTTTATTCCTGCCAACTCTGCAACTGCTACAATGAACTACTGGGATGTTAAAGCAACACCAACACTGGGGTTGGCATAGAACGAATAGAAAGTCCCAATTTTAAAATAATAATAATAATTTTTTCCCCACCACATTTCTTCTAATACAGACCACAGTATCCAGAATCGTCCAAGTCATTTAGTCCATTTTGCCCAAAGATGACATTTGCATCTTTCATCGTGGTCATGCACTCTTTAATTCATCAGCTAACTATAGTTCATATTGCCATGTCACCCTTAGTTTTTATTCTTTTGCTAGTGTTAATTTTAAACGTTTTCCCACCCCCCCAGCTTCGATTTTTTTTCCTCAAAGCAAATAATTCCATAATTTTGCAAGCACGATTCAAACCGCAATTAGTTCTTTACCTGGATTTCTAATTTAAAATTCAGAAAGCCTCAGCATAATGGATTTCTGGTTAAAAATGAAACACTAAATGTTTAAAAAAAAAAAAAATAGATAAATGGAAACTGTTTTAGACTTCAGAAAAATCTCTTAAGAACTTGTACAGTAAATAATAAAGCTGATCATCAACACGTGTTCAATCTCATCCAGCACTGATAGAGAAGAGGAGAGTTTTGCACATTGAAACATAAACCTCGGCACTGCTCTAATTAAAACAGAACTAGTGGATTCATACCAACATGTACACGTTTAGAACTGCTATACTACTTCAGCTGGCAAGTCAGGAATCTGTCGTCATATAATCCATCTTTTGTTCACATTCATTTCAGATGTATCCAGCAAAAAACAACCAGCCACTGATTTCTTGTAATGTTAGTATCTAGAATCAGTTTTTAACAGGTGGCAGTGGTTTAAAAGACACATCAATGCCAGAAAACAAGACTTTTGGTACTATGATAATACAGATATCAACTATCCAACTTGGTCAATACATTTCATTAACCAATCTAGAATATTATTTACAATTTTCAAAATTACTCCAAAAGTTTTAATTCATGCAGTACACGTGTGCAGTAAGCTTAGGTTATTCTCTCACAAAGATAGGTCTTGCTGCCACAAAAGTATGCTTAAAAGCAAAACTACCAACACCAGGAAAGGGGAGGTTTTCCCAGAACCTTGTGAGAACAAACAGGCAAGCAGGTAGGCATTCCTCTGAACCAAAGATTGATACCAGAGTTTGCCAAGACATTTTCATGTGTTGAGCAAATAACTGAGGCTGTGTCGTACTTCCTTTAGCCATGAACGCACAGGAATCAAACATCCAATACTTTCTTCAGTTTTGGCAGTGAAAAGACAGTAGTAGACTCTGTCTAGGTAGAATGTCCTCACTATAATATACACAAAAGTGTAGGGGGGGAACCCTTTCTTTAAACATAGAAGACATCTTGCACAGTGAAACATTTAGGATGGCTGAGTTCCTGTCAGTAATTGAGAAATGTCCGTAAGCCAAAATAGGAGATCAAAAAGGTTATTCCTGTTTTTTTCCCCTGTATTAAAGATTTTTGTCTCTCTTGTTATCATCTTGGTGCAGAGAACCAGACTGACAAATGAGACATAACATAGCTGAACTAATTAACCTCAGAATTTTCCTCCTGCCCTGCATGACAGGGACCAGAGACTCAGTCTAACCCTGAGTCTTCAATGTTTCAATGCACTGACGGATTTTGACAAAGTCCATTAATGTTCAGTTTCTGTATTATCTGCATTTCGAGCACAGATGACGGTGCCTCCACCAACAACTTAATTTTTGCCAACATAATCAAAGACTACCGCTGAAAGTTTGCCGAATGTCACCATTTCCAACAGTTTCCACTGAAATCTATTTGAGATTCTCATGAACAATGGAAAACTGCCATTATCCGAGGAAACAAAGCTACCCAGAAGTCGGCCTCATTCTGAGCGGTAGGGTGGGGAGTCATGTGCTGTACAAAGGGGAGCAACTCTGTACCTGCCAGGCCTGTTCTCCACCAATACATCATTTCCAACTATTCAGATTGTATCTAATGCTTAAGGATTCAACGATATATTTTTTCTGATGAAAAGCATAGCTACGCAGGCGCAACCATGGAAATTTGCAGATCTATGGAAAACTCACATCTGGTCCATAACACATGGCTTCTGGTTACCTAAAGAGTATTTTACCATCGCTAACACTAGGGGCAACTAATTTCAGTACTGTACCATCAAAGCATAACGAAACCTAACACTGCATAGAGGACTCCCCAACCAACTGAGCAGATCAAAACAGGTAACTTGTCCCCCCCCCCCAGGCATAAAAGCAAATACTCAAAACTAGAAATTAAAATACAACAAAAAAAAAAAAAAAAAGAAGAAAAAGATAGAAGGGTAAATGGCATGCAACTCACTCACTCACCTATTCCTGGAGAAACAACTCTCTCATAATGATACGGATTGACGCACACACTGTCTTGTTTCAGGTCGAACGCATACTGGCAGAACTTTGCATGCTTCAGTTCATTTTTGTGTAGATCAGGCCACCGCCAAATTCGCGCATATATGACATGCGGAAAACCTTTGCGACCCGCCACCTAAAAAAGGGTGGGGAGAGGGAGAGAGAAAGAAGAGAGAGAATCAAGCCCCGTTACTTGCTGTTACCTTGTTTGTTTGTATTTTTTTTTGAATTTTTATACAATGCAATGGCAACTGATGACTGTTTTCACGTAAAAAAAAAAAATTGTCGTCATCTGCCATAATAAAACCTCCAGAGTTTCTCCTCGAGGGCCATACACGTTCAGGATGCGAGAGCACCGCTGCTGGATGGCTGACAACGGCAGGCGGTGAGCTACAGCCACTGGAGCATTTTATTAAAACCGTCCAGAAATTCACCAAGATAATTTACTGTGCTACCGCTATGACTGTTCAGTCAAGTACCTCAGATCTCTCCTCCCCAATCCCCCCCAACCCTGTTGATTCCCCAGGCATCCTAGGCATAGCTGTCATCCAAACCATTTACAGTCAATTTCCATGAATATGAAAACCTGGAAGTTCTGACCCCCCCCCCATCCAAACAAAAACAACATCAAAGAGTTTTCTCTCGTGGAAAAAGACCTTAAAACCAACTAAAGTCAGGGCGTCGAGTCAAAATATAACAATATAACTGGATTTTGGAACCGGTTCAGAAAACCCAAACATGTCCTCTAAGTATAATATTCCATCGGGTATCCTCAATTTTTTGTTTGTTTGTTTGTTTGTAGCATGTATAATGTTGAAGTTATAACTGATTGCTAATCAAAGTTCTATCTTTCGTTACTAAAGCCTGGATTTATCCAATCTGCCCCATCATTGAGTACCTGCGTAATTCTGTAAGACTTCATTACGACAAATCAATAAGTGCAGGGAGGCGGTCCTTTATATACACAATTACTGCCATTCTAAAAGCTATGCACAAGAAACAAATTCAGATTAAAGCAAAACAAGAACATTAATGAGCAATAAGTTCTCTCTTAAAGGACATGGTGAAGAGACATTTTCATTTATATATATATATTTTTTTATTAATATGTATGAAGCGAAGTAAATATATTTCCACAAAACTCTTTATTAGTATAAATTACCATATGTGTTCACATGGATGTAAAATTATAATCACATATAAATCCTCAGCTTCATAGTACTTAGGGAAATGCATAAAATGAACAGGGTTCTACAAATATGAATATCCGTCACAAGATACTGACTTACATAATAGTTTGGGGTTTAGAAAAAAAAATTTATATAAACAAATGTAGGCCTTTTCATGAATAATCATCTGAAACACTGCATTTCATTGTCTTCCTGAGTTCATCAAAGGCAGCAGTTTTGTCCAGTTAATGGAAAGCTTATTTCTGCTTAATTAAGCAGGCATTGTAGAAGCCATATAACTCAGGAGATAAAAAGGAAAACGCCAAAAAGAATAGTTAACGCCATGAATGAAAGAGAGATGGATGGATGGATTGGAGAGAGGGAGAGATGGATGGATGGATTGGAGAGAGGGAGAGATGGATGGATGGATTGGAGAGAGGGAGAGATGGATGGATGGATTGGAGAGAGGGAGAGAGGATGAGATGGATGAATTGGAGAGAGGAGAGAGGATGAGATGGATGAATTGGAGAGAGGGAGAGAGGATGAGATGGAGGAATGGGAGAGAGGGAGAGAGGATGAGATGGATGAATTGGAGAGAGGGAGAGAGGATGAGATGGATGAATTGGAGAGAGGGAGAGAGGATGAGATGGATGAATTGGAGAGAGGGAGAGAGGATGAGATGGATGAATTGGAGAGAGGGAGAGAGGATGAGATGGATGAATTGGAGAGAGGGAGAGATGGATGGATGGATGTTGGAGAGAGGATGAGATGGATGGATGAATTGGAGAGAGGAGAGAGGATGAGATGGATGAATTTGAGAGAGGAGAGAGGATGAGATGGATGAATTGGAGAAGGGAGAGAGATGAGATGGATGGATGAATTGGAGAGAGGGAGAGAGGATGAGATGGATGGAGAGAGGATGAGATGGATGGATGAATTGGAGAGAGGGAGAGAGGATGAGATGGATGGAAGAGAGAATCAGTTGTAATTTCTGACAGACAATACAACAGGAAAACTCACCCTTGTTGGAGTCAAATGTTTGGATTCAATTTTTCTATTCACTACCAACTCCATTACTTAACAGAAATCAACAATCATTGAAGTGAAATCTGGAACTAGTAATTAAAAACAAAATCAAAACAACAAAAAAACAAGAGACTTCAGTAAAAGGGTCAAAGACTTACCTGCAGACGACCGTCCAGCGTGCGCTGAATGGTAACACACTTGGTTGGATGCGCCCCACTAGTCGTGATTGCGGTTATCAAGCTATCGAGTTCATCTCGCTTTTCTTTCAGCTTTTTCACGAGACTCTCAATGGCCCGTTTAGCAAAGCTCTCACTCTCGCCCCCCTGTCGGTGACACATCAGACTGTGAACGATGCTGAGACATGCATCTGCTGAAGTTGGTGCCTGACTAGTCATTGCAGTGTGCATTGCCTGAAGTTAATGATGGTGGACACCTGCCTCCCGACGTGTACCCTGAGATTGTACGGGGTGCTGAGCACCTAGAACCTCATCTAAATTGTTGCTGCTACCTGGGGGGGGGTTAAGCCTGGTCTATTTTCCAAAAATCTGAAAGGAAGAAATGGACTATTCAGGTCAACAAGTGGGCTGATGAGTAAGACACTTTCAAGAAAACAATATTTCATGTTTTCACATCATCATCATCATTTTAACTGTTATAAAACACTCTGGATTCCAGTCAAATGTCTTCCCACATCCCTATGCATTACATTTTAATATTGTTAAAAAATTATACTAATTAAGTTTATTTCTCAAAGTACTGACATAGGTGAAATCAGTAAATTAGACCAGTGTACCGTACATGTACAGACCTCAATGGCCCTATTGCAGATTTACCACAAGGGTGACAAAAAAGTCAACCCTTATTTTTTTTAAAAAAAAAAAAAAAACATAGATCAGATAAGTTTTGATCCAATAGGGATGGAAACTTCATTCTTGTGTCAGTTTTTGTTGTAATTGTTGCTTTGTTTTAGATGTGACCAGAGGCGGCAAGGAAGCCTGGACCGAGCCCAAGAACCAAAGGAAAACGAGTGCGGTAAAAAAAAATGTGTAATTGGGAACAGTTAGAAGCCAGGAGATGCGGAGAGTTGGAAATGGTCCGCGCAAACACTTCTTGCATGCTTTGAAGATGTGGAGTTGTGTTTGAGATGACGAGTTAATAGTGCAAGACCACTTGCTGAGATTGTAATCAGGATAAGCAGCAGCATTCAGATGACACAAGGATGCAGTTTCTTTTCGTATTGGAACAAGTTTTAAACTTTTTTTTTTTTTTAAAAAATTAAAAAAAAAAAAAACGGATTCAAAAACAGAAACGTTTGAATGGTTTGAACAAGCAACGTCCATTCAATTTTAACAGAATAAACCTTCGACATAAGATACACAATAATAAAACCCCCCCAATAAATCTGTAATTATGATGCACACAACACAAATACAGTATTAGAAATGATTGTGGAAAACTGCAGAAAAAATGGGTACAAAAACGCAAACAACACGAGAGAATAACAGCTCGTGTGCCAAAATGAAATGCTTCATAGTACAGACAAGCGCTGTGATTGGCTGTCGGGCAACCAATCAGAAAGCCCCACACCTGCAGAAGATCTAGGCAACCAGACATACAGGCTGAAATGGGCAGCAGAAATGGAAGAGTGGAATGACCAAACCTGGAAGAAGGTGCTCTTTACTGAATCCAAGGATAAACTGTTTGGCAATAATCAATGGCAATTTGTTTAAAGGCGGATCAATGCAAGTACTGGGGTGGGTGGTGCATATCAGTCCAGGGTGTTGGAGATTCACATAGAATCGAAAATATTCTAGTTGCCCACAAGTACAGGCAGGTTATTTCCTCAGGAAAACATCTCATTGGGTACAAATTTATTTGCCAGCATGACAATCACCCTAACATACATACAGCCAGTGTGGTGAAAAGCTATCTGGAATGTAAGGAGGCTGATGTAACACTCACAAAGATGGCCTGGTCTACACAAAGTCCTGATATGGACACTGTTGAGGCTATATGGGGTTATGTGGTTACTGAGAAAGTCAAACACTAACCAAACACCTTGGATGAATCATGGAAAGTGCTACCGGATATTTAGAAAAACATTCCACAGTCATACTTTTATAACCTGCATGGGAGCATGAGAACAAGGTTCCATGCTCTATATAAAGCAAAGGGCTCACATACCAAATACTAATGCACTGTATAACATATTTGTTTGTTTTTTTTGTATATTTACTGTAATAATGCATTGGGCATGTATTATGTACATCTCTTAGTTGCAATTGCTCATTAAGAAAAAAAGAATTAATGGAATAAATGTACTGGAGACATTTAAATGGAACCTGGCTGGATGCCATCACGGCTATGCTATTTCAGTCAGGCTTAATTTGAAAGTCCCTAGTATTTTGTTCATTTAATGGTAGTTTTAAATTGTGACAAACAAAAAAAAAAATCAATAACTTGCAATGTGTAGTTGATAGAACACCTGGCCAGTATCCTCAGCTTCCAAACAAAGATATAACACCGAATCCGTGGAAATACTGTTAGAAAAGCCAGATATTTCCCACCTGATGAGAGGTGGGCGTGGATGCGGGTGTGTACACTGTAGTTTTACTGATCTCAGCTGCTGTAAGAGACCAATATTTAACTAAATTAGGAAAGATCCATCAGAAACTGGAACCTGATCCTTAAATGAGACAAAAAAAGAGATTCAATTGCATATAAGTCCAAAAATAGATGCATTATTTGTGTGGTGTGTTGTGTGTGTGTGTTTTGTATCTGTCATGAATGCAGGTGTTCCTTTATCAAATGGAACATTCTACTGAAAATGAGCATTAACCGCTCAAAGTATTCTGGCAATTTTGTTTCTGAATCCGCTAGGTGGTTGGTTACCTTTGTTTCCTGCCAAGTTATTTCTTACATAACATACACAAATAAATTGTTTATATTTTATATATATAGGATACACCTTCTGTAAGTCCACAATTATTATGACTGTGTGTCACACTTGTCCACATTCCTTTCCAACATACGCTACGTGCACATAGCTATGTAAGGTTCATATTGTTGTTTAGTCCACAATAATGGCCACCAACGAATGTGTGTGTGCATATACATACATACAGGCACACAACTGGAACCACTAAGAAGAATTATGCAATCTAAAACCATCCATCCCAAAAAATGACAACACATACATGCTCCATCTTAATTTGTATAGAAAAAGGAAAAAAAAAAAAAAGCCAACGGAGATTTTCTAAACCAATGGCTAAAATATCTATAACACCTACATATATTTTACATTTCCACACCTGTATCTAATCATTAACTTTTTTTTTTTTTTTTTCCATTTTAATTTCTTAATTTCTGCTAAATTTCCACATCAACAAACTGTGGAACTTCAAAATTATGATGCAGTCCGATATTACTCCTTTGCTTCTCAATGATCAACTGTTCATGTCTTTTCATGATTTTATAAGTTATTGGATGTCTTGATGCGATAGAAACCGGAAATTACAAGACCAATCTACAGCATCATCAACTTGAGGTGGACAGTTTGAAGCCATTATCAAACGTCAAATTAATGGGAGTACTGACTGAATCTGACCACTGCGGCAGAATTAATAGATGGAAACCAAGGCTAGAGGCACTTAGCTCTATGGACAACAAACGGGCTTTCCAGAAAAATTACTTATGTCCAGCAATTTTAGTAGCAGAAGTCTGCATCCACAGGTAAGGAAGTAACTCACTTCTGTGGACAGTGGATATTACTTTCAAGTCACTTGCTGGCCGGAAACCTTAAGGCTCAACCGGTTGCAAGATCAAAGGCCCCAAAAATGCATCAAAAGAACTCCTGGCAGTAAGCAGAAAGGCCAGTAATTTGCGTGGTGTTTTATTGGGATTGCAGTATGTCAGATCAGCTTCTGTGATATTTAATGATCTGCTAAGTGAATTCCTTTTCGTTTCTTTAACGCCAACAATGCAGCATTAATGAATGAGATATGAAAAATAAATCAAAGCATCCAATATCTCTGTACAGCCCAAAAATGACCACTAAAGAATGTCTCGATTACCACAAAACTACAAACAACAACAACAACAAAAAAGAGTCCAGCCTTTGGTTCCAGAAAACCGTCTAATCAGAACTGGAGTAGGAGAGCGGGAGTTAATTCAAACTGCATGGGCACTGCTGACTTACGTGCTCTGAACGTCTAACAACAACGATAATAAAAAAACGCTGAAGCATATATGTTATTGAAGGTTCATAAGTTAATTTCTGAATTATAAAGACACAGACGTCAAAACAAAGTTATTGGCAAAAGTTAGTATGAAGTTAGTTTTTTTTTTTTTAAATCTAATATTGCCTGATGTTTCTTTTGAAACCTGGGGAAAGACTTGGAAATGCAGAGAGAGAGAGAGAATTATCAAATATATGACAACGAGAGCAATAATTATCCATAATAATCTTTCCTGCACTCCACAGTTTCAAAACATATCTATGGAAGAACATTTTTTAACAATGAGATTGTACACAGATTATTTCTAGCATTCTAAATAATAATAATAATAATAATAGTGGTCACCCACTCATAACCAAAAGATGGCTGTTCATAAATTAGCAGCAAGTTTACAGTGTAGGACCCACTACTTGCGCAGCAACTGAACTTTTAGGTAGCAACGAGCGCAGCCTGTATCGAGGAACATCCGAGAAGGCTGGACAACCATCCGCACTTTTAGAGAGACTGGGGCCCAAAACCAGCAGTTTGGTCAGCCACATCAGCCAGTCATAACATTCTAAATAACAGTACACCCCTTCACACCCCACCCCTTTCAACCAACCAAACAAAACAAAAAGGGGGGGGGATTCATTTTGGTAAAGATATAATAATATGTGGCAATGTCCACAAGGACAACCCAAACCGGTAGAGTTAATTTAAAGAGAACTAAATAAACCAGACACTGAAATATTTTGGTTTCTAAGATACTGATTTTATTCTCTCATTTCAACATTACCATTTATCTTCATTCTAATTTTTCTTAAACATCTGGAATCGATATTTCATCTAACCTTTTCACCATACACAGGCATGCACACACAAGAAGGTACAGAAATTCTGAATTAATCGCAGCGGGTCAAGAGTAATTGACTTTTTAAAGAGAATTACTTAGCCCCAGTTATTACGAGAAGGCAGAAAGCCCACTGTGACTTGTGCTAGCCCTCCAAGAGGAAGAAAAACAAAAAGATGCTTTATCAATTCATTTCTAAAATTGGTGTGTACTGTCGCTATTGACAGGCAAGAACCTTTCTTTAATATTTGTAAAGAAAAAAGAAATTTTTTTTTAAAAATAGTTTGACAAGTTATTAAAAATCCTACACACAGCCCGCTGATGTCTCTAAATGTGTTTACTGAAAGTTAATTCTGAGCAAAGATACTTTGTTAAGCGCCGCAACTTATGCAGAATTATAAAGCCAACCATCCATGCCTCCACGTCAGTTTTTTACCTTCTGCCACCCATCACAGTCTAGAAGCCCTAGTTAGTATTCATGCTGAACTGGCCAGCCAACACAATTGTTTGTTGTTACAAAGGGTTACTATTTTAAAGAAGAAAGCACTGCGCATCATAGCCCCTGAGTGCTTGTCATAAACAGATTTCAATTACCTTATAGCAACAATTACTTGGTCCAACTGTAATCACTTCTCTCTAATTACCAAAAACTTGGAAATCACCACAAATTTTAAAAAAAAAAACCCCGGCAAACTATCGGTATATTTTTTTATTTATTTTCTTTCGCTGTAATTTAGAAGAATGTGATGCTTAGCTAAAGCCTCACCATTAATTTTTCTCTCTTCTGGAAATGAAAGAGTCCTTATACCCGATTACAGCTCAAGTATTAAAAAATTACAGAAATATTTAGAAGGGCACTAGACATGTACGTAGACCATGTTTATGTCATTATGCCAGAAGAAATACATCTGCAGTTCAGACTAAACTGGGTAATCAACTTATAAACCGGTGAAAAACTATCTAAAAGTAATTATAAATCACCAGTTTTTGGTAATCATTAATACAAAAGTCTACTGCAATGAACACATTATCTGCCAGTTTTGGTAGCTTAAAATGAACAATCAGCTCTTATTGGGGGGATTTTAATTTTTTTTTTTTAAAATCAACAACTTTGAAACGCGCACACACGCACACACACACACACACACACACACACACACACACTTACACAGAGTTAAAAATGACACGTTTAAAATAATAATTAAAAAAGGGAACAGTCTTACCAAACACAGCAACGAGGGAAAGGTCCCAGAAGTCTTCCTATGCCAAAGCACTGATATTCAAACAGCGTTTCTGCTACACGAGAACTAGGAGAGCAGATAGAATTCAGAACACCGCGCACCTGCTTGGAATAGAGACACGGGATGTTAAAAGTACAGCACATCTACTGTCCACTGGGTCCCAGCCCTTCGTTAATCATCAACGATATTTCAAACTGGACACCAAGCGGATCACTCGCGCTGCTCGTGAACACTCTAAAAGCGGGCCCACCAGTGAGGAAACACTTCAGCTGGTTCACAACAAACCCCACGCCTGGGAAACAACGTCAGTAGAGCTTCTTCAGATAGGTCAAGATTCATTACTATTTTTGGAGGCTGATTTCTGAAGGTAACGACACCAGTTATTGATCGGATGACCAAGCCAGTATGTACAAATGGTAACTTCAATAGTGCCATCACTCGAATATGTCCTTCCCCCGACCAAATTTCATCAGTCAATACTCATTTGTGGAAGTCTCACAGTCCATTAGCCCATCAAACAGCCCACAAAGGAACACGGATTAGGCACAGAAAACTGTCCAAAGACTTCCACAAATAGCCTGCAGATCTCATGGACTAATGAGACCGTCTTTGGAATTAACTACCTACCTTTCCAAATTAAGCCTGGCATGGATAAACAGCATAGTATTTCTGTAAAATAAACCCATTGTTCGAGACTGGCTTTCTGTTTTGGATCAACAAGAAATTACTGCCGGATGTGATTGGCTAACATCAATAGGAAAACAACAATATGGGACCGACAATGGCAGTAAAGCCAAACATTATAGAATGGAATGAGAAAACTCTGGGAGTTGGCAAAGTTGGTGGTATAATTACAAATATTCTCAAAAAAAAAAAATAATATCAGAATGGCAAATTAACCTACAAGCTTTAAAATTTCAAAAGGTGTGACAAGGTGAACAAGTTGCAATAGTTATTTTCATACTAAATTTGCCTCCAGCTAAAATAAATTAACATTTTTTAACAATATAAAGATCCCCCCCCACAACCTGATCCTTTATTCCACATTCCATTCAGGGGAAAGAATCTCAAACTATGAAAGGGTTTCTTCTTTTTTTTGCTTTGTTTTGTTTTTAAATCTTTCAAGAAAGAAAGAAGACATCTCTGAAGTTTCGAAATTCCAACTCTTGCAGTTTAAAAAATAAAATAAAATTTGCAGAAGCTTGCCTTTATGTTGAAGAGCCACCAAACAGATTTGTAATTTGAGAATAACCTAAAGGCCCCTGTAAAGAATACAGGTCCCAGAGTAGCTGAAAATTTAAATGATAAAACACTTTGCATGTGAAAGCAAAAGCCAGTCATACTGCTACAAAACTTGAACACGAAATACAAAAATACATGGAAGTTTATCACACACACACACACACAGAGAGAGAGAATCTATAGTTAAGAGGTAAATTAAGAATCCAAAGTCGCTATATGAGAATATTTAATTATGTTCTGTACGCATTTCATAATTTGTATTAGTGCAAATTCAAGTCTCCAGTTCTAGAAACCTGGTTGGAGAACGACAACAACAAAGAAAAACAAATTAATCCCCTTGATAACACGCTGATGGCAATTTTCCGTTCTTACTTGCAGTTTTCTGTATCTGAAAGAGTTAATAATATTGTTTAAATGAAGAATTTCTAAACAGACTCTAAAAGTTTATTTTAAAATGTGTTGTTGTCCCTTTTTTTTTTTTAACATAAACACTCGCATACTAGCTGACCAGCCTTTTGCCCAAATAATAGCAATGGCACAACATGACATTCAATCCACAAGTGATGGATGGCCTCCAGTTATTAATATTCTATGCAGAGTGAAGTAGGCCCCTAGGGCATTGTGATGACAGAGGCACCTTCCAAGCTTATCCCACAGATGCTCAATTAGATTGAGATCTAGGGATTGTGCAGGCCATGGAAAATCTGACACCTCCATGTTCCTCAATCCATGATCGCACAATGTGGACACAATGGACGAAAGTGCTGTTGTCTTGAAGAGAAGCCATTCCTTATCAGGGTACACGTCCAAAGCAGCCAAGAGGCCCAGCATGACACGCTCCCAACACCACATGAAGCCTCCTTTATTGTTGATAAGCGAGACCAGCGGTTTACACGATGGTCTCCTATTGCCATAATCCATTCGCTGCAACCATCTTTGCACGGTGCGGCTAGAGATGGATGTGGGTTGCCCTGCAATGGATGTCTCTGCCATTTGGCGTCTACTGTTTGAGGACAATCTCTTCCAATTTTTTTTCTCTGCCTAGAAAACTCTCTCTACCTGATCTTGATAAAACTTCAGGGAGCCACCAACTTCTATGCGTTGATAAAAGCTATGTAACAAAAACTCCACACATGCAACGATAAACCCCAACTCCAAGGGGTCAACGGAGAAGCAGTAGAATGCCTTTCATTAAGAGCCCAAATTTGCAAAACTACAACAGGAACTATGCCACGTGATGGCTAATTTTGTGAAAATGGCCATCCAGCACTATTTGTCATAAAGACAGAGTTCACCAAATCAGCAAAAATTACAGGTAATTCTGAATGTCCGGCTCAGACATCCATAGGACTACTATAACATTAAGAAAATATAGCACAAGACTCTTTATGCACCATCTTCTGCAACTGTGGTAAGAAATACATTAGGACTTCCAGGGAAATGAAATGGTCATCATCATGAATCTTAAAATGGAGTGATGCTATTACTATTAATTACACTCGCGGTAAAAAAACAATAAAATATCAGCTAAAGTCAACATCAGAACATCATGCAAGGTCATGTGACTACCATCCACGCCACACAGACAGAGTGCCCATGCGCGGAGTGAAAGTAACATGATTACAAACGTAAAGCTCTGACTGATATGAACAGCCAAACCGAAGTGCCAAACTTAATAATAATTCATACCGTCAGGAGTCAGGAGAGATAAATTATATCAAGTTTTAGAAAGCTACATACCTAATTTTTTTTTTTTAAAAAACCCCTGTTAAAATTCTTTATGCTCTGGTTAACTCTAATTTTTATTGACAACAATGATGGGTTTTGTTATTTTTGTCATTTTGTTATTACTCATCTTTAACCTGAATATTAATTAAAGGTAAGGATGATTTTATATCGTGTTAACAATGCACAGTGTGCCAGACTGTCTGATGTTAATTCCTTATTAGTGTTTACACTCCAGATGGTCTATAAGGAAGTTTAAAAAAATTAATTCACACTCTGCAATCCCCTTCCCTATACTGAGTGACAATTTAGAGCATAGCTGACACCAACAGTATAATCTTAACAAGCCTAACGTGCTGATTAGTAATAGATCAATAGTCAATTTTAAGGGCAGAGACAAAAAAAAAAAAACTTAAAAAAGAAAAAAAAAAAAAGAAATGCTAGCAATTAAAAGAATTATTGGCAAAGCAATTAAGACCATTTTCACTTTGTCGGTATTATTTGCGTGGTATAGCAGGAAATATATCACTACCGCATTATTTTAAAGTTAAATACTTTTAAAATATAAAAGCCAGCAATACTACGTTTATTGGAAAATGTTCGCAGTTTTAAGTTCATAACCTATGCAATTTTTTTAAAAAAAAAAAATCATTATTACCACCCAACAACTGGAATATATTCTAGCAAACAGCATTAATGCAAGAATAATCTACACTCATGAAGTACAATGTGTGTATTCCAAAATAACAAATATTTAGAAAATACATATGTGCATGACAGTGTGAAAGAGAATAAATAGCCAGTCAGTCTTCTTTAAATCTAACACTAATTTGGTATGCCACGATTAGAGCCATAAAATACAGACAAGCTATGGATTTCAAGGATTGTCGCAGGAAGATATCTAGTGGGCGGAAAAAATTACCAATTTCCATGTAGTTGATATTTCATAGTGCCATCCTTTTGATGCAAATAAATGAACAGAAAAGGACATTTCATGGTAGGATGCCATGAAGTCAAGCAGCAAGTGAATTTGACAACCCCGGACCTAGAATCTCTTTTCAATTACTGTCTGATATGCAACTTTCACCAATGGTGGTCAGCCAACTTTTAATTTATTTTATCTACCTCAAATTAGCGATTTTATTTCTCCACAATGTATTGTACTCTACCTAATCTGACCTTTTTTTTTTTTTTAAATGTTTACCTTCACATGCTATGCAGGATGAAAATTTGTTCATTCAAAAAAGGCAAGCTGGAAGATATTTCCAATGATCAAATCCCAGTACTTACAGTAATTCAAAAAAGTATTCCACAACTTCAGGATATAACCGGCATCCAATCGAAGCCAGTTGCTGAAGTTACATATCTGTAAGGTGTGCATCCGTCACCTGATGTTTTCAAGCATAATAAATACAACAGAAAAAGAAGTGTATTGTTTATTGGGAAATGAAAATTGCTACCAAATAAATATTCAACCGATTGTTTAAACTTGCAAAATACTGAGACCTACATTCATATAATCACACTTTCGGCATTAATATTTAGTACAGCCTTAATAATAACTTTCGAGCATGGCTCAGAGGAAAACCAAACTGACACATTGTCATCATTCCATTCTTCGATAATGTTAATATATTCAAACTGAGTCAATGATGTAGGTTCTCTTTGATTCACATCTTCCTAGCTATCTATTCATCTGATTCTGGCATCTTCGCTCTCTCTCTCTCTCTGTTTTGAGGCCTGCTTCAGATAATTCATCTCAAGTGTTTCCTTGCTGCTGACTTTTTTCCTTTTCATTTCTTTTTCAGTACATCCTTGTAGATTTCTCTGTCCACAATTACTTTTATCATTTTCAGTTCTTTTTTGAATCCCAGAAAACATCCTTCTAATTACCACTCTTAAAAATGGGCATTGCTCACTTCAGGGTAAGTAAGAGCCAATTTGTGCCATTTAATACAATTTTATCCTTTAATAAAACTTTATTGCAGAATTTTGAAAGCTTCCACACATGCTACTTTAAAAGAAAAGCAATAGCTATTTTGCTTTTCTCACTCATGCATAGCTGCTTTCTGAATGCTCTTTCTTATAATCTACTCTCGTGCAGTCCATTTCATTCTAAGAGCTAATAATGGTTTCTCCTACAGCTTTTGGCAAACTGTGTAGTCAATCTTCTTCTGCCTTCCATCGCCGTTCTCTCTTTGTTTGTTCTCTCACAAACCACCATTTTTAGGCTTACTAATTACGCTCTTAGTTGATCTGAACTCCTAACGATGGTTGTAGATAGCTGATTTGCATAACTGCAATGTTGTACTAATTCTTCTCTCAAAGACATCCTTTGATCAGAGCTGTTTATTACCTGTTCTCTCCGATCATTTCTATGCTCCTTGGTTTTTTATGGTGAACAGTAAATAAAACCACCCTGCAAATAATTCTTTCACAACTCTTACACAAAAACAAATAAATGCAGGCAAAAGTTATCATCAAAGTAAACCTGATACTTGTATTTTTTTTGGAATCCCATTCAAATTTAAATATCTTAAATATTTGGCAGCAACTTTCATCCTGCAGTAAGCATCCAATTTGCACGAGGATCCCCACAACTCTTCTTCTCCTATTGTATTTCTTACACATGGATGACATTGCTTCACATGCTTGCAAAACGTTTTTGGCAAACAGCTTTGTCAAAAGAATTTGGCAGTTGCATAAACATGACGACACACACTGGATAGCAATAAATCAATCAACTGCCCAGTTGAGAACCAGACTTAAAAAACACAAAACCCTAAGTTATGCCCGGAAAACATACTAATGAAACAGTACACAAATGCAAACATTTTTATATGGCAGACTCAGGGGCAGATCTGAAAACTCCAAATGTTTCTGGGAAACCCACCAAACTGTCCCCTCTCCATTATTTTGATCCCATAAACTCCCTTGCAAATCTTTAGTGTTCAGTCACATTTTATTTAGGGTTCTCTGGAGGCAATAGATAGGATAAGAGAAGAGGATTTTGTTTTCACTATAATGGAACTGGGGATCTTATATAACCTCCTGATTAATAGGTCAGCTCCCTGACACCCAAGAAAGAATAGGTCTTTGTTTTGACTAAAATATCCAGATGTTGGGGCTTTAGGAACCTTATGCAATATCTGATCAATAGATCAGCTCACTAACATCTCTAAGTTTGCTTTTCTTTTTTTCTCTTTCTTAATAAAAAAAAGGGAGGATTTAGTTAAAAAATTTATTCCATAGTAGACAAATTTAGTAATTAGTTTCCTAATTTCCACCAGCTTTAGTGTTCCACTAACATCATCTGTCATCTCATAAGGCATCTTCATTTATGTCCTATAGCTATTTGCGATGCAAGAGAGATCATTTTCATTAAAAAACAAGTCATTTTATCTTGCATGGAGTCATGAACACAGTCAGCCCCACCCTCAATGTATCCCAACCATGGTGCTATTGAGATTCCACAGGTACACTATATTCTCTGCATTAGGGAACCACCATCCTTCAGACAGGAGATAAGTCTATATACAGGACTAATGTAAACAAATAGTGAAGATGAGTCCAGCGGCATCACAAGCAACTAGCCTAGGGGGAAATGTCGAAAAGAGGAAGCTTTTGGTGAAATCTAAGGAAATAATTTAAAAGGGCAAAGGCACCTTTTATTTATCTTATCTCCATGGTAACTGAGGTGGACCTTCATAAAAACCAAAGTCCATAGTTTGAGGGTGGTAAGCTCATTCCCCCCTTACCTGTTCCCATGAGTCTGATATAAAAGAAATCTACTTGATTTCTAAGCTGAACGCTTTCAGCATCAGTAGCATCACCCATCAATACTGAAGAAAATCATCATACTCTCCTGATTTTATGTAGAAAGGTTAATCTTGCTTATTTTGAATCTTTGGCAACACTGGTGAGTTGATGAATCAAGAGTATGAGGAAGAAAAGACAACCAACAGAAGTGTGTTCTTAAAGATTCTCCAAAATATCAGGTTTCTTACATGCCAAGGTCTGCTGCTGAGAGGTAGTGATAAGGATGCTGACTGCAATTCTATCTAGCTCTTGTACCTTCAGGGAGTAGATAATTCTCAGGCTGAAGCGTGGATAAACCAAAAGACCAAAAAGCACATATCTCATAATATTCAGAATGAATGCCTGCAGATAATGGCAATGCAAATCCTCCGAGAAATAAACTAAAATACCTGTGAAAGCACTTGTTTCAGCATTGTGGAAGACGAATGCACCGACATCGCAAACCAAGAGCAATTCACCATCTACATTGTGTGGGTGGGCAAAGATCTTCAAGATCCATGAGGACTTCAATGACCTCTACAAAATGAAAGACACTGATACAGATCACCTGATCCACACCATCAAGGATGCTCTTTTACAGATGAGAGTAAAGTTATCTGATTGTCAAAGCCAGTGCTATGACGGGGGGGCTTCTAAAGAGGAAGTAGAAATGTCATGGCCAAACAAATCATTGCAAAGGTGCACGCTGTCTTCATGCCATTGTGCACATGCATTGGATGTTGTTGTTTAGTAATGCTATCAGGCAGTCAAAAGTTTTGCGCAAAGCCTCAGGAACTGCTTTTGAAAAAAAACAAACAAATTGGTCAAGTTCTTCCCCAAGAGGCGTGCTGCCTTGGACTGGATCAAGGAAAAAAAAAATTCTCTAAAAAACTCTGGTGGTGGTGGTGGTATAAGGTTTTGCTCTACTAGGTGGATGGTCCATAGCAATTCTGTTAACAACATTCTTGAGAACTATAATGTCCTGAAGCATGTCTGTAAAGAGAGCCTACAGATGAGGTTGAAGGCGGATGTTAAGTGAAGGATAATAGAAGTTTGCTGATGTCGCGATGCAGCCTGTGGCTTGTACTACAGCTTCACGAATGGATCCTGAAAATCACCGATAATCTGAGTAATACTCTCCAGAAGCCAATTCCTATCTGTCGTAGAAGCTTATGATATCCCAATGCTGACCATCGACATCTTGAAAGACACGAGAACAAATGAAAAATTCAGCCTCCTCTTTGAACTAGTGGGGCATTATCGTCACCACACTAACATACAGAAATTTTCACTTCCAGGGAAGAGAAAGGCACCAAAGCAGTTTGAAGTCTATTATGTAGATGGCTACCATAACCCTACCACCCAGCAACAGTACTTCGCCACAAAAGTGGCCATCTCCTACTACCAAGACCACTTTAATCAATCTGGGTATGGTATCTATTGAAATCTAAAGTACTGCTTCCAAAAGCATCAAATGAAGAGGATTATTCTGCTGAGCCATGAGGAAGGTCATTGGTTTCCATGGGAAGATCATCAACAAAAGCAAGTTTTCCTTTGAAGACCTACAAGCTGTATTTTGTTACTTGCCTGATCCTGGTTATGCCTACAGCAAGCAAGCAATCCTTTTCAGTAACAAGGAAACTTAGAGAGTTACTTACAAATTACCATGGAGCAACCATGGCACCCAGTAAATACAGTATGCTTGATAGGCTGGACCTCATTGCTACGGCCAATGAATTTATCTGTAGTAGTAAACAGAGACTCTGTATTTTGGAACTTCTGATGACTTTTCTCTCTTCCACACAAATGATATCTCAAATATCAATTCCTTTGGCATGTACAATTAAATGCATTTGGTTTATGCTTTACATGCATATTCTGTTCCTCTTCAGCTCTACTGTAAAATAAAATATTGTATTTTTTTTTTTTTTTGTCTCAGAGCTTTCCCCACACACACACTCTCTCTCTCTTTTTTTCTCACTTCTCACCGAGAAAGTTGAGTACTGCAAATGTGGATATCATAGGTAGGAAAAGAACCAGTATATTCTTATTACAAAAATGTTACTTGGAAACTGATGGTCCCCCCCCACTTCCCCCTTTGAAAAGTTTTCCATGTCTCCTTTTAAAAGCCTCCCTTCCCACCGCCTCCAACTGATTTTTCAAACCAATGGCCGCCCCTGCAGAAGTTCAAACAGTGACAAATTTGAGAATTGTGCTGGCCAAACCAAGTTTAGAAGAACATCTGCTTATTCTTTACACTCCACATACTGTCCCCATAATTTAGATGAATGCTTAAAGGTCATTATACTGAACCCTTTGCCTATAAGTTGAATGCCAAAAGATAATGAATGCCCTTGTAAACTTGTGGTAATCCTTGCACACAGTTCCATTAATTTTGCTGAAATCGCCAACTTGGTTAGCTGCAAAGCATTGCCAATCCATTATGTTACAGCCCCCTAATTTTCACTCTAGCAGTAAAACACTATTTAGCATTACCATAACTTGTCAGCAAATGCGTACAGTGTCAACCAAAACAGGCCCAACTTTGATTCATCGATTCATAACACTTTGTCCTCAGACAGTCAAAACATAATTTTGCACACTAAAGTTCTTCCTTTCTCTTTTTATCAGCAGCATTAAGTAGCAGTTTGTTTTCTTTTTTTCTTTCACAGCATCGAACCCATTTAGACCAGCAATTCTTAAGATGCCTTTTCACAGTCATAGGGGAAACAACTGGCTTTCCTTTTGGAGACTTTCAGCTATAGTATAATTTCAAGGTTGGGGGAGCTGAAAGTAGTGTCCTGCTTGTCTGATATCCTAATGAGTTTTTCTCCAGCTAGAGTTGTTACTGCCATATGTCTTACTTGCTGAGCATGACACTCGGTGAGAAGACGACAGATTCTACAACCTGTACGGTTTTCTTAGTAAATCCGAATACAATTTACAACCCATTTATCAGCACTAAAAAAGGGTTAATCAGTAATCCTGCATACGTTTTAAGCTTTTTTGTTGTTGTTGTTTTGTTGTTGTTATCCATTTAACTGAATAGTTTTCGGAAGCTTATAAAATGTCCCCTTGCCGGTGACACAAGACAAACGGTACATCAACATAAACTTGTGGTCCTTTTAGAAATAAATCTTGCTTTATTTTGATATACTCAGTTTATACTGGCTGCGCAGGAGTATTTTGTATTAGTCATCTTATGGAAAAGACTGTGGAAGTTTAGACAGCAAAAGCTGCGAGTTTATGAGAGAACAGGAGAATCCGTGTTGAAATTTCCCGTTTCTTTTCTCTTTCTTTTTAATTAGTGATCGAGCAAACGGACAAGCAAACAAAAATTCCATTAAAATCAGCATCAGAAACACACGAGAATGTAACCGAGAGAGAGAGAGAACTTAAATAAATTCACCAGCTTTGTTAGAGAATTACTGTTTGACGATGAGTATTTTTTGTTACATGTAAAGAGAGCCAGAACTCCTGCTTGACGACAAGATTAATATTCAAAACTTTGACAGAACTATTCAAGAACGAGCAAATGTAATATGGCAGAGGGTACTCCCAATTGTGGATTTCATGGAAGATTTCCTTCAGCATTCAGCAAAGCAATTCAAGACCAGATGAAATAACAGGCAAAACTGCTTTTGTGAAAACCAAAGGAAAGAAAAAAATATTCAAAGTATACACAAACTAATTATAACCGTTACTCTCTAAGTTATTTTCACTGACTAGGTCAACTAAGCCAATCCAACACTGGGCTTTAGCTTATCGACTGAAAATATCAAGCTTACCTAGGTGATTATTCTTGCTGAAGGATGTATGATCACACAGGGAAATTGCTTTTATAAACAAGTATCTGAACACTGGCAGTAAGAAAACTATCCACGACCGTTTTTATGGCTTGTAAGGTGTTGTCAAGACAAGTTTAAAGCATGAATGAGCTTTGATCAAGAAACAATTTCCTAAACATAAACTAGACGTTTTTTGACAATATTCCAATAAGGAGAGAACAACATCTCCCAACAGAATAGAAGCAGAATGAGTCTATCCCCACCTCACAAACTCTGAACAGTCTTCACCTGTTTGTGCCAATGATAGCTGACCTGGGGAATGATTGATTAATTCTAACCTACTGAAGGAACATTCATGAAACATGTCTGTATGACACTGAAGAAAGTACTAAACTTGCTGATATTTTTTTTTTTTTTTTAAAAAAGAAGACTAAAATCAATAAATTACTTTGCTGGTACTATTAGGCAACATTTTGATTTGACTGGACAGGATTTTCTTCAATAATTAAATAAATATTCATTTAAAAAAAAATAATATCTGCAAAACGAACTCTTATAAAAATAAAATTTAATCTATCTATAATATAATCTCAAAAATATTTCAGTTTTTTTTCCCCAAGATGCACTTTGGGCAGCAATTATAAAAATAAAACTAAGATGTGCTTAGTATTCTGAAGATCAAATTCTAATAGACATTTCTGCTAGAAACCACCTCTCTAAAAGGCAGGTATGGCCTACATCAATACATGGTTCATGTTTTGAATTTTCTTCCTATTTATAGCTTTGATGCTTAAAAATCTATCCGTAATTTCAAAAAACAAAAAAAAAAAGAGTTGCAGAAACTGATAATGGATAGTGAATACAGTACAGCTCAACAAAATTCAAATAGTTGTTTTGTTAAAGCTAGTCTTGCCATGATAGATATTTACAAGTTGTACAGGGTTGCTTCTGTTATAGACATTTTCCATCATGCAACATGAGAACAGCTGACCTAATCTCAAAAGTTCAACTCTGCATTCATCGAAAACATGTGCCTCATTAAATCATACTAAGGTCTATTGTGAATTGTCACTGCTGGCTTTTGTAATGTTTGAAAAAAGAAAAATATACCTTATGTCGCCCCTGATGATGCTTTTAATAGGGCATTACAACTTATATCGATGACCCAGTAATAATTTTGCTAGACTGGACACTATCATTTTTTTTCTTTCCTGTTGTATTTCTTCTTCATCCTTAGACTCCTTTGTTAACTCTCTTAACTTCACTTGTCTTCGAACAAAATTAGTGATGATGAAGCTGAGCTTTTACTGCCACTTTTCACCATATACCCTGTGCTATAAGAGTGAATTAAAATCTACCACAGCTTCTGCTATCATCTTAAAATTCCTTTTCCAAGTTCAAGGTTCCATTGTTTCAGTTTTAAATGTCCTGTTATAGACATTAATGTGCTGCAGTAACAAAACATGTATCAGTACAAGAACTGCGTGAATTATCACGTCAATCTCATTTACATGAAAAATTTCAATTTATTTATAAACTGAAAAGCTAATGTTAGATATTAAAAAACCTCAGTGAAAATGATAGATGTCTAGTTATTTTGCTTGACTGAATCAAATTTAAACATTATTTTCCTGTACTGTGAATACCTATCCTTGGTAGTCTCATATAATAGCTTAGATTAATTCAATCAGGGACAAGAAAAATACTATAATTCATTAACAAAAGAGCATCCTAGTTACTTATCAATTCTATAAATGCTGCTATACCAGACGAGGTCAATCCTTTATAAACTATATTTAGAGAAACTTGCTCAAGACCTCCCTTGGATAGTGAGCCATCTAGCAGGTGTTGTAGCTAATATATTATTAGATTGTATGCACCTAGTAGTTACATTTGTATAGTTCTATGATAATTAAACTAAAATCAAAATTTCAAACTAGGTTTCTAATTGGAAGTACTGATGAACAACCATTTTTTGGTGCACCGCCTCTTGGTGCCATAGCCAGTGAAATCGGTTATTACAATCTGATTTAATGGCTGGATGGCCAGTCTACTGCATGGTTTTGCCACCAGAAAGGACACAAGCATACCCAGAGAAGAATCATTCAAGAGTTCTTTCTGCCAAAAGCACCCACCAACTTCAATTTCAAGCAGTTTTAATTACTCACAGCTTACTACATGCAGCCTTTCTCCATAAACACACGTGGTTACATGTTTATTGCTTTTTAGAAAGAGAACAATGTTGTTCTTTCCCCGTCGGTCTTTAGAGGTAAGGAAAGATGAAAGCTTTTTCTTTTACGTTCCTGAAACCAGAGAAAGATAACTAGCAGACCCATATTCTTTTGACTGTGCAATTCTTTTTTTAAAAATTAAACCACAGGTTTTATCAAACCCTTGATGGTAATATTATAAGTGGCTCACAAGTATGTCCTAGGAAGAGAAGAAGACTACACCCCCCCCCCCCATCCCGACTTTAGAGCCAGGAGGAGAGGAATGTGGAAACATCAGCCTTGGTAACCAAGCAAGTTACCTGGCTTGGTATGTTTGAGGATTCTCAAAAGATGGTCAAGGTGCAAGCTAGTCAAGAGCTATATGATGCAGAACCACAAGCATCAGGAAAATCCAAATCCATACTAGGACTTGTCTGTTATACTGGAACACCCAGGAGAAACCAATGCAGAAGCACAAGAAGAAATCATTCTGTGGGAAGACGACAAACCAAGTCAGATCCTAAGGTTTCCTCCATGGCTGGCTGGCATGCTACCTGCATCGTTATCCACCACATCAAAAGAAATCATAAAATGGGCCCATATTTTTTTAACTTGGATGGGAGGAGAGGGACCCGAGGAGCAGTCAAGTAACACCTCAAGTAACACCAGAGTTTAGTTAGTTTTCTTTCCTCTCTCCAACTTCTTTAGCTAATAAGATTTGTTTCTTTCATAATACAGTATTACCATGTTTCCTGCCATCTGTGACTTGGTAGATGCCATATTTCCTTTTGGCTATCTACAACAACAACAACAACAAAAAATAATAATAGTAATAATAAAAAATCAAGTTAAGATTTTTGTTTTTACAGAAAACTTCACCGTGGAAGCATGCAGGGACCTCTAGGTTTATTAGATTAATTTAGGAATTAAATGTACATAAAAGACAGAAAAGAAAAAAAAAATCCAACTTATACCGTCTGTGCTTATCTAGGAGACAAACAGTAATGACATTAACTTAATTGTGCACCTTAAGTCAAAAATACATTAAGATTCAAAATAACTTTCGCTTTTTTTGTTGTTGTTGTATTTGATAATTTTTAAAGAGAAATATCAAGCTGCTGTATCTGAAGCTTAATATCATCAAAGAGCTACAATCTCCATAAAGGTGCGTGTCATCCCAGCAAACCTTTTCATATTGAGTACACGTCTGTAATGAGTTTGTTTTTGTACCATCATTCATATAATTACACTCAGGAATATAGCTAATTAAAGCTTCCCCCCCCCTTTTTTTAACCCTAAAATTAAATGTTATATAAACTCCTAAACGTGTATTACCTACTTATGGTAGCAATGATATGACAAGCACTAGTGGCATGTTTGGAAATTGAGAGAAATAGAGTTAACAGTACAGAAAAAGCCATGGCAACAAGTCACATGGCATCAAGAGTTCCAACAAGTCAGCATCCGGAGTGACTGGCCACTTCTTGTGGTCGTTAGTGCATGAAGTCTGCCGCTCACTGATGTGCATGCGTGCGTGCGTGCGTGTGTGTCACATCCTGGCTACAGGAAATGTTGCTCCACTCCTGTCACAGCATTGTAGAGACATGGTACAATATTATGTCTACAAACACAATCCCCTAACAGATCCCAAACAGTTGATGGGCTCTTGGTAAGTTCTAGATGGCTACTCAAGCCATTGGTTTGACTTAAGAAAGTTTACTTTATGGAGAAGTGGCAAAAAAGGTATGGGGGAGCGGGGATTGTAGACTCAGAATGAAACTTCAGGTAGATAGCGATAAACCCAGACCCTGGAAAAACAACACGTGAAAAAACTGAACTGAGAGTTATCCAAGTACCAGCTGCGACTCCAACAATAAGAATTTAAAAAAATACATTATTAGAAACACAAAAGCACCATTTTAAAAACGGGGTTGTAAGTTTCTTGGAGAGGGCAAGAGAATTTACATGACCAAATACATTCGTATTATTAATGTAGTCTTATTATATTTAAATATCTGCATTTCAGGATTTTATTGTTGTTTTTTTTTTTAATTAGACTGCTTCAAGGATCCATTTCACCTTGGAAACTTTGAGAGAGAAAACTTCCCCATTTCGCTCTCACCTAAAAAGCACTTAAAGCAAAATGCACAATCCAAAATGGCTTTAAACCATCACATTCCTTAAATATGGTTAGCATAATATGTTAACACAATCCAGACTAATAAGTAATAGTAAAATATTAGGAACAGTTAGTTCTTATTATGGGGTCTTCTAAGGTTACAAGTCACCAAATCAACTTATTTCAGTTTGCCATCTAAAAAGCAAGCATCCTCAGAAAGAGATAGCCTGACATTGTTATGACAGTGCATATAAGAGAAGTATGGATTTAGTTGTACTATCTATATTGTCTAGTGAATTTTTCCCAAATATGGTAGTTTAAGGCATTTATCACATTCTGACACCCATAGAATTCTTGTTTCTCATCTAATCTCTTCAGAGTGTAATACACTGTCCACAGCATGCCAAATGTAATGCAATAGGACAACTTGGTTATTTATGTAGTTTTTGTTGTGGGTGAATATGGTCAAATTTTATGATTTACAATTTCAAAAATGAAGAAAAATGCCCTTAAAAATATAATAGTAAATTAGGTAAAAAATAATATACAAAAAATGTCTATAACAAAGCATTCAAGCGTTTGTCACCTTCAAATCAGATAAAAAGTGTAGTACTCAAATCTAATAAATAAAGAGAAAACTGTGCCCCAAGGTTACCATAAAAACCAAGCAAATAAGTTGTGAACCCACATCTCTCAAATTAATCATCAAGTATATCGTAGAACCTGCCTTCAAAGTAGGTTTACAATTGCCAGAACTAAATACTGCTCAGAAGCAGCTTTAAGTTCAGAGAGGTAAGAAGCCATTGAGGGCTTAACGAGTTTGTCCTCCTGACCCAACCTACAGCAAAATGAAAATAAACAAAATATTTTAACTACTTATGAGTGTTAACAGCTAGCACCCTCATGCTCATGTTTGTCATGAGAAGAAATATTATATGTTCACATTCAAGCCAGTCACACATGCACGAATACAACTATAAGCATGTGGGAGATGCAAAATAATTTAGTTAAATTACACTAGGTATCCACTACCTTAATTAGTTCCCTTTATCCCACACCAATGCAGTGTATTGTATTGCGTGTACCCCTTCACTCCTCTTCAGCCAGTCAAAACTTAGAATTAACACAAAGAAGAGTGAAAAATAAAGCAAGCCAGGCTATCCGCCATTCCTTAGAGCTGTACAGTAACAGGAGCAAAACAATAGTTCATTACAAAAGTCATCCAGATTATTTACAATTACTCCATCATTCATTATTATTATTAAGAGCAGAGAAGAATTATGTTCGCTGTTCTATATCATTGCAAGCTCCAACTTCCCCCTCAAAAAACACAAGTACAGACACAAATCAATATCAACACATTTGAAATCATTCATTCCAAATTCTTCTACCCATCAACTAGACTAGATACACTGGACATAGCTAATCTCTGTAAGTATTCCAAATCCATGACTCGCAAACATACAAGGGACATTCAAACGAAAGACAGCTAAAACAACACTGTGATGGTATTGTGCCATTTTACGTACCTAATTATGTTGAACTTTTTCCACTGTGTATATCACCTTTTTTTTTAAAACTAGGAAATCAAATGTGCACTGGTATGTAGTCAATAAACTAGACCCAATGCTATTTACTCAATAGCTTTCTCAATGTCTTCATTGAGTCTAACATGATCAGAATCATCATCTTATTGCCACCAGGTGGAGCCATAAATTTGTTCACATCTGTCGAGACTTTTGTGGTTTTCAAGAAACACAAATTGACATAATAACACAGCAGTATGAAAACAAATTAGTATTAACATCAAAGTTTCCAAACCAATTAGTTCAGTCAGCCAAAATAATGCACAAATAAAAGGTGAACTTCCACACAATTGGTAAGAATGTAAAAGGTCATTTACTGTGTACTTTTTTCTTATTGTTTCATCTGCATTCTCTTAACTTCTCAGCATCAGAGTCTTGCTTTTTGGTGCAGCATTATTTCTGTAACCGTTATATCCGATAACATTTTTTTTTTTTTTTTTTTTAAACAGAGATCAAAAGCTTTATCTGGTTTAAATCCTCTCAATCAACTAATGGTGAATAAGGAAGCCTTCTCCGTGTTTACCAGCAAGCGGACAATTTTTCAAGATCCATTCTCAGAACGTCTCTCAAAGGCGCTGTAGCATCATCATTGCATGTTTGAAAATAACATTCTATGGGTACCTTCACATTTCTTTCACTTCCTTTCTGTCAATTTTAAGAAAAGAAAATAGCAAAATTGGTCATAGAAGGATTTAGTAAATGAAACAAGTCTAGGATATGAATGGTGTCTGTGGGGAAATTATATAGCTGTCTGAACCAAGGAATGCAAAGAAAGAAACAGTGAAATATGCTGCAAGGTTAGTAACAGAATCAGGTTTTTGTCCCATACAGAGACTTGGCTGGCCTTAATAAGAGAAGACCTGCTACCAAAGTGCACAATGAGTAGTAGGTGCTTTGCTTGCACAGAGACAGGTGCCATGCAGCATTCTATTACTGTTTATGATACATTGTACATTTCTATTTGTCTGCGTTTCAGACAACAGCAAAGATAAGAGGGAAGCTTGTCCACACAAGGGTTCCATCGCCACACCATTGAGATCTTCCTATCGTTTCACAGCTTTTGCTGGATAGTTTGCAGCCCATTCTTACGTAACAGATTGAAATTCCTCTCATTTCTCAACCCGTTCAGATTCTGCACAGAGTAAAAGCATCCAGTTGCCGTTTCAGTGCTCGATCAAATTGCTGTTGACAGAAGCTGTGCAGCAACCGTAAGACTACTATGGATTCATGAAGTTAGAGCTGGGGTTTGTCGGAGTTGTATTTTTTCTTTGTACACTGATATTACAATGGTGACAACTCTGGTGGTGGACTGTAGCATCACAGTTGGTCACTGGGAAACATCGCTGGTCTGGCAATTTTGACTCTGGCAAAGAAATCCTCTTCGTTTTTTTTTATAGATGTGGGAGAAAGTTCACATGGTCTGGCTGGTGTAAGAGAGTGAGGCAAAACCATGGCAGGAGCGTATTACACGTGCTGCAAGAATTGAATTCAGGCCCTCCGTCTGCCTTAGAAGTCCAGTAGTCGACTGCAGCAGCAGCACCACCACAGTAACAGTTGTACCTGTTTCGGCACAGACTATAAACTCACAGGCCTGGGTAATGGCTTTGATTCATACCTTTCTGTCTGCTGTCGTAATTAATCAACATCTGTCAGAACACAAACAACACGATTATATCTGCCAGGTAAATTTTTAAATATTGTTACAGTTTTTTTTTTTTTTTGAGGTATGGCATTCTTATACAAAATAAGTTCATTCTAAGGAATTAATTCAAGATTAAATTTGATGAACATTTTTTTTTTTATTTATTTAAAACGTTCTACCGAAATATGTTAAACTTTTACCCTTAGTTTTGTTTGCATTTGATAAAAAAATAGACAATGAATAATATAATATTCAAAAAAAAACATGTAAAAATAGTGCTTACTACAGTGCATCAAAAAAGTATTTAACCATCTCAGAGTATAATCAGTCTTAATACCTGGTTAGGTATTTATTTGGCAACAATTTTCAAGGTGTACTAATACATAATTAGTACGAGGTGCAGATATTTACAGCACTTTCCTATTTTGTTTTTTTTCATACATGAAAACATCACGTGACACATGCTTTACAGGCTTGTGATAGCTGTCACGGGCGGAATGTGCGGTTGGGTGCGTTTTCTTACTGGTCCTATAACGGAACTAATGTGTTGACTGTAAGCATCATGTGAGCATTTTCTTAGTCAGACTCACCCAGATGCAGGTGTCATTTTTATACCCAGCTAAGTTGCTTCTTCTAAAGTTAATGGTGGGGAGAAGAGAAATGCTTCATAAAGGAAAAGAAAGTCTTTTGTCATTATTTAAGAAATTCTGTGTGAAATACCATTAGACTGCAGAAAATGTAAATGTCAAGACAACAGATAAAACAAACAGGCTCGATATCATTTGTTCATCTTATTAATTAAAGTTCACTAAGGACTCCATCTGAAGGTCAGCATTCAAAATGAAAACTTGGATGGCGATTTCCTTGGTAAAGCCAATGATCTATGGTATTGTTCTAATTTTCCAATTTTTTTCTTCCAAATACTAACTGGCATGCAAATAAAATAAAATAAAATAAAGGACATGAATTTACCAATTTTTCTAAGGCTACAAAACAGACTTTAACTATTACTGGGTATAGAATGTTTTAAGCCAACTAGCTGAGTCAGAATCTTGAGCAAAAGAGGAAGTTATTGCATTGGTGGCTCCCTCTACCAGCAGTAGCTAAGGTTTCATTCTTCTTGCTTCACTGTAAATAATCCTTAGTGTGGGTTTTATTCCAGATCCTCACACCTTCCAATCAGAAGGCTCCTGACAGGTTATTTTCCCCCCACCAAGCTAAGGCTCTCCACATTCCAAGAGGAGCTGACAAGTGACCAGTAGAATGTTAGTCTGGGCACTAACCAGCAGATGACCTGATGATGCAATGGACTAAAAGCACTGTAAATAACACACCACCAATAACTTTCTGTTCTTAATTGTTAACCAACCAGAGAGTTGGCAGTAATGGCTGGCTCAATTTTCAAGATACCCAGGTCGCTAAGAGACACTGAAAAATAATAGATTCAAACTAGATTTTAAATAGTAAGTCCACACAACACAACTCTCTCTCTTTCGCTCTCCATCTCCATCTCTCTCTCCCCCATCTCTCTCTCTCTCCTCTTTTTCGCTTTCCATCTCTCTCTCCCCATCTCTCTCTCCCCAATCTCTCTCTCTCTCTCCCAATCTCTCTCTCTCTCCACACCATTTACTTTTTTAAAAAATTTCTAAAGAAAATATTTTAAATCTTGTTTATACCAGGGATGTTCAGATGAAATTAATCATCCCTAGTAAGATTTAGTATAAAATGTATTAGTTCATCAGTAGAGAACAAATTCAATACAGAGTCAGCCAACCCCCTGCCCAAAAAATGCATTTCCTCATCTTCTAATTGAATTTTTTTAAGCTTCATAAATAAAGTCCCGCATTCCAATATGCAGAATTAAATGGCGGTATCATTACTAATTTATGGTGTGACAGAGCACAACTTTTATTTCCTATGTTTTTTTAGTTTAGCTGCTGATGACGGTGTCACTGATGCTAAGTTAATTTTTTAATTATGAGTTTTGTTTTAGCTCGAAACAAAAACTGGAAAATATCAGAAAGAAATATCTTTTGTTTATATGTCGACAGACCACCTCATGGTCCCCTCTCAGCCGCGTGCAGAGAGTAAAACTGTTGGAAAAAGAAAGGGGGGGATCCCCACACATTTCCTCAAAGTTAGTATAGTGGTTGCGAATCCAAATAATGTTCACAAATTTCACAAGTGAGCTACCATTAAAACTGAATTAGAAGGAAGACCAGGTGGTGGGCGGCCCGGCAGCAGTCCAGCGGTAGGCTACTGGGCTGCTAAAGGTCAAGGGGCCCCAAGTTTGATTCCGTCAGGGGACTAACTAGGTTTGGCAGACCTCCCTGGCATGGTCTCCTCTTGCCCTTCTTTGCCAGCTGGCATGGCTTTCCTCCCAGATCTTTAAGACAAAAAAAAAAAAAAAATGTTCTAGCAGGGATTTCCCTTTCAAAGTCAGATGTGCCGGGCACCACGTGGCCAATGATTTGTAACATCTCCTAACAGACAACTGTGGTACTACACTCCTTCACCAGGGTTGCCTCCCTTTTAGGCATCAGTGTAGGAAATAAAAAAGGGAGAAACTTAGTTACATAACTAAAAGCAGATTCTGTAATAACTCACTTGCACCATAAAATCCAACATGAGTAACCAGAAAGGGCCAATACTTTTTTTTTAGCTGTCCTGGCAAAAAGACAACAAATTCCTCTGCATGTAATAATTTTGCAAGATGCTCTCTATAGTACTTGTGTGGGTTCTTATGTCCTTCCCTATCTATTTTCCTCTCACAACAAAAAAAGCTGAAACCCAAATAATGGCATGACCTCCAAAGTATCTGAGAGAGAACATAAACATTCCCCCCCCCCATACGCATTTGCTAATTCCTTAGTAGTAATTTGAGCACAGAAGCCATAAAAGTAATAATATAAATGTAATCTATTTAAAGGTCCATTTACCAGCATCCTTGAAATTTTTAATGACATATCTGGTATTGATAAAAAATGGTGTAGTTAATGGTATTTCTAGCCTATGACACAGTCTACATCTAAGGAGAGAAAAAAGCTTCAAAATAAGAGCTAGCTGGAATATATGATACAACACAACTTTCAGATCACTTGGATATGACATTAGTCAGTCAGTCCACCGGTGATACTTTTAAGAGAAAAGTCTGGACCAACTTGGGACTAGCTTAATATCTAAATACAATGACAAAGTCTGATTATGATGCAATATTATATGACAAATCTAATACTATACTAACAATAAATAGATCAATTTCAGGGAAATTATCAAATTGCCTCAACCACTAAGTATGGCAAATAAACAACAATATTTCTTAGATTAAATATATTTACTTTACTCAGACAAAACTCATCAAACTGAATACTAAAAGGAAAATAGAGTTATATTAGCAATTCAGATGTGGAGGAGATATTATGATACAATTATTCATTGCAACATCAAATATGATAAACAGTATAGTATTCTTGTAAGACTAACAAATAAAAGATTATCAGGTCTATAAAAATTAATGAAGGAACCCAAAATTCTATTTGTTTATTTTTTAAAATTATTTATTTAAAGAAAGTCTCATTAAAACGTATTTGAACATTAATCCGTAAATATCAGATGAAACTACTTCAATTCACAATAATACAAAAGTGGCAATAACAACATTAATACTAAGAATCTCTTTGATTCTTATAGTTCTGTGTTGAAAGTACATGGAGGGCAATCTTTGCCATTTAAAAGCTGCCGACACCTAGCTAACTACTTAATTGTGATATCATGTGCGGTTAGATCCATCGAGTTAGTTACAGCAGCTCTACCAGATATCTCTGTCAACCATGGGACTTTAAAAAGCACCAACATCTCCCTACCAAACAAAAAAGTTTACTTTTATCAACCATGCTTCGTCTATTTAAATAAAGCGATCAGACAGGGTGGCATAATCTAGCACAGCACCACTCTCGCCCAACAAACTACCCTCAATTAGAAACAGCCCTGCATGATCTCACAGCCCCTCCTGCGGTTTGAACCTGTGACCACAGAACCGGCACACAACCAAATCAAAGCTTTCTGCGGCTTCAGAGATAGGTGGAGAAGCTAGGCTCGCCGCCGACGTTCAGTTCCTTTTTATTTGGTATCTTCCTATTAATAATATTAAAACCATCAAATCATGCAAATTTATCTCTCTTTCTTTTTCTTTTTTTAAATATATTATAGAGTGACGACTTTAAAAAAAAAGTAAACACCAACATTACATATGACGTGTAGAGAACCTTCTACAAAACTTTCGTGTCCCATCAGCAGCCTACTCAGAAGAAAGTTGGGGCAGGTTACGATAAAAGGGGCAAGCTCTAGTCTGAATACAGCTTTGTGGTGGTGAGATATAAAAAGAGTAGAGTACACAACTCAAAGGCATTCTTTCATTTATTCGAGCAAAGCTCACCTCGCCCCCTTCCCAAATTGAACATAGCCATAAAGAGAATGCCGTTTAAAAAAATCTTTTAAGAGCGTGTGAGTGCGCACGTGATCAGTTTAATTAAAGGAGAATTCGTGTTTTCTTTTTTTTTTAAAAAACAACAATCATAGTGTTTAAACCAGTAAAATGGTTATGAGAAGAGGGAGCTGGGAAGGATGCAGAATCCAAGGGGTACTCACTCGCTTCTCGAACGAGCGAGATGAGTTCGAACAACATGATGAATGCCAGCAACTTTATTTCCCCAACGTATTAAATTATCTGAACACTGGGTAGCGCATGAAACAAAACAGAACAAAGAACAAATATGAAAACTATTATATTATTCTTACTACTTTATTACTGTACTAAAACAGAGACCATCTAAGACCAAACAACACCAAAGGTGGGTGTGTTGAGGTTGGTTGGTATGGTTTGTTTCTTCTACAATTTTCTGGTCCAAATGTCAGCCCCTGCCAGAAAAAGGCCAATGAAGGAGAATTAATAAATAAAATTATACATATATATTGTTTTAAGACTGAGGGGGAGAAGAGGGGGGGGACCGAGTTCGGCTCTAGGTTTATTGAGGATATTAAGACGTGTGTGTGTGTGTACAGGTGGAGGGTTACCCTGGGGCGACCCCCACCCCCTCCAAATATTATTGATAAATAGAGAGCATCTGAATGCTGACTGGGACAAGCCCCTCCTGGGTGACCGTCGTTTCCATGGTGATGTAAGTCTCAAACAGATGTTTGTTTGTTGTTGTTTTTAAAGGAAGGGGGGGTGGTGGGGAATGCGGCACCCCGTCCCCTCCCTCCCACCCCACACAAACAAGTGGATTCACATTCCCGTCCAGGCTATAATATACACCCTTATTCGCCATCGCCGGAGGGAGGGGGAGGAGACGGGGAGGGGGGGGGGGTGAGACTGCCAAGTTTTCGGCTAAAGAAACAACAAAAAAAAAGAGGGGGGAGAGAGGGATAATGGAGGGGGACACCTGGAACTTTACCCCTCCCTCCCTCCCTAACCAGCGGGCCGAGAGATGACCCCCCCCCCCAGACTTCGGGCACTGGGATCCCGCCCGGGGGGGGGGGGAGAGGGGGCAGACCACTACAAACATTGGGGCGGACGACGACAGACTGCGCATCAAGAGGGGGGGAGGAGGGATGGGATTGGGGGGGGCCCCGCGCAAAATCGATACCCGCCGCCGACCCCCGGACCGGCCCCGGACGCCGAGACCGACTCCTTCGAAATGCTCAGTCCCCACACTTACCTTCGGCAGCGAAGGCCGGCCTCGCAGCTCCGTTCGAAGGCGGATTTATCGGGGTTTGAAAAGTCCAGCTACATACTTCTGGCGCGAGTAAAATCATAATAGTCCGCTGCGCATGCCCGGCGGACCGCTCGGGCGACGGCTTCCGGTGGGGGAGGGGGGGTTGCGTCCCTTGGTTTCTGTTTAATATTAATCAGCTGCGGCTGGGGCGGGTGTTAACAAACTAACCAATTAACTTACCTCCCTTATTAGCAGTAGTATCAGGAGAAATAATAGAATAATAATAATAATAATAAAATAATAATAATAACGGCTGTCTTAATATAAAATTCTCTCATTTTTTTTTCTTCTCTTAAAAAACGCTGCGCCATTACTGGAGATTGACACAGCAGCAGCAGCAGCAACAACAACAACAACAACAAAAAAAATGGAGGGAGGCTCCAAAGATTATGGGACAAGTGTAACTTAAAACAATAATAATGATGATACATGGATGGATATATGAAAATTGATAGAAAAGAGGAGAAAGTGCATTACCTTGAGGAAGTCCTGCCTTTACGGGGATACGGGAAATTTGGTGATAAGGGCGACAAATCAATTTTTTATGAATAAAATAACTGCTCCCCTCCCCACTAATCCTAACCCCAACCCCCCACCCCCCCCCGCGCCATTTTTTTTTTTTTTTTTTCTAAACCCAGTATAGTAGCATTCCCCATCAACAACAAATATGGGTGATCTTCGAACACTCGCTGAACGCAGTTAGGTTTCACGAAACCCCAGAAGCCGTTCGGTGATGTCAAAAAAGGGAAAATGGATTCGCGAACTCGTGAGCCCGCTGCCGGATTCGAACCGGCTTTGAAAACGGCGCCATGTCCACCACGAAACCGACGTAGGTTCGCCAAATGTTGTTTGTTTTTTTTTTTTTCATCCATTTTCATTTGCCTCTCTGTTTTCTCAGAGTTCGAAGACTCCACTAGTGTTTGTTCGTTGGGCAAATTAACCCTCCCCCATCCACCCCTTTTTTTTTTTTAGTTTAGTTTGATAATTGATAGGACGAAGAAATGCGGAAGTTTCTTCCTCCCTCTCTCAAGAAAATTTATTCATAGATAGATGGATACGACGACCAACCGTTCATTAACATTATATATATATATAAATATTTTCAGACATTTACCTGTCCCGGAATGTTTACGATTTCGTTAATTACAGCCCTCTGGCATCGGTGACTTTGGACAGCCAAAACATTTACCTTTGTGCATGCGTTAAAAACCGTCTAGTCCTTCTGAATATCTACATTAGGTCTCCAACATTCAAACTTGGCAGATTTCATATTTTGAAATCGTTCAGCGTGTTCGAAATACTTAAGACTTGGAAATATTCTAGTAGATCCGTGCTGATCTCTCTCTCTCTCTCGACATCATCTTCATCTCTCTCTCTCTCTCTCTCTCTCTCTACGCTCCTCCCAATCCTCTCTCTCTCTCTCTAATAAATCAATATTTTTCCCTAAATACGGATTATATTCCTGCACGTCGTATTCAAGAGGGGGGAAAAAAACAAAAAAAAAACAAACTCCAAGGATTTATGCACCGAATCTGAAGCACCCATCCTTTCATGTTTAAAACTCCGGTTAACCACTAACAGCATTCTCTTTACTTTGTTTTCAGCTGAAATGCACTTTGCTCTAAATGTCAAGCCTCTTTATAATGATTATAATTTCCTTTATTGTCTGCATGAATAATTTGACATTTTTTTTAGCATTAAATTCTATTTTCTACTTGACTGACCAATCTAAAGAATTATTCAAATTTATCTGAAAAGTATTTCCATCTTTTTTCCGGTGTTACTTCTAGCTTCCTTTTTTTTTTACAATCTGCACATTTATAAATATCAACGTTTGCACCTTTGAAAACAGATGCTATCAGTCTCCAGGTTGGAATTTCAAGGCAGATTTATGAGGAGAAAACAATGCGGAGAGTGTATGCAGTGAACTATGGTAATAAAGGTAAGTCGGGGTTTGTACGCAAAAGAAGAAGGAAAACAGATGTTTTGGTTGCTCTTAGCGGACTTCATCTAGGATGGGTTTCTGTTCACCCTATAGAAGTAGAGTGCACAGATTTAGCTAGTTTGACTGGTGCATCATCAGACGCGAATAACCTAACCAAATAAATGAATGACAATTGAGAGCAATAATAGCAGTGAATTTGAAATCTTTTCGTTTTGGGAAAACAGGACAGGAGACCGAGGGATTAGGTTGTCACAGCACCGGTAACTCTTAGTCAGTGGTATAAACGAGGCCAAGACTGACGTCATATGCTTTGAGATCAAGGGACAAATCATATGACGTCGATTACAGCCCCGTCTATACCATTTTAAAGATGACTTTTCGTTCAGTTCACGAAATTAAATGTCTAAATACCGTCCTGCATTAAGAGAGAGAGAGAGAGAGAGAGAGAGAGACGAGAGAGAGAGATGAGAGAGATGAGAGAGAGAGAGAGAGAGAGATGATGTCAATAGAGAGAGATGAAGATGATGTCAAGAGAGAGAGAGAGATGATGTCAAGAGAGAGAGAGAGAGATGATGTCAAGAGAGAGAGAGAGATGATGTCAATAGAGAGAGAGATGAAGATGATGTCAAGAGAGAGAGAGAGAGAGAGAGATGATGTCAAGAGAGAGAGAGAGAGATGATGTCAAGAGGAGAGATGATGATGTCAAGAGAGAGAGAGATGAGATGAGAGCGAGAGAGAGATGATGTCAAGAGAGAGAGAGATGATGTCAATAGAGAGAGGAGATGAAGATGATGTCAAGAGAGAGAGAGATGATGTCAATAGAGAGAGAGAGAGAGATGAAGATGATGTCAGAGAGAGAGAGATGATATGTCAATAGAGAGAGAGAGAGATGAGAGATAGATGACGAGAGAGAGAGAGAGAGAGAGAGAGAGAGAGAGAGAGAGAGAGAGAGAGAGAGAGAGAGAGATGAGAGAGGAGAACACTACCGGCCAAATCCAAATGGTAGAAAGCAAACTCGAATTCTGGGGGCAGGACTGCATAATACCAGGGACGTTCAAATGAAACTTGGCCTGATACGACTGCGGCGATTCTATCTTAGGCCGGGAACGTCTGCCACTTGTTAAAATAACCAGCTTGTGGAACTATGTAGATGGGAAACAAACGAAGAACGTGTTTAATGTACTCATACATCAAAAGCAGTCGCCTTTGTCGCAAACTAGCGAGGTATTAAATCAGCCTAAAATTACGCCACAGGCGTTTTTCAAAGAAGTCGGTATTACCCGTTCGCATCGAAGGCGAATGGACCTGTCTGGCAAATGTCACGTGTCGTGGTCGCGAGGATGTCCGAGGATGTCCGAGGATGTCCGAAAGAGAGCAAGCCCTGGGAAACGCTCTCGGCACTTTTTGAGGATTCGAACGAGAGAGAGAAATAGCAACAGCCGAAAAAAAAAAAAAAATTTTTTTTTAATAGAAAATTAGAAGGATGGATTATGGTGCGAATCGAGGAAGCTTTGAAAGTTAATGGAACTCTGGAAAGAGAGCCTTATCCGGCGCCACGGTAGCTTACCACGACATCCAGCGCCATCTGGCCTCCGTCGTATTGGCAGCGGTGGAGTTATTCTCCTTCAGGACAATGACTCTTGATACCACGTCCGTTAAAAAATTAATGCGTGGCCCCCAGTCAGATGTTTTGGGGGTTTTTATCGTCCTCCCTCCCCCCCCCCACCCCAACCTCTCTTGCATTTATCCAATATGTGTAGAGCGTATCGGGTGGTGGTGGGGGAGACCTCGTGACAAATATGACCACATGATCGACTGCGACGGTGACGCAAAACAAAATGGAGTCGTCCGCTAAGCGATTCGTTATGCATTATTGGCTGAATCGATGGAAACTTTCTCCAGACTCTTGCGGAAGAAGGCGTATGAATATGAATTACATTTGAATAAATTCTTGCTCCTCCCGCCACATGTCCATTTTTGCTAGTTAATAGATAGAAAAACTAGTGTTTTAACATTAATTTGGCAGGCGTTTACCCTCTCCCCTATGGCGGTATAACAAATCTCCCCTCGAAGACTATTTCTTCAATTCTCCTCTGGTTAATTATCCGAAACCCAATGTGACGGCAAACATTTTTTTTCTCCCTTTCTTTTTGCTTAATTATTCCTTAATTTTAGGGAAATATTAATGGTCATAATAATCTAAAAGGCGAAACTGGTGCACTGCTAATCGAAAAGGCCAGGCGCTCGTTACCAATTACGATAGAGAATTAGAATCCTTTTCAGCGAAACTGAATCAAGGCTGATGAAGAAACGGGGGCCGACATAATATCGAAATGCGAGACGCTAGCCAATGTTTTTTTGTATTTTTTACAAGGAAGGAAGTAATAACGTTAAAAGGAATATACACTGGCCATTGTGTAAAAAGTCTAACGTAAAGTTAACCGATCAGTGCTGCCAACATCAACCCAAGGAGGCTGGAGTGAGGATACAATGGCACTTTGTTATAAGAACAGACAAAGAAATACAATTTCCACAGACCAGATATAGTATTTCGTGGACAGGTCGAACGGGAAGATAAAGACAAGAGGCTTAGCCCGCCCTGTCGACTGCAACATCGGAGAGGGAGGAGGAGAGAAGATAACGAAGCACCAAGATCTGAAGATGGAAATCGAAAAGAATGTCGAAAGCTTGGTTGGTTGGTTGGTTGGAAATTATACCAATTGTGAATCGGAGCAGACATGAAGATTACACGTAAAGACAGACAGACAAAAGCATCGGTCCGGAAAGAAGATTTCCAAAAAAGCGGTCCCCCTCGGAGAGGGGGGGGGGTGAGTTTGGATTTTTCGGCTTTCCTGCAACAACTAAAACAAACACCACACCCACACAGCATTTTTACTCGACCTTGGGATTGAAATAGCGGGCAATTTTTATTTATTTATTTTTCTTCTTTCGTGCTAGTGTAACGCGGCGAAGTTCTCCATGGTAACCGCGCTAAAGGGCTTAGGATAAAAGGCGTGACGTCATCAAGGCGAAAACTCTCCTACGTCGAGTGCCGATCTGGTTTTACATATTTATTTCCGTAATCAATCGGAGGTTTCTACAGCTGAACGCAGTAAAAAATAAATAAAAAATAAATAAATAAGGAAAATTACCATAATTTAATAAAAGAACGGGAAAAGACTGATCTATGGCCTCTCCCATCCCCTGCTTCCGGGAAAGACTCACCCGCATTTCCTACGAGGCTCGTGCGCGTTACCGTGTGACGGCTCTGCTCCCTTTTCCTCGCGCGCTTCGATTCTCGGGGAATCAGAAATATAGCAAAACTGGGAGGTGGGAGGTCACACGGCGTTTTAGACATTGTCCAAGACCGATGTATCCGAGTTAGTGACACGAGTTCGGTTTGGCAAAAAAAAAAAAAAAAAAAAAAAGCAACCGACAACCGTAAACCGAAATGTTCATCGAGTGTGGCGCCATCTGCCGGGTGGGTCGGTGGTGGTTGATGGTGGAGGGGAGGGGTAGATAACCGAGAGACTACCTTAACGCTAGTCTGAGAAAACGAAATGCATAATATCTGATTAAATTTCGAGCTGATAAACAAGAGACGGAAAAGGTCAGAGGTTACCCAGTGAGTTTCATTTCACAGCAGGAAGAATGCTGACAGACTATCTGGTTTTTCTTTGACAAATGAACCACAGCAAAGATTTTTCTTTTAAAAACAAAAATATATATATATATATATATATATATATTCCTCAAAATACAACAACAAACGATTACAAAAAATGAATATTAATGACCATCTGAATTGAAATCCGGCCGGATACAATTTCGGCGATTCCGCTTGCATCTTCCAGCCTGGTCTCATCTGAACGTCCTTATTGGTAAGATCTCAAATAACATTAGAGTCCATTCTTTCTGGATTTAGCGAACTATAGACACGGTAAATAATTCACAAATTAAACCAAGAGTTCACTTAGCTTTCATTAGAAGATTCGATTGCTTGCTTCATCAAATTAGTCGAAATGCCAGTTTGACATTTTCATAAGATTATCAATCTTGGTCCATGCGAACGACAATAACTTAGGTCAATTATAAGTACGGACACTTCGTTTCCTTTTAGCTGATGAAAATAAGGCGCGTGATCATGCGAAGTATAATTAATTCGGAAGATTAGATCGGTTGCAATTATCCTCTTCAAACATTACGGCTGAAATAGTTGGGCTGTTCGGTTGACACCAGCGCCACCTGTGATTTAAAAAAAAAAAAAAATCAAAGAGGCGATAAGAAAAAAAAATCTGTCTGTTTGTCTGTCTGTCTGTCTGTCTGTCTGTCTGTCCCCACTCTCTTAAGATGGATTTGTCTAGATCGAAATAAGATCAAAAACGAGAAGTTAGAAGCCATTTGTAACGAAATTCGATGTTAATGCCATAATACTATTTAAACTTGGTTTCGGGTGAAATTTGTACTGGACTAAAATTCATCTTTAATGGTTTAAACCACCACCACCCCCCTCTCTAAAAAAAAAACAACAAAACTCTCGGTATTTACACGATAGTAGATTCGAAAAATAGTAGATGGACGCAACATAAATGTCACGTAAAGACGATATTTCGGTTCTCTATGCCAAACATTAAAGATGAACTTATAGCAACTTCGTCGTCCAGTGCTATTATTAACGCTTCGTCAACCGCGTCAGATTATGAAAAAAAAATTTTTATCACCCAGCCTAAAATATCCTAGAATATTAATCACTGCGAATTTCATATATATATATATATATAAATTGAAATTATAATTTGGCAGAAAAGTTCCTTTTCTTTTCTTTGTTGTTTTTTTTTTCTTCCTCAGAAAGTTTCCATTGATTGATTTAGTTTAAAGAAAACCTATTGAAAAATGAAATTCACCTTTAATACTGTTTCGTCTCACAGCCTAAATATATCACTATCCAAGTCATTCCTCAAGCCCATAACTCCTCCCAAGCTACATTCACTTCTGGGTTCTGTTGGGGTTTTGTAATTCAACTGCATAAATAAAATCTATTTTCAGTTGCGTAGGTAAAATGCGGGAAAATTAGCAGACGATACCGTGACTCGGGTGAATTTTGATAGGAAAGTGCGAGAGGGGTGAACCTTTTTTTATAAATTAACCTGGAGAAGTTAAAGCGGGCAGGGCAGTCGCTGGTTGGCTTTTGATTCACTTCCTCAATCATTAAAGATGAAGTCAACCTTCCGGCATTAGATAATCTTTGATTAACCCTCCGTGTACCGCCTTCCAGATCCGCTAAAGCGGGCAGTCGCTGTTGGCTTTTGATTCACTTCCTCAATCATTAAAGATGAAGTCAACCTTCCGCATTAGATAATCTTTGATTAACCCTCCGTGTGCGCCTTCCAGATCCGCTAAAGCGGGCAGTCGCTTGTTGGCTTTTGATTCACTTCCTTAATCATTAAAGATGAAGTCAACCTTCCGGCATTAGATAATCTTTGATTAACCCTCCGTGTACCGCCTTCCAGATCCGCTAAAGCGGGCAGTCGCTGGTTGGCTTTTGATTCACTTCCTCAATCATTAAAGATGAAGTCAACCTTCCGGCATTAGATAATCTTTGATTAACCCTCCGTGTGCCGCCTTCCAGATCCGCTAAAGCGGGCAGTCGTAGGTTGGCTTTTGATTCACTTCCTCAATCATTAAAGATGAAGTCAACCTTCCGGCATTAGATAATCTTTGATTAACCCTCCGTGTACCGCCTTCCAGATCCGCTAAAGCGGGCAGTCGCTGGTTGGCTTTTGATTCACTTCCTCAATCATTAAAGATGAAGTCAACCTTCCGGCATTAGATAATCTTTGATTAACCCTCCGTGTGCCGCCTTCCAGATCCGCTAAAGCGGGCAGTCGCTGGTTGGCTTTTGATTCACTTCCTCAATCATTAAAGATGAAGTCAACCTTCCGGCATTAGATAATCTTTGATTAACCCTCCGTGTGCCGCCTTCCAGATCCGCTAAAGCGGGCAGTCGCAGGTTGGCTTTTGATTCACTTCCTCAATCATTAAAGATGAAGTCAACCTTCCGGCATTAGATAATCTTTGATTAACCCTCCGTGTACCGCTTCCAGATCCGCTAAAGCGGGCAGTCGCTGTTGGCTTTTGATTCACTTCCTCAATCATTAAAGATGAAGTCAACCTTCCGGCATTAGATAATCTTTGATTAACCCTCCGTGTGCCGCCTTCCAGATCCGCTAAAGCGGGCAGTCGCTGTTGGCTTTTGATTCACTTCCTCAATCATTAAAGATGAAGTCAACCTTCCGGCATTAGATAATCTTTGATTAACCCTCCGTGTGCCGCCTTCCAGATCCGCTAAAGCGGGCAGTCGCTTTGGCTTTTGATTCACTTCCTTAATCATTAAAGATGAAGTCAACCTTCCGGCATTAGATAATCTTTGATTAACCCTCCGTGTACCGCCTTCCAGATCCGCTAAAGCGGGCAGTCGCTGGTTGGCTTTTGATTCACTTCCTCAATCATTAAAGATGAAGTCAACCTTCCGGCATTAGATAATCTTTGATTAACCCTCCGTGTGCCGCCTTCCAGATCCGCTAAAGCGGGCTGTCACAAGTTGGCTTTTGATTCACTTCCTCAATCATTAAAGATGAAGTCAACCTTCCGGCATTAAATAATCTTTGATTAACCCTCCGTGTGCCGCCTTCCAGATCCGCTAAAGCGGGCAGTCGCAGGTTGGCTTTTGATTCACTTCCTCAATCATTAAAGATGAAGTCAACCTTCCGGCATTAGATAATCTTTGATTAACCCTCCGTGTGCCGCCTTCCA